>CM035153.1:25507390-25657504 GCA_020205615.1 Panax quinquefolius
ACTCTTTTAGAAATTAAAATAATAATAATAATTGTAATAATATTAATAAGACTCCTCTTATTAATTTATATTTAATATTTCTAAAATATTAAATAATAATATTAAACTATTTAATTTATTCTATCACCATAGATTAAATTAAATATACATAACATATTATTACGATTATGCCATTAACTTCTTAAATAATTATTCTTCCTTTTATGGTGTGACCCTTTAGGTTCTCCATTTTAAACCTAAGTTGTGAATAAATCAATTAGAAACAATTCTAATCTTATTTAAATAAATAAATTAAATAATTAATTTATTTAAATAATATTTATTCTACAATAGGGATAATCCTCCCTAGCGATCAACGACTTTCCGTATAATATAGATTTCAACATTAATCATTAAAGAACGTTTGAGTAAATAGTTACCGTATAATTCAATCCTTCCACCATACAATGTCCCAATTAAATATAAGACATGGAATTACCATCAAGTCTTATTTTATTTAATTATATGTATTTCGATCCTTAAATGCACAACTCCAAATAATGCAAATTAGAAACTCCTTTCTAATTTCATTCTCGCTTTGCCAAGGACTACTTGAGTTGTCATTTATCGAATCACATAGGACATTTCTCTTTTTAATAGAAGTGGTAGATTCTTTATCGATCATACATTATCTCCATGTACAAACTTATTATACCCAAGCATACCCTTTGATATAACCTAAGGGTCTTAAGAATAAGTCAAAGTATAACTCATCATACACAAGATACTATGATGATCTCAAGTCCAAGGATCACTTGTACTACTATCACTAGTTGAGAATTCCTATCGACAGCAAGTAAAACTCCATTAGGTATTCCTTAGCGAGCCACGCTCAAAGAACTTATTCTCTAATAAGCACCTACATACTTGCTTTAGTGTCTCCACACAAATGATCATGAGATCAATCATCCTCATCCAATGAAAGCGGCAACGTATGTACCAATCTATCCTGATTCACTAATCCCCAATTTAGTAATCCAATGATTGGGAACTATTTTAGTTTTAAGCTTTCTAAGAATTTAGATCTCATTAGAATGATCATCATCATTATTCTAAAAGCATTGCTTAAAACTATGGGTTTATCACATATTATAAAACAAAGATCATGTAGATAATTAAAAGCCTTTAATAAATTAATACTTTTTATTAATAAATGAATAAGATTGTTACAAAGTATATGCTTTATCATCAAACATGATTGGCTTGTGTGCATACTACTTTCAATCTCCCACTTGCACTAAAGCCAATCGTCATGGTAACTCATACTCTTCTTCTCTAAGTGACGATTATCCTGCTGTTGGATAAGCTTTAGTTAATGGATATGTAATGTTGTTCATGAGAGTCCACTATCTCTATAGTGATTTCCCATCTTTTAATGATTCTAATAATCAAATGAAAGTGCCACAACACATGTTTAGATCCAAGATGAGACTTAGAACTATTCCTAGTTCTCAGAATGAACTTTAATCCAAACAATCAACTTGCGCAGCTTCATTTATAGCTATATACTTTGTCTTTATCACTAAACCAAAGAACTCTTTTGTTGTTTGGAACCTTTCCAATTCACTACGCCCACTGCTCAAGGTAACCTTTACCTTAAAGTGGATTTTCTGTCGTCTTGTCTCGTCTCGAAAAACTTGAGTCTCATTAATCCTCTCTAGTTTTTAATTTAGACCCACCATGAATATGATCACATCCTTAGTGCCGGTTAAGCACTTTAAGATGTTTTTCACTGACTCATAGTGAACTTCTCCATAATATAACTGATCAACATCAGGTCTCGTACATTTCATTGCATGCATGATTGTCACTCATGCGACCTCTCTTTTCAGGAGTCTGTGGGGACCATTAAGAGAGATACACTCCATAGCTCATCGACATGAGACATCTCTTGGAGTTTGCCATGCTAAACGACTTTAGCATCAAATGAATATACGTTCTTTGGGTTAAGTCGAGCATCCTCTTAAATCTATCTATATAGATTTATATCCCCAATTAAGATATTCTTCCCAAACCATTCATGGAGGAATGTTTAGACAACTTTATCATTACTGATTGTAGCATTAGTATGTCATTCCTTATCCGTAGTATATCAACATATAATATTAGGAATGTCACGATTCTCCCAATCGACCCTTTTTAGTACACACTAGGTTCATTCTTATTTTGATAAAATCAAACTCTTTTGATTGCCTCATCAAAACGAATGTTCCATATTTGAGAAACTTGCTTCAATCCATTTCTCCTGAGTGTCTCTACAACACTTACCTCATCGTATTTAATCGGATCATCATCTTCTATGATGTGCACTCATCATCATCATCATCCATGATGAATCCATACCTCCTAGGTATCTTCTAGATTATTCCGTTATTTATGATTCTGGCCAGTGGTACAATAGGTCTATCTACGTGTTCCTCTTATTTTGACTTATAGTATTTTGTGGTTCTTGAACTCTTCAAGATCTATTATCCTCCCACTAGCCCCTTCAATAATAAACACATTTATCTTAGAAGGCGTGTGTTTCGCAAACAAACACCTTTTGCTAAGTAGGATTATAGAACATATACCCTAAACTTACTTTAGGATGTCCCACAAATTGACACTTGTCAAATCTTGTCCCAAGCTTATCCTTTGAAACCTTTTCACATAAGTTGACAACCCTTATCTTAACATACTTAATATTAGGAATCCTCCCCGTCCATAACTTTTATGGAGTCGTGGGGCCGGATTTTGAGGTTACCTTTTTCGTAGATATACGCAGCCATTTCTAGGACATGATCCTGTAAGGATACTTTGGAATGCTCGGTAAAATCATTATGGATCGCACTATGTCCAACAAGGTACGAATTTTCCATTCGGATACATCAATCAATTATCACAGATCGATGATGTGTCCATTATGAGAAAAACCATTTGAGATGATCTAGAAACTTATTGCACAAGTATTTATTCCTTGATCCGATCAAAGAATTCTAATACTTTATCAATTTATTTCACTTCAGAATTCTTTGAACCTTTCAAATAATTCATACTTGTATTTCAAAAAATACACACATTCAACTCTTTGAATGATCATCTCATTTTCTTATACTAGTTTGTTCAATTTGCAAAATATATTTTTCACGTAAATCAAGTATACAAAATCCATTAAGTAATATTTCAGTTTATACAAAACATTATTATTATAAATAGAACAACAATTGTTCTTAAATATAATACCAAAGATTTTATTGTCCAACAATAAAATGGAAATAATGTTTCTAACAAGAATTGGAATACAATAACAACTTATCGACTTAATAGATTTGCCAGTAGTAATCTTTAAACTATAAGTTTCTATAGCTAATGCAACAACCTTTGCTACATTTCCGCATATATAGGATTACTTATATTTGT
Source organism: Panax quinquefolius (assembly GCA_020205615.1). Lineage (NCBI taxonomy): Eukaryota > Viridiplantae > Streptophyta > Magnoliopsida > Apiales > Araliaceae > Panax > Panax quinquefolius. The sequence continues at coordinate 25,510,829 of CM035153.1, forward strand.
TTAGCTTTCTACTGCGCTGGTCCCTTCATAAATCTATATTTATGATAACCAAATTCGGTATCCAATACCCAAGTAGAACCTCGACTTAAAGAAAAATTTATTTCAATCATGAACAAAAATCAGATTATAACCAAAACTTCACTAAGCTTCTTTGGTTAGCCTCTCGCAAGATACTTCTCGCAGCTTTCTTTCTAGTGTCCGTGCTTATACGAAGGGAAGCAAACTCCTTTGCTATCCGTATCGCTTTTTGTTCTTATTATCCTTTGATTATGCCTTTCTATTTACCTTCTTTGAATCGCTCTTCTTTTTTAAGATCCTTTGGCCCCTACCAAGAAGACATGGTCTTTCTTTCTTGTTGGAAAGTGACTCTCAATATTTTTCAACATGTTAAGCAAATCAACGAGGTCGATATCTAGCTTGTTTATATGAAAAATTCACAACAATTGTGAAAGGAGTCCGGGAGTTAGTGCAAGATCAAATCTTGGCTCAACTCTCCATCCATGACAAAATCAGTTGTCCTAATTGATCAATCAAATTGATTATGTTAAGAACTTTTTGTCTGTACTATAGTGCCATTGGCCATTCTAGATCGGAAGAGCTCCTTAGATATCTGACTCCTTAGATATCTGATATCTATCAGTCCTACTTTCCTCACCATCAACTACTTGATGTGCAGGAATATAGTAGAGCATCCATAGTTTCATGCCGACGCCAAGCTCAAGTACTCATGGATGCGAGCATGATGCATCGAGCCAATCACAATCATCTTGCCACTTTCTAAAAGTAGCAATCTCTTCCTCAGAGGCATTGTCTGCAACCATTGCAGGGATAGGCGTATTAAGGACATAAGATAGCTTTTCAGCCATGAGAACTATTCTCAAATTCCTTAACCTATCCGTTTAATACGGTTTGGTTAATTTAGCATCTAATATGCTTCGCAGTGATAGTAATTTTAGACATTGTAAAATTCTGTAAATGAATTTGTTATTAACAACATTTTAGCATACATTCTTTTATTAATTACCAAAATAATTTAGGTCTTGTTTTAAATTGGTATCTCCCACTATTTTCTTCAAACTATATTACCCTCACTTATATAGTTCTAAGAAAATCTAATTAAAGATTTGCTAGTGAGAATAAGGATCCCATTTCAAATGTATATAGCCTTGTGGTGACACAACAAACCATATATAAATAAATTGGTAGACAACTTTTGTCAATTACATCAACTATGCAACTCCTTTTCTTTTGCCTCTTAGATTATTTTGATCAAGTGGTGGCACATCCGAATCAAAATTATCCAAGTTAAGTCCGACCTAGCATTCCATATATTCAAAAAAGAAAATATCATCCTTGTGGTGACACAACAAAACAATATTGTTCAATTTTCTTTATAAGCATCAAATGTGATAAATTAACATCTTAAATACTTAATACTTGCCTTGTGGTGACACAACAAACTCATATTAAATATTTAATACTCTATTAATTTTATCATGCTAGAAGGCTTACGCTCGATATTCCAAATATCTTTGAACGCTTAGGACTTAATAAAAAAAAAAATTTTTGAGAGGGATTTATTATTAAATTTGTCTCATCTTGTTTAGCGCATTTATTACATTATATATATATATATATAATAAAATACGCGTCATATTAATGAAGATGCGAAGCATGTTTGCATAATATATATATATATATATAAGCATGCACATATAGAATACTATATTCTACCCGAATTGATTATGGACTTTTATTCTAGTTTGGTTCACTAGAGCCACCAAGTGAACCAAAAGGTCAAACCATAGGGGTGCAAGAAATAATATTTAAATATAACTATTACATTTAAACCCTGCCCATTACAAAACGGGTCTTCAAGCACTCCTTGCTCCTTGATCTCCAATTTTTCAAAATTAATTCTAACTATTCCTATTACAAAACTATTTAATATAAATAGAAACCTTGATCAGCAGTCAAGGGGAAGTACATAGGAGAGAGATAGAATTTACATTAAGAAAAAATTAGAGAAGACGAGGTACGCAGAATTCCATTTAATAAAACCCATACATTCATGCATCCAACTAAAATAAAATCCAATCACATCGTCAATAGTCCATAATCAATCCCATTTATTATCATACACATCATCATATGCATCAATAAATAACATTCATCTTATGAATAATAAACATTTAATATATATATTGATATCATTTAATGGGCAAATTTAGTTAGTATAAAATCTATTTTTGAATCAAAATAAACTCCTTTATTTTAATCCAAATTTAAATCAAAATAAAACTATTTTATTTTAATTTATCTAATTTTGAATAAAATAAACTATTTTATTTTAATCAAAATTTTAATCAAAATAAACTCCTTTATTTTAATTAATTATGGAATCCAATTCCATGTAAAAAAAATATTAAAGGAAACACGAATTCTTTTCCTATTCACAAATAAACTCCTTTATTTTGAATAATATGAAATCTTATTTCATATTTAAATAAACTCCTTTATTTAAGAAAACATGGATTCTCTTTCCTATTCACAAATAAACTCTTTTATTTTGAATAATATGAAATCTTATTTCATATCTAAATAAACTCCTTTATTTAAGGAAAGATGGATTTACTTCCTATTCACAAATAAACTCCTTTATTTTAGAAAAATAAAATCCAATTTCAACTCCAATTAGTTATCATGGAATCCAATTCCAACTCTAATTAGTTAGCATGAAATATAATTTTAAAATTAAAATAAACTCTTTTATTTTAATATTAAAATAAACCTTTATTTTAAGATTAAAATAAACTTATTATTTTAATTATAAAATAATTAAGAATATTATATATATATATATATATATATATATATATATATATTAATATATATATATATATATATATATATATATATATATATATATATATATATATATATAATATTATACTTGTGCGGAATCACGTGAAGGTGAATTAGTAGGTATTGCAACATATTTGATTCCCATAACTTTTGAAATAATCTCCTGCTTACTTAAAAAAAAAAAATCGCCGCACTGGGTTTTCACTAATTTCCGTGAACGAAATTATAGTAATCATAGTAATGATTACAATAATCATTAACTTTTTTTTAAAATAAATTTTATACAATAAAATTATGCCCAATTAAATTGTTCTAAACACATATCAATATACATATCAAATTAAAATAATTAATAATTCACATAAAGGTTTGGCTTTGATACCACTGTTAGGTTTGTAATATTCATGAACAATCAAATTGCATAAATAAGCGGAAACGTGTAAAAATCAGAGTTTAAAAATTTTACAAACCATATACCCGGATCACCCTTTATGCACAATTATTAATTAAACGAAAAAGATGAATAAGAAACATACCCTTGAAGATCCGAGCTTCCTCAGGTACAAGTTCACCTCCAATCCTTTTCGCGTTCAACTTGAATCCACCGGGTTTTGTTCCTTCCTTTGATCAACGTTAGCCACCCAAGTGTTTGGCCTCTAGAGGTGATCCACCAAGGAAGAAGAAGGATTCAAGAAGATGGTATTTGGCTCAAACCCTAGTTTTCTATCTCTATAGAAAAGAAGGTACTCTCCAACAAATTGAATTATGTCGATGTCAGTAAAAGTCAACAACCACCCCACCCATAATAAGACTCTCTTATTTATAGATGTGGGCAACCCACCTTAACAATTAAGGAATTGGGATTTATTTAATTAATTAAATTCTTTTAATTAATTAAGCTCCCTAATCTTATTAGGGATAATTAATTAAACTCCTTTAACTAATTTTCCTTCCTAATCCAATTAGGAATAAATGAGAGTACTTATATTAAATTAATTCCTAAACTCTTTTAGAAATTAAAATAATAATAATTGTAATAATATTAATAAGACTCCTCTTATTAATTTATATTTAATATTTCTAAAATATTAAATAATAAATATTAAACTATTTAATTTATTCTATCACCATAGATTAAATTAAATATACATAACATATTATTACGATTATGCCATTAACTTCTTAAATAATTATTCTTCCTTTTATGGTGTGACCCTTTAGGTTCTCCATATTAAATCGGTTGTGAATAAATCAATTAGAACAATTCTAATCTTATTTAAATAAATAAATTAAACAATTAATTTATTTAAATAATATTTATTCTACAATAGGGATAAGCCTCCCCTAAATATCAACGACTTTCCGTATAATATAGATTTCAACATTAATCATTAAAGAACGTTTGAGTAAATAGTTACCGCATAATTCAATCCTTCCACCATACAATGTCCCAATTAAATATAAGACATGGAATTACCGCTAAGTCTTATTTTATTTAATTATATGTATTTCGATCCTTAAATGCATGACTCAAATAATGCAAATTAGAAACTCCTTTCTAATTTCATTCTCGCTTTAACCAAGGACTACCTGGGTTGTCATTTATCGAATCACATAGGACATTTCTCTTTTTAATGTAAGTGGTAGATTCTTTATCGATCATACATTATCTCCATGTACAACTTATTATACCCAAGCATACCTTTGATATACCCTAAGGGTCTTAAGGAATAAGTCAAAGTATAACTCATCATACACAAGATACTATGATGATCTCAAGTCCAAGGATCACTTGTACTACTATCACTACAAGAATTCCTATCGACAAAAGCAAGTAAAACTCCATTAGGTATTCCTTAGCGAGCCAATGCTCAAAGGAACTTATTCTCTAATAAGCACCTACATACTTGCTTTAGTGTCCACACAAATGATCATGAGATCAATCATCCTCATCCAATGAGCAAGTTAACGATATATGTACCAATCTATCCTGGATTCACTAATCCCCAATTTAGTAATCCAATGATTGGGAACTATTTTAGTTTTAAGCTTTCTAAGAATTTAGATCTCATTAGAATGATCATCATCATTATTCTAAAAGCATTGCTTAAAACTATGGGTTTATCACATATTATAAAACAAAGATCATGTAGATAATTAAAAGCCTTTAATAAATTAATACTTTTTATTAATAAATGAATAAGATTGTTACAAAGTATATGCTTTATCATCAAACATGATTGGCTTGTGTGCATACTACTTTCAAAAGATGCGAAAGGGCCCTTAACATGTTAATATATGTTATGTGTATAAGGATGTGCAATCTAGGCCAAACAAGTGATTGCCCAACCCCGTTTTGAATCGAGTCGTCATGCTCGCTGCCTTCTTAAGACAAATCACAAATCAAGCGACCACGCCAAATCTGATCAAATCTTAGATTTTGCATTTTGATTTTTGGACAGTAGCTTGGATGATGCCTATATTTCAAAAAGGAGTTTAAAATCTATTGATACATGTATATATGTAATGCTTAGATACTAGGATGGTGTTTGCCTCGTAATAGAAAGATCCATGGGTAAAAAGGATTTAACTTTGAGTATTCTTAATTTACTCATAAGTGTTTGATCATTCTTAATCTAAAATATGATTTTGTACCATATGTGCATACATGAATCATATCAAGCTTGAGTAAAGGCTGTGTTAGCTAACGAACATCTTGAACCTATAATACACTTTAAATAGGATTCGAAAGTGTTGATTTCTTAACGTGGATAAACTATGCTTAAGGCAAGTTCCTTGAACCCTACTTTTATTGTGTAAGTATCCTAAACCTTTGCATTACTTTATTCGACGCATATCCTAAGCAATTACTCGAACCGTACTCTTTATTTGAGTCTTATTTAACTTGTGCAATTATTGGTCGTACAAGTAGAATTATGAAGGAAACTTATTTTGAAATGAAATTCAAATTTTGATAATTGTTCATAGATATGTTGAGAGAGCGGTCTAAGCCAATTTATTTGGCTAGACTATTGATAATTGATCAAAAGCTATCCAAACCAAATTAATTTGGTGCGGACTCTTATAACTGAGAAGAACAACCCTCTTAGTAGGGGAATATATATATTGTTGAGGAACTGACGTGCGCACATGAAAGAGACTAAATGTTATGCATGACATAGGGTACTTTAGGCTGATCACCTATTGTAATCGTTTTGAAGAATTATCAGTGATATTACTGTTAATTCTAGGAGAAGGTCATAGTCCTTAGTGACTACTTAGTATTCATTACTTTGCAAGCTTGAATTGATAAACCTTTGCATATTATTGATATCCTGTCCATAGTGACTATCATTATTGATCATTGATACTTCCTAATTGAGCTATCATTATTAATCTATTCTTGATAAATTGGGAACTATATTGAATACCCTTTTTCTATATTACTTGTTGGGCAATTTGTATTCATCCATGCTTTTAAAACCTTTCAGTTAAGGCGGAACAGTGTATCCAGGCAGGGCAAGGGCAAGGGCAAGGCTACCGACTAGCTTGTCCCTTTTAAGTTTAAGATTATTATGTTGTATTAATATTGTTTTTAGGTTATGTTTAAGCTTAGTAGGATTATGTAATAAGTCTTTAGTCGATATTATTATGTAATGTATTAAGTACTGTAGGTTGCGAGACTTGGGGGAATAATTATAATAAATCATTGTATATTATTCTAATTTAGATCTTCCGTTGTGAATATGTTATTCTAGTTATTATGTTTTTACCATGAGAACGTGATGAACCAAATTTGAGTGACCAAGTGGAGGTCAGAACTTGGGGGCGTCACACATCATGCATGAAGGAACTGAAGAAGTCAGAGAAAATAAGCAATCTCTTCTGACTCAGCAATATGTGATGTTTGCCCATGTTCTAGGAGAAAATGTTACTTCCACTTATGAAAGATTCAATGTTCTGCTCAACTCTCTTCGGGCTTTTAGAAAGATCTATCCAAATTAAGATATAATCATAAAGTTCATGAGAGCTTTACCTAGCAAATGGGATGCCAAGACCACTGCTATTAGAGTATCAAAGAATCTCCATAAAATGACTGTTCAACAGTTATATGGTAACCTTCTCACATATGAACTGGAGCTGACTCAATGAGCAGAAACTCTTTCTGAAGGATGAAAGAAAGACAAAGGGGTTGCTCTCAAAGAAACAGATAACACTTTCAAAGCTAACACTGAAAATTACTCTGACTGTGATGAAGATGATGATGAGGACTTTGCAATGTTAGTAAGAAGACTCGGAAGGTTCATGCGTCAAGGCAGAAGCAACAAACCTAAGATGCTCAACAACTATAACAGCCAGGAACATACAAATGACTTATGCTACAACTGCAAGAAGCCTGGTCATTTCATTGCAAATTGGAACAAACCTCTTAGAGAAGAACTAAAGAAGAAATCAAATCCAAAGAAAGAATTCAAAGGAAATAAGAGGTTCCAGAAGAAAGACAAAGGTCTTGTATCCAGAGGATCATGGAGTGACTCAGACAATGACTCAACTCCCGAATCTGGAGATGATGAAGATCCTCAAATGGAAAATCTTTGTCTGATGGCCAAACATGCAAAGGATAAGAAGAGCTCTAACATACATGAAGTAAGTATAGATGAGGTATTTGACTTTAACTCTCCTGATGTAGACATTGATGATTTAAGAACTGCACTGAATGGGATAACATCTGATCTGCATCAATACATGAAATGGTTCAGAGTTCTGTCCAAAGATTATTCTCTTCTTCAAAAAGAGAAAGTGAAAGTTCAGGAAGAACTGGAAACAACTCTTCTAAATACTAACTCTCTCTCCAAAGTTGAAGCTGAGAATAAGTTCTTAAAACAGACCAATGAACTTAATGCAAAAAGAGAATCAAGTCTAACATCTAAAATTGAGGAACTAGAAAGGACAATCTCTACATGGAATAAATCATCTTCTTCCATGGACTCCCTGATCTCCAGTCAGAGAAGTGCATCTGACAGAATAGGTTTAGGTTTTGGGGAACCCACCTCAGAACCATATGTGGAAAAGTTAAAGGAAACTAGCTCTAGTAATGTTTCAAGTTTTAGTAGAAGCATCAAAGCTCTAGTAATGTGTCAGTGGGTCGGTCTGCTAATCAGAAATTATGCAAAATGTCTCCATCAAAGCTCGAAAATATCAAATGCATTTAATGATTCAACGGATGTCTTCAACAGATACATTTCAAAGACATCATATATACAAAGCTTCAGCAGATGAAAGTTTTCATGCAAGTACTGAACAAAAATGCTGAAGAACACTTAACGCTCTACTCTACGATCTAAAAAAGAAAGCTTGCTCATTTACTCGATTCTTTTTCGAACTCAAAGCTTAATGATGGCGAGTAGCACCATTCAAGAACTCAACTACCATCAAGTTAAGGAAGAAGTTCCAAGTCAGAAGGACTTGAAGAGTTCTAAGTGAACTGAGAAGCACCAAGTCTGCTGGACTTGAAGAGTTTAATAGTGAACTAAGAAGTTTCAAGACTGCTAGTCTTGAAGGAATCTGTGAGATTCAGAAGTTGTAAAGATATCCTTAGTGGATTTCCTACTCAAGGAGTAGAAGAGTGGACTAGGATCTTTGAATGCTCTGAACCACTTAAAATCTCTGTGTCTCCTATATTCTTGTCATAACTGCTATAACTGCCATAAATGCTTTACTCCTATTAATTCATTATATCTTGAAAGGAAAAAAAATAAATCTTAATTCCGCTGTGTTTAAATCATTATCAAAACTAATAAATATTTTGATTAAGAAATTTAAAAATATCTATTCAACCCCCCTTTCTAGATAACTATTGTGCCTCTTGGAACTAACATCCTGTAACACCAATTAAAATTTATTTCCAATCAACGAATTATATACGCACTACGGGCCAAAGATAATCATTTATATCACCAGTAGTCATGATCATGCCAAACACATGTCCATTTATGCACTACGAGTCAAAGAGGACTTTCACCACAAACCTTTATCTGTAACATTAAAGGTCATGATTATACCATTACATAATTCCTGGTCATAATCATACCAATCAACAGTCCATCTTTCTAAGGGCCAAATATGACTTCCAACACAATATTAGCATGAGGATGATGACAATGATATATATGAAAAATCAATCAGGTGAGATCAATGATAAATATTAGAGATTTATAATTCAATTTATCCAGAGTTCAGAAATGTCCAAATTGTCAACATGATCACCAATTGTGGAGTAAAATTCAAGAATGATATTTAAGATTCAAATTTCAAAGATAATTTGGACAAAGTAGAGAAACTAAATTTTATCGTGAATAGTACTCCGACATGAATAGTACCCCGACATAAATAGTACTCGAATGAAAAGTACCCTGAATAAATACTACCCCGAAAGAATAGTACCCCGACATATGAATAGTGCCCTGCCATGAAAAGATTAAAATTTCAATAAGAAAGTTCAGACCAATAGTGAACTGATACTAGATGAAGCACAAACTATTAAAAATATTCTACTAATTTCAAGGGTTTTCACCATTTAATAATAAGGTTATGGAAATAAATAATAAATTCGTACTATAAATAGAGAAATATGAAAGAATACGATATCCCTTGACGAGTACAAAAGAAAAGATATCTCATACGAGTATGAAAGAATATACGAAACTGCAAATGGATTTTCACCCGTCATGCGGTAATCTGTGTAGACATGTTATTCCCACATATTAATAAGGAATGGAATGACAACCCTTATGAGTATGAAGTAAATAACATTCTTTACGAATACAAAAGAAATAATACTCCTTACCTTAGTAGGAGATTGGATACTACAATAGTGTAGTAGAAGAATACTTTTTTTCTTTCTCTCTTATTATCTCTATAGTTTCTTTGTCTAGAGTTTTAGTGAATTGGTGAGAAAGAAGGAAGAAATGAACTTCTATTTATAGGAGAATGAACTAAATAGTAACTGATTTATGAACGGTCTAGATTAATTTACTATTAAAACAGACGGTCCGTATTTATTTACTATTAAAACTTCAATTGACGGTCCATATTGATTTACTATTAAAACTTCAACCGACGGTCTATATTGATTTACTATTAAAACTTCAACTGACGATCTAAAAAAATTAGCACATATCCCCATGGAATAATAAGCCAAACTTACAACAAACGCGTAGACAGATCTTTTCCATAATTTAATAAAGAATGAATATGAAGGGTTATTCACCAGGCATGATGTAATTTGCGTAGGCATGTTATTCCCACATATTAATAAGGAATGTAATGACAACCCTTATGAGTATGAAGTAAATAACATCCTTTACAAATACAAAAGAAATAATACTTCTTACCTTAGTAGGAGATTGGATACTGCAATAGTGTAGTAGTAGAATACTCTTTTTCTTTCTCTCTTATTATCTCTATAGTTTCTCTATATAGAGTTTTAGTGAATTGGTGAGAAAGAAGGAAGAAATAAACTTCTATTTATAGGAGAATGGACTAAATAGTAACTGATTTACGAACGGTCTAGATTAATTTACTATTAAAACAGATGGTCCATATTGATTTACTATTAAAACTTTAATTGACGGTCCATATTGATTTACTATTAAAACTTCAACCGACGGTACATATTGATTTACTATTAAAATTTTAATCGACGGTCTAAAAAAAGTAGCACATCTCCCCATGGTAATAAGCCAAACTTACAACAAACGCCTCATGTCAAACCCCTCTATTTATTTCAAAAATTAAATAAATATTTACCACAAATTACTTACCTTCAATCAACATATTTAAATCTTTCAACAACTATTCATCTTTTAACAATTAATATTCATCATTAATATTATAATTCACAATATTAACAACCAGATCGTTCTAAGGAAATAGAGGGCTTTTCGATAAGGATTTCACCTTACTGGCACGCAATTAAATAACCAAACCCATTTCATCGACAGAACTTTCTAGACATTGTCAATAATGTAAATAATAATATGAATAACTGTGTCGTCTCAATTATTAATTTAATAATATAAAATATTGTACAGATGATACTGTGATAATAATTGAATCAATAATATGAGATACTATGCAACAACTATTGTGATAATTATTGAATGAAACTGGTTGACTTCTTACGTAAGCATCAATAATCAGAGATACTATGCAATACCGTGTGCTACTGTGGAACAACGCGTATTACTATACTTTTATCACCGAGTATTTTAACAGTTTAACGGTAAACGTCTTGCCGTTATTTTATAAAAAGGTTATTTTTGTTCCTTTCTATATCTGACAGTTATTCTGTTGTGGGGTCTCTCAATAATTGCGCCGTCGTACAAATATTCCCCGAGAAAAAAAATATTTTTCGACCAAACTAATATTTTATGACAACCTACTTACTTTGCAAAATTTGCACATATCACCCATAACTATAGCATTATATCAAATCAACATCTTACTATTCAAAATAATATTTAGAAGAAATTAAATCTTTATTCATAAAAGTTGAGGTCTTACAAGTCACCTAGCTAGAATAAGGCCCTTTTTTAAGAACATTAATTTAGTCATCTTAACCTATCACAAGTCCATTCAAAAATTATGATAAATTATTGCTCTAATGTTAATAAAGTTGAGATTTTAAAAACAATCTAATTAATTAAATAAAGGGAGTTGATCGACAAATACGTTCCATTTTTTATCATTTAAGCTCCAATGTCAGGTTAAAATTAAATAAAATTTGTTCAAAATTGAATCTTAAAAAAATATCGTTTATTTCTCGCCTCATGTAATAGTACTTTTTCCGTTCTCAAAACGATAATCAAAATACAATTTACAGATAAAATAAAAAAAAGTATATTAAAAATTATAAAAAAAATTAATTTATTTTTAGTGACACCACAAAATTATATAAAATAATAATTATTTTTTTATGTGATCCCACAAAATAATTTAGTTATACTTTACGTACTTTATCTCGGCAGATAAAATAATTTATACATTTAGATATCATTTAAGGACGGAGAGAGCATATGTCAAACTAGGAAGACTACGCGCCAGAGTGAGAGTGAGGCCGAAATTGGCTGTATTATTTTAATTTTATTTTTTGGGGAATTAATTAGGTTGTATTATTATGTCCCTCATGGTTGTTGCTTTTAGTTTTAAAAGTTAAAAAACAGAATGGTATAATTGCTATTTGCCCATACTGTCTGCGATAATTACGAGCTTACCAATCTTTTCTCACCTCGGATGCACCAAAAGCATAGTGGCAGAAACGGAACGGTATTCATGTTTGGGGAACAGTCAAAGTCAAACCCTCACGACTGCCCACCGTCCTTTTTTATCCACTAATGCTAAACCTGAGCATGCCAGATCACTATATCAAAATACTACCACGAAAATCTCACATACAACAGCTCATTAATACATTTGAGGTTATTTTTATAATAAATCGTGATCATTTAATTTTATTTAAAAAAATGGAGTTTCACAATTTTTAAATTTTAAATTTACACAATTTAAATTATCTTACGATCGTAAAGTAATCAGTGTTAGTAGAGTAGTCACTCTATTATTCTAGAAATATAGAGTGAATGCTCAGAATCTGAGTCTCAGATCGTAGGGTGACTATTCTACGATCGTACAATGACTTAACTCTACAATCATAAATAGTGTATATTTATTTAGTAGTCTGTATAGCATGCAACTCCAATAACCCCAATTTTAAATCTATTGATAAAATTAGCTTACTGTCCCCATTTTAATTTGAAGACGCCCGCACAATTAAAGTACGGACGCAAAAATATCCAAAATACTCTCAAAAAATCTAATTATATTTTTGCAATATTCTCCGTCTGCTCTCAAATTGTGCGGACTGTAAATCCACTTGAAGAAATAAGAAGATAGTAAAATAATTCCAAAGAAACCATTTTTATAGTAAAATGCGGATTTTTTTTTGGTTTTTTTTTTTAACTAAAAAAAAGTTTAATATTTATGGGCGAAATTTTTTCATATCTGATTATTTTGGATGTGATTTGGATCATTATAACAAAACAGTCTGCATGCGGTCGCTGTTTTGTTATCGATCCAAATCACATCCAAAAAATCAGATATGAAAAAAATCGATTCTATAAAATATTAAACTTTATTTTAGTTGTTTTAAAAAACAGTAAAAAAAAAAAAAAAAAAAATCCGCATTTTAAGAAAGTAAGAACTCCTTCTACGGAATCTGACCTATATATATATATATATATATATATATATATATATATATTAAAAATCCTTTTAATTGTTTCAAAAATTTATGTATGGTTATATACTTTACATATACAACTGTTAGTAGTTGTAAAAGAAAATTAAATCAACAAAATAATAAAGCTGTCATGATTTATTGAAACCAATTCTATTATCAATTGTTTTTGAAGAAAAAAATACTTATGTTATGTTTGTTTGCGAGGATTATAATCTCAAAATTATATTTCTATGAATTATAATCTCAAGACTATTAATTTTAAGATTAAATAGTCATAATCATATGTTTGTTTTTAATGAGATTATTCAGGAGATAACTTAAAATAATCATATGTTATGTATGTTTGTTTTGTCCATTAGATAAAAACTTAACGTTTGAACTATCATACATTTACTACTAATAACAAAGATATCATATTCTTATTAGTTTAACTATAGATATATAGTATAAGATACATCAGTCTTTTCAACAAAATTAAAGGTTAATTTTGTTCACAATTTTTTTGTCCCAAATGATAGAGATTATAATACCTAGTATGACATTATATTAAATAGTCCCCCCTTTCAAGTGATCATTTTATTATTCCGAGATTAATAGTCTCAAATTTATTTTTAAAAGCAAATAAGAGATTTATAATTAATAGTTCAATCTCAAATATAATCCTTACAAACAAACAGATTTAATGAATTACATGGAGGCGAAGAGGAAAAACATAGAAATTCCATATAACTTCAGTTAAACATTACTACTACAATCTTTAAAGTGTGCACCCATTTGATCATGTCGATTAAAATTAGAGAAGGACGGAAATAAATAGTGATAATTTTTGCATTTTATTCCATTCACTTTAGCTTGGATCTACCTAGGGGTATTCAAATAAACCGGTTTTTTTGATTTTTTAGTTTTTCGGACCGGTCCGAACCGGTCGATTTGATATAAAAAAGAACCGGTCCGGTTCGGTATAAAAAAATCGGTATATACCGGTTTTTCTGTACCGGTTTCGGTCCGGCGATTTTAAGGTTCGATTTTCGGACCAGTATATACCGGTTTTCTAATTTTTTTTATTATTAATAATAATAATAATAATAATAATAATAATAAAATAATGATTATAATAATAAAATAATAATAATATTAATAAAAATAATAATAATAATAATAAAATAATAATAATAATAAAATAATAATAATAAAAATAATAATTATATTAATTTTCGATAAAAATGCGATCTTAAGGCAGAATCTTCTTTGATTCTAGATATCTGGGTCAACCCGACTTGGTATCGAGATTAAAATTTGGCGATTTCAAGATTTCGGTTCAAGACTTCGATCCTGGTTCTAGGTTCTATTTCGGCTTTCTGAGGATGAACACCCCTAGATCTACCTTTGTACTACAAATATGGAGCTATTATAAAAATATACCAAATATTCAGAATAATGATGATTAGGAGAGAAAGAGCGTTTTTATTTTATAAAAGTTGTAGTTGTATTTGTATGTATATCTCATTCTCTTGACAATACTCACTACTAGAATACTAGGCATCTAAAATCAATTTTTAGAGACGGACTAAGTTTCATCTCTAATTCTAACAATTTGAGACGGACTTAGAAATCGAAATTTTGCTAGGTCTCGAGATGTTTTGGAAGTAAAACATCGGATTCTGAAACCAGCAACATCGTCTCAAATTCTAGAGACGAATTAAACCGTTTAAAAAAGTAAGTATTTAAAAAAAAAATTAAACACGTTTTTGAAACACATTTGACACCAACAGTGTTCGTTTCAGATTAATAATTAAAAAAAAAATATTTTTGAAATGGATTAGAGACCAAAATATTCATCTCAAACTTTTAGAAACAGAATTAGAAACGGATATAGCCGTCTCGAAAATTGATTATTTTTTGAAGAATTTTAAACGTATTTTGGAGGCCAATTAATTTGGCATAGACAATGAAACTTCACGCCATTATCTACCAAAATCTCCCTCCATTATTTTCAAGCTCCTGAAAAATCTGTGTCTCAGCTATCAGTATGAAATCTTATACCTGTTAGTTATATATTTTATAATTTTAATGATGACAATATTATTAGGTTTATGAATTTGATTTAAATTGTTTGGGCTGATTTAAATTTATTATATGTTGATATCTTGTTGGCCAAAGATTGAAATTATGGTCCATTAGTATATTCCTTCTATATTTAAGTTTGCATGTTGCATGTTGCATGTTGCTGAAAAGATCTTTAATATAATTTAGTAATGATATGCAATTCAATTTGAAAAGGAAACTAAATAAGGTAACTGTTATTCAGTGATTAGCTAGTAACAAACTTTATAAAATATCTCCTTGTTCTTTTATTTAAGGTGTTTTGGTTTGACTTGAAAACATATCCTTGATTTACCAAATTTGTTGGACTCTTTAATTGTTAATATCAGGAGGTATACCAACTTTGATATGAGTTTCGTATTCTATCTTATGTTCATAACCGTTGGTTAATATTAGTAGCTAATATTATGGGATTTAAATCATCTGGTTTCTTGCTAACAATTATTTTATAGCCGTTGGGTCTCTCTTTATATATTGTCTTATCTCACGGCTAAGCAGGAAGGATACAAGAAGCTAATTCACGTTGCTATACAGAGAAAAATCCTATTGAGAGCTTTCATTGTTTATTTCCAGCTATTCATTGTACTGTCTATAATTCTTTGTGGCTAAAAAATAAGAAGTCTATTGTAATTTCTTCTATTATATTCAAATTTCCAAGCTTGATTGGCTTGATCGATCCAGTAGTGGAAAGGGTCTGTTCAAAGAGAGCTTTCAAGGTCAGCGGAGGTCTGAAAGGTCTCGATGGGTGAGAAAGGTTACAGAGGTACAAAGGTGGCAGAGGTGTCCATCAGTGGAAAGTTTCTTTGAAATAGGGAGTTCTTTTTATTGTATTTAATTGAATATTAAGTTTAATAAAAAGAGTCTTCAATCCTAGTTGGGATTGGACGTGGATTAGGCCACTAGATTAGAGGATAGGGGCTGAACCACGTAAAAAATCTTGGTGTGATTTTTACTTCTGTTTATCTCTTCAACTGTCATTCACGTTTTGCACTTTTTTTATTCTTCACGCTACTTGAAGTTATACTATTCAGACACTAAAGCAGACAGGTCTAGCTGTTGGATAATATTAAACGAAGAACATAAGCTAAAGCAGACAGGTGTAGCTGTCTGAATTAAACCTGTAGCATAAAATTACAAAAAGATTTCACCGTTTATCACTTTTAGCTTAAACACCTATTCACCCCCCTCTAGGTGTGCACATACATAGAATTTCATTTGGTATCAGAGCAAGGCTCTACTAATATTGATCGTTGCAGGTCGTAGGGGAAGATCCTATGGCACACCTAAACTTTTAAGAAGGTCAGTCCACAAGTAGGCCACCGCAACTGTTAGGAAGTGAAAACTTCAACTTTTGGAAGTTTAGAATGAATATTTTTCTTAAAAGAGACCCATGGGAATGGTGGGTTGTTGAAAATGGACCTATCATTCCTAAACATGATGATGGAAAACCAAAGGCTTTCATGGAGATGGATGCAAACGAAAGCTATATGTTTTCCTACAACTCAAGAGCCATGAACACCTTGCTAAGCAGAATGGTTCAAGCAGAAATTGATAAAGTATCATCGTGGAACACAACAAAAGAAATGTGGGATACAATCTTCATGAGCCTCGAGGGAACTACTAAAGTGAAGGAAGTCAAGCTAAGTATGTTGATGCAAGAATATGAACTCTTCAAATTAGAAAAAGATGAAACAATTAATGAAGCTCAAGGGAGATTTCTTACTCTAATGAACTCTCTAAGTATGCTGGGACGGAAAATTGATCAGAGGGAAATTAATTGAAAGCTGCTAAGAGTCATGCCCAAACAGTTTGCACCGAATGTCACAACTCTCCAAGACTCACCAACAATTAGTACCATGGAAACTCTTACCTTGTTTGGAGAGCTTAAAGAATTTGAAAATTAACTCAAGAGGTACGATGAAGAAGATGATGCACCTAAGAAGAAGACCTTGGCTCTACAAGCTGAAAGCTACATAGAAGGCAATGATGAAGATTTTGATGAAGAAATTGAAATGCTCTCAAGAAAACTCGAGAGACTACTTCAAAGAAAGAAACAAAGGAAGAATCAAGAAGGTATCTCAACTCCAATGAGTAAGTCCAAAACAGAACAAGATGAAGAAATTGGCCAATTATGTTTCATGGGACTAGAAGACGGTGATCAACTAGAGGTAACGAATTTTCATGAAATTTTTGAAATATCTACATCTGATTATCTTGATTTACAAAATGAAAATCAAAGGCTTAAAAAGAAAACTGCTTATTTTAAGAACTGCGTAAATGAGCTAATGAATGAAGTTGAGTCACTTATTGAAGAAAGAAAAGAAAATGAATATCTTAAAAATGAAAATCAAATTTTAAAAGAAAATTTAAAAAAGAGAGATGTGTGCATAGATGCTTTTAATGATGAAAAAATTATGAATATGAAACATGTTGATAATGTAACAAATGCTGAAATAACATCTTTAAAAAATGATCTTGCTAAATTTGTGCAAGGAGAAGAGAACCTAAATGTTATGTTAGGGGCACAAAGGTCTAGTCTTGATAAACAAGGAATTGGGTATAATCCTATTAAAAATATGGAAAATAGGACTAATAATAATATTAGAATGATTAATAGTAAATCAAGGCATAAACCACTTTATTGTTCACCATTTGTTACTTGTAAAAAATGTGGTTTTAAATGTCATTTTGATTCTAATTGTAATAAAATTAGAATAAAACAAATTTGGGTAAAGAAAAGTGATTCATATGCTACTAACTCAAAAGGACCTAAGAAGATTTGGGTACAAAAAAGATAGAGACTATTTGTTTGTAGGTGTTTCAAGATCAAAAAGGAGATGGATGATTCTATACTTTGAGAGAGTAAGTTACCTATAAATTATTTGGCGGAATCTGTATGTATCTCATGTTGTTTTTGTAAATAGTGTTTTAATTAGATATATTATTATAATAACTCTATGGATTTCGTATTACAAGGGTTAATAACATCATTTATTATGTCAAATGCTCCATATTTAATACACATGATAATCTTGATAGAAGGTTGAGGAATATGTTCATAATTTATTTGATAATTTTGACCCTGATCTGTCAAAAAAAGAGGAAGGAGACTTTGCAGGAAAACAGTTTAAGGATCTGGAATTTGAAAAGAAAACAGCTCAATCCAGACAGCCTAAGTTGTCTGCATCAGAAGCAAAAACAGATGAACTAGGAAAACATGCAGACACACCTAAATTCGATTTTCGACCCGTCTGTTTTTTTTTTGGCGATCGATGAATATTCGATGTAAAATCGATATTCCGTAGTTAATCAGATGAACAAATGACCAATGACAGTCTTTCAAGAACAACCATAACAGTGAAAAATTATCTTCCTAACCTGAGCTTTAAAGACCTCAACATTGGGATGATCAAAAGAAGTGCTATTGAAGAGATTTTTGATTCTAAAAATACAAAATCCAAATCTACATTAAGGAGCACAACTATTAAGCTTTCTATTGGTTACAAAATGTTGCTATATAGGTAACAAATCACAAAGGTATGATCGTATTGTTTACTTGCTATATTTGATTTTGTTATAAACTTGCTCCAATGATATTCTTTATCTTTGCACTTATTCTTTTAATGTTGGCAAATGGGGAGAGATAACTATTTAGCTAAATTGATATAAATTATTTTTTGTTGATGACGAAGGGGGAGAGATACTTGTGCTTAATGATTAATATGTGGTTTCTTTTTGATAATGACAAAGGGAGATATATATATATATATATATATATATATATATATATATATATATATATATATATATAGAAGGATCAAGAGTAGAATTCTTAAATAGCGAATGCCTTAATATAATAGAATTTTATCAAAAGCGACGTAGTTTTGATAAGACGCTATGGCATTTTTGTAAATGCGGCGGTGGCATGGTATTTACAAAAATGACACTGGCCTTATGAAAAAAACTACGCTGCTTTTGATAAAGTTCTATTATTTAAGAGAGTTCTACTACTTAAGAGGTCTACTTTGATCCTCAGATATATATATATATATATATATATATATATATATATATATGGTAATTGAGAATTTGTTTCCTTAATATGCATAAATTAAGGGGAGCCATATACCTAGGGGGAGCATATTAATTAAATGGCATTATGTATTGTCATCATCAAAAAGGAGAAGAATGTTGGTTATATATTTTATGATTTTAATGATGACAATATTGTTGAGTTTATGAATTTGATTTAAATTGTTTGGGCTGATTTAAATTTATTATATGTTGATTTCTTGTTGGCCCAAGATTGAAATTATGGTCCATTAGTATATTCCTTCTATATTTAAGTTTGCATGTTGCATGTTGCTGAAAAGATCTTTAATATAATTTAGTAATGATATGCAATTCAATTTGATAAGGAAACTAAATAAGGTAACTATTATTCAGTGATTAGCTAGTAACAAACTTTATAAAATATCTCCTTGTTCCTTTATTTAAGGTGTTTTGGTTTGACTTGAAAACATATCCTTGATTTACCAAATCTGTTGGACTCTTTAATTGTTAATATCATGGGGTATACCAACTTTGATATGAGTTTCCTATTCTATCTTATGTTCATAACTGCAAGTTAATATTAGTAGCTAATATTATGGGATTTAAATCATCCGGTTTCTTGCTAACAATTATTTTATAGCAGTTGGGTCTCTCTTTATATATAGTCTTATCTCACTACTAAGCGGGAAGGATACAAGAAGCTAATTCACGTTCTATCTGAGAGAAGAATCCTATCGAGAGCTTTCATTGTTTATTTCCGCCTATTCATTTAGACTGCCTATAATTCTTGGTGGCTGGAAAATAAGAAGTCTATTGTAATTTCTTCTATTATATTCAAATTTCCAAGCTTGTTTGGCTTGATCGATCCAGTAGTGGAAAGGGTCTGTTCAAAGAGAGCTTTCAAGGTTGCAGAGGTGCAAAGGTCTCAGTGGTGAGAAAGGTTGCAGAGGTACAAAGGTGGCAGAGGTGTCCATCAGTGGAAAGCTTCTTTGAAATGGGGAGTTATTTTTATTGTATTTAATTGAATATTAAGTTTAATAAAAAGAGTCTCCAATCCTAGTTGGGATTGGACGTGGATCAGGCCACTAGATTAGAGGATAGGGGCTGAACCACGTAAAAAATCTTGGTGTGATTTTTACTTATGTTTATCTCTTCAACTGTCATTCACGTTTTGCACTTTTTTTATTCTTCACGCTACTTGAAGTTATACTATTCAGACACTAAAGCAGACAGGTCTAGCTGTTGGATAATATTAAACGAAGAACATAAGCTAAAGCGAGTATGTGTAGTCATGCGAATTAAACTCAGAGCATAAAATTACAAAAAGATTTCACCGCTTATCACTTTTAGCTTAAACACCTATTCACCCCCTCTAGTGTGTGCACATACATAGAATTTCATTTGGTATCGAGCAAGGCTCTACTAATATTGATCGTTGCAGTCGTAGGGAAGATCCTATGGCACACCTAAACTTTTAAGAAGGTCACCCACAAGTAGGCCACCAGAATCGTTAGAAGTGAAAACTTCAACTTTTGGAAGTTTAGAATGAATATTTTTCTTAAAAGAGACCCATTGGAATGGTGGGTTGTTGAAAATGGACCTATCATTCCTAAACATGATGATGGAAAACCAAAGGCTTTAATGGAGATGGATGCAAACGAAAGCTATATGTTTTCCTACAACTCAAGAGCCATGAACACCTTGCTAAGCAGAATGGTCCAAGCAAAAATTGATAAAGTATCATCGTGCAACACAGTAAAAGAAATGTGAGATACAATCTTCATGAGCCTCGAGGGAACTACTAAAGTGAAGGAAGTCAAGCTAAGTATGTTGATGCAAGAATATGAACTCTTTAAATTAGAAAAAGATGAAACAATTAATGAAGCTCAAGGGAGATTTCTTACTCTAATGAACTCTCTAAGTATGCTGGGACAGAAAATTGATCAGAGGGAAATTAATAGAAAGCTGCTAAGAGTCATGCCCAAACAGTTTGCACCGAAAGTCACAACTCTCCAAGACCCACCAACAATTAGTACCATGGAAACTCTTACCTTGTTTGGAGAGCTTGAAGAATTTGAAAATCAACTCAAGAGGTACGATGAAGAAGACGATGCACCTAAGAAGAAGACTTTGGCTCTACAAGCTGAAAGCTACATAGAAGGCAATGATGAAGATTTTGATGAAGAAATTGAAATGCTCTCAAGAAAACTCGAGAGACTACTTCAAAGAAAGAAACAAAGGAAGAATCAAGAAGGTATCTCAACTCCAATGAGCAAGTCCAAAACAGAACAAGATGAAGAAATTGAACAATTATGTTTCATGGGACTAGAAGACGATGATCAACTAGAGGTAACGAATTTTCATGAAATTTTTGAAATATCTACATCTGATTATCTTGCTTTACAAAATGAAAATCAAAGGCTTAAAAAGAAAACTGCTTATTTTAAGAACTGCGTAAATGAGCTAATGAATGAAGTTGAGTCACTTATTGAAGAAAGAAAAGAAAATGAATATCTTAAAAATGAAAATCAAATTTTAAAAGAAAATTTAAAAATGAGAGATGTGTGCATATAGATGCTTTTAATGATGGAAAAATGATGAATATGCAACATGATGATAATGTAACAAATTCTGAAATAACATCTTTAAAAAATGATCTTGCTAAATTTGTGCAAGGAGAAGAGAACCTAAATGTTATGTTAGGGGCACAAAGGTCTAGTCTTGATAAACAAGGAATTGGGTATAATCCTATTAAAAATGTGGAAAATAGGACTAATAATAATATTAGAATGATTAATAGTAAATCAAGACATAAACCACTTTATTGTTCACCATTTGTTACTTGTAAAAAATGTGGTTTTAAATGTCATTTTGATTCTAATTGTAATAAAATTAGAATAAAACAAATTTGGGTAAAGAAAAGTGATTCATATGCTACTAACTCAAAAGGACCCAAGAAGATTTGGGTACAAAAAAGATAGAGACTATTTGTTTGTAGGTGTTTCAAGATCAAAAAGGAGATGGATGATTCTATACTTTGAGAGAGTAAGTTGCCTATAAATTATTTGGCAGAATCTGTATGTATCTCATGTTGTTTTTGTAAATAGTGTTTTAATTAGATATATTATTATAATAACTCTATGGATTTCGTATTACAAGGGTTAATAACATCATTTATTATGTCAAATGCTCCATATTTAATACACATGATAATCTTGATAAAAGGTTGAGGAATATGTTCATATTTTATTTGATAATTTTGACCCCGATCTGTCAAAAAAAGAGGAAGGAGACTTTGCAGGAAAACAGTTTAAGGATATGGAATTTGAAAAGAAAACAGCTCAATCCAGACAGCCTAAGTTGTCTGCATCAGAAGCAAAAATAGATGAACTAGGAAAACATGCACACACCTAAATTCAGATTGCTCGACCCGTCTGTTTTTGAAGGCAGATCAGATGAATATTCTGATGTAAAATCTGATATTCCAGAAAGTTAATCAGATGAACAAATGACCAATGACAGTCTTTCAAGAACAACCATAACAGTGAAAAATTATCCTCCTAACCTGAGCTTTAAAGACCTCAACATTGGGATGATCAAAAGAAGTGCTATTGAAGAGATTTTTGATTCTGAAAATACAAAATCCAAATCTACATTAAGGAGCACAACTATCAAGCTTTCTATTGGTTACAAAATGCTGCTATATAGGTAACAAATCACAAAGGTATGATCGTATTGTTTATTTGCTATATGTGATTTTGTTATAAACTTGCTCCAATGATATTCTTTATCTTTGCACTTATTCTTTTAATGTTGGCAAATGGGGAGAGATAACAATTTAGCTAAATTGATATAAATTATTTTTTGTTGATGACGAAGGGGGAGAGATACTTGTGCTTGATGATTAATATGTGGTTTCTTTTTGATAATGACAAAGGGGAGAGATATATATATATATATATATATATATATATATATATATATATATATATATATATGTAATTGAGAATTTGTTTCCCTAATATGCATAAATTAAGGGGGAGCCATATACTTAGGGGGAGCATATTAATTAAATGGCATTATGTATTGTCATCATCAAAAAGGAGAAGAATGTTGGTTATATATTTTATGATTTTAATGATGACAATATTATTGAGTTTATGAATTTGATTTAAATTGTTTGGGCTGATTTAAATTTATTATATGTTGATTTCTTGTTGGCCCAAGATTGAAATTATGGTCTATTAGTATATTCCTTCTATATTTAAGTTTGCATGTTGCATGTTGCTGAAAAGATCTTTAATATAATTTAGTAATGATATGCAATTCAATTTGAAAAGAAAACTAAATAAGGTAATCATTTATTCAAAGATTAGCTAGTAACAAACTTTATAAAATATCTCCTTGTTCCTTTATTTAAGGTGTTTTGGTTTGACTTGAAAACATATCCTTGATTTATCAAATCTGTTGGACTCTTTAATTGTTAATATCATGGGGTATACCAACTTTGATATGAGTTTCCTATCCTATCTTATGTTCATAACCGTTGGTTAATATTAGTAGCTAATATTATGGGATTTAAATCATCTGGTTTCTTGCTAACAATTATTTTATAGCCGTTGGGTCTCTCTTTATATATAGTCTTATCTCACGGCTAAGCAGGAAGGATACAAGAAGCTAATTCATGTTGCTATACAGAGAAGAATCCTATTGAGAGCTTTCATTATTTATTTCCAGCTATTCATTGTACTGTCTATAATTCTTTGTGGCTGGAAAATAAGAAGTCTATTGTAATTTCTTCTATTATATTCAAATTTCCAAGCTTGTTTGGCTTGATCGATCCAGTAGTGGAAAGGGTCTGTTCAAAGAGAGCTTTCAAAGTTGTAGAGGTGCAAAGGTCACAGTGGTGAGAAAGGTTGCAGAGGTACAAAGGGGGCAGATGTGTCTATTAGTGGAAAGCTTCTTTTAAACAGGGAGTTCTTTTTATTGTATTTAATTGAATATTAAGTTTAATAAAAAGAGTCTCCAATCCTAGTTGGGATTGAACGTGGATTAGGCCACTAGATTAGAGGATAGAAATTTGAACCACGTAAAAATCTTAGTGTGATTTTTACTTACATTTATCTCTTTAACTGTCATTCATGTTCTGCACTTTTTTTGTTCATCACGCTACTTGAAGTTATACTATTCAGACACTAAAACAGACATGTTTAGCTGTCTGATAATATTAAACGAAGAACATAAGATAAAGCAGACACTAAAGCAGACAGGTGTAGCTGTCTGAATTAAACATGTAGCATAAAGTTACAAAAAGATTTCACCGTTTATCACTTTTAGCTTAAACACCTATTCACTCACCTCTAGGTGTGCACATATATAGAATTTCAGTACCCAACCATATCTTTTTTTAACCACATATACTACCATTAAAACACATTTCAAACTGAACCTAAAGTACACACGCCCATCCTTCTAAACTTTAACTCAGATAGGCAACTAAGGCTCAATAAAAAGTAAAGCCATCAGCCAAAATATATACAACTTGAGACTTGCAACTCCTATGACAGATGGAAACCATCCTTTATACAATGCACGAGGTCCTTCACGGAGAACTGTTGAAAGAGCATGGGAAATTCCTCTACACTGGCATGGAGAGTTGGTCATCTACAAAACACTGGCATGGACATGAAATCAGTATGAAATCTTATACCCAACCATATCCTTTTACTTACTTACAGTATGAGTAGAATGTTAAAATTTATACTATTATTTAGTTTTATTGTTTTAAACGGATTAATAATTTTGCTGATCTTTTAACATGTGAAACAATTGTTAAGGTATATCCTTGATTTGCCCTGTGCACCGACTACTGAGGAATTATTTTTTTGGGTGTACTTTTGGCGTGTGAGTTCTAGTTTGAACCATTAGTTATGTTAAACTTTCCTCTTGTGAGGCAGGTGATATAGCTTGGGATGGGTTTAGTCGGATAATCTTAGATTTTACGGTAACATTATACCTCCTGCTCTAGCTCAAATGCTCAATCAATAGTATAGACTACGAAGATAGTTATACTCATTCATAGTGATTTACTCTGACATCAAGTGTGGCAAATATGTAAGGATTTTGCTATATTATGTTTTTAATTAGCTGCATACATTATTTAATTGAGGTTGTTCATGTAATAGAGTGAGTTCTTATATATGCATGCCAAGTGAATACATGATTTTAATTTGGCCTATATGTTCTATTATTATTTCTGTTCTTTTTTCATGGTAGTTAGTTTTCTCAATTGCACAGGTTACATTTCAATCTGATTCTCTTATTAGTTATAATTCTCGCTTTTCAAGACTTTGTTTTAACATTTTGTATAGAAAGTTGTAGTCTTTTTAGTTTTGTTAGAGATATTAATTAATGGCACCTCACCAAATTTTTCATTCTGTTAGACATTTTAGTTTTATAGAATTTTAATAGCATAATTCTTTGTATGAAATGCTAACACGTTAAATTTGGTGTTATTCTTGTTGGAATGGGAAGTGCAATCACAAGACAATTAAGAATTAATATTCGTTTTATTCAAGTTTTGATAAGATGACTTAATTGGTGCCTAGGATCTTCAACAAGTTGAAGAGTTTGATTTGGGGCATGTGCTCATCAGAGAACAAAGCTTTCCTTCTGTTTATGACAGTTAATGTAGTACTTATTTGGCAATGTGATTCCACATATCAGGAGAAGCTGATATTTACAAAACAAGTTATATACTCGTGTTTAATTAAGTTGCTTTTCTCCACTCCCTGACATACAAAATGAGATCTCAAAAGTATTTTGTGCTATATGATTCTAACTTAGTTTAATTAGATGAATAAATGTGTTCTTTTGGGGGTAAGTTGTGGTGCAAATATTGTCGACTATGTGGTCCAGAAATCTGTAGAGGCGGGAAGACTTTTGGACCCTGTCAAGGTTGTTGCACAAGTTTTTATGTATCCTTTCTTCATTGGAAGTGTTCCAACTCATTCCGAGATAAGATTGACATTCATGTGTTTTGTGCTTTTAATTTCCTCTGGCTTCTTACAATTTTAATTGGTGTTCTACAGTCACTAGTCATAGTTGCCTTGTACTTTCTTGTTGGAAGAACTTGATTTAGTAATCAGGCAAACTGTAACATAAAATCTGAGTCCTACTAATCTCTGTTCAAGGTGCAATAATGGGAGATTGATAGATTTATTTTACGAGTAATTTCGGTTGAACCATGACATCAAAGGATCTCTACTTTCTATTTTATTGTATTCAACCGCCCTTGAATCATTTCATTTCAAAGTTTATTAGCAATTTCAGTCCTGCAGATTTGTCCCCCAAAGTACACCACTATGTGACAATTCTTTTTTTGGGTTGATTTTAATTAGATGTGCATATTTAGATTAGAAAGGATAAAAATTTCAACGAAGTCAAATAGGTATTGAGTTTGAGTAAGACCAATAACCATGATTCACTGAAGCTAATTAGTGGTTTGCTCTGTTTGACTACTTACTGTATGAAAACCAACAACTATATAAAAACTAACAAGAATACTTAAGAGTAGCATTTTAATGATTATTCTTAATAGATATTCATGAAATTCATTTATTCTTAGTAGATATTCATGAAATTTATTTATTACAATTCTAACAGTTCCATCTTGCAAGGGTCGGTATTGGTAATGATGAATTTGGCTTGAAGCTGAGCCAACTGATTGTTAGCTTTTATGTTTATTCCCCAAGCTCTGAGAATCCTTCCCATGTTCCGTCATGCAAGTCAAGACATTCAAACCTTAATACGTGTAGGATGTTGATGTTGATGTTGATGTTGATGTTGATGTTGAAGTCGAGGTCGAGGATGAGCATGATGAAGATTCAGGCGATAGTAACAAAGATATAGTACTATATAGGTATAGTACTTTTGTTTACCATTCAGGATGAAGACGTGTGATTATGTATATTTTTGAGCTTTAAAGAAGTAGTTTTTAGTTGGTGTATTTGGTGAGACTTGTAGTATGTTATTTTTTATAGGATATTTGTTATAGTACTCATCGACAGATGTCTTATCAAGTACTGTCTATAAATTACATTTTAGTAATTATTATTATTATTATTATTATTTTGAACATATTTTTAGATTTGGAAATTAAATTATGAAAATATTTATAATTTGTTATTAATGTGCGATATTGGCGCCAAAGTTGACACAGATTTTGAGACGGTTGTTGTCCGTCTCAAAATATGTGCGCTAAAAAGATATTGGCATCAAAGTTGAAACAGAATTGAGCCGGATGGTGTCCATCTCAAAATATGTCGAAGAAGAATAGTTGTTGCCAATTTTGATATGGATTTGAGACAGTTTTCTGTCTCAAATTTAGCCTGCCAAAGTTAGCTCCCTATGGGTCAGTTTTGAGACGGATTTGAGATGTATATTTTCCGTATCTAATATTTTGAGACAGATTTGAGACGAACATTTTTCGAATATAAATTTTTTATTTGAGACGGACAGATTAGCGACACGACCTACTGACATGGAATTTGAGAAGGATTCTGTTGTATTTGAGACAAATTTTTTCGTCTCAGATGCCCAAATTTTTGGTAGTGACTTTTATTTATAAGCACATGTACATAAATACTTGAAAGTTTCAAAACTCATAGGTCATAGAAGTTTCAAAGCTTAAAGGATATGAGAGTTTCAAAGCTTAAAGGTCATTACAATAAAGATGGTTAAGAATGTATCTAGACATCCATATACTATAATTTTATAACACTCCCCCTTGGATGTCTATTGTCCAGCCATACGCATTGAAGACTCTTTAAAAACCTTACAAAGAAAACCTAATGGAAAAAAACCTTGGTTAAGGAAAAAAGAGTGTAGCGCGTATTAACGTCCCCTCATGAATGTATCCTTAAGTCCTTCAACTATCTTATTTCAATATTGCGACACAATCCTTCAAACGTTGTAGTTGGTAATGCTTTGGTTAACAAATCTGTTAGATTATCTTTTGAGTGAATTTGCTGAACATCAATGTCACCACACTTACCAATGTCACGTGTTAAAAAGAATTTCGGTGAGATGTGCTTTGTTCTATCTCCTTTGATGTATTCTCCTTTTAATTGAGCTATACATACAATATTATCTTCATACAGAATGGTTGGAGTTCTTTTACTGGAGGATAAACCGCATGTTTCACGAATATATGTTTCACGAATACCATGACGATTGGCTTTAGTGCAAGTGGGAGATTGAAAGTAGTATGCACACAAGCCAATCATGTTTAATGATAAAGCATATACTTTGTAAAAATCTTATTCATTTATTAATAAAAGGTATTAATTTATTAAAAGCTTTTAATTATCTACATGATGCTGTTTTATAATATGTGATAAACCCATAGTTTTAAGCAATGCTTTTAGAATAATGATGATGATCATTATAATGAGATCTAAATTCTTAGAAAGCTTAAAACTAAAATAGTTCCCAATCGTTGGATTACTAAATTGGGGATTAGTGAATCCGGATAGATTGGGTACATACGCGTTCTTTCTCATTGGATGAGGATGATTGATCTCATGATCATTTGTGTGGAGACACTAAAGCAAGTATGTAGGTGCTTATTAGAGAATAAGTTCAATTGAACGTGGCTCATTAAGGAATACCTAATGGAGTTTTACTTGCACTTTGTCAATAGAATTTCTCGTAGTGATAGTAGTCTAAGTGATCCTTGACTTGAGATCATCATAGATTCTTGTGTATGATGAGTTATACTTTGACTTATTCCTTAAGACCCTTGAGGTATATCAAAGAGTATGCTTGGGTATAATAAGTTGTACATGGAGATAATGTATGATCAATAAAGAATCTACCACTTCTAGTAAAAAAGAAGAGAAATGTCCTATGTGATTCGATAAATAACAACCCAAAGAGTCCTCGGTTAATGCGAATGAAATTAGAAAGGAGTTTCTAATTTGCATTATTTGAGTTGTGCATTTAAGAGTCGAAATACATATAATTAAATAAAATAAGACTTGACAAGAATTCCATGTCTTATATTTAATTGGGACATCAGATGGTGGAAGGATTGAATTGACGCAGAACTATTTACTCAAAGGTTCTTTTATGATTAATGTTGAAATCTATATTATCTAGAAAGTTGTTGATTGCTGCTGGAGGCTTATCCCTATCAGATAATAAATATTATTTATTTAAATAAATTATTAGTTTAATTGATTTATTTAAATAAGATTAGAATTGTTCTAATTGATTTATTCACAACCTAGGTTTAATATGGAGAACCTAAAGGTCACACCATAAAAAAGGAAGAATAATTATTTAAGAAGTTAATGACATAATCGTAATAATAAGTGAAGTATATTTAATTTAATCTATCTTGATAGAATAAATTAAATAAACTTAATATTTATTATTTAATATTTTGGAAATATTAAATATAAATTAATAAGAGGAGTCTTATTATTATTATGACTATTATTATTATTATTTAATTCCTAAAGGAGTTTGTGAATTAATTAATAAAAGTACTCTCAAATATCCTAATATGATTAGGAGGCAAATTAATTAAAAGAGTTTAATTAATTATCCCAATAAGATTAGGGGAGCTTAATTAATTAAAAAATTTAATTAATTAAAATAAAACCCAAATCCTTAATTGTTAAGGAGGGTTGCCCACATCTATAAATAAGAGGAGTCTTATTATGGGTGTAGAGGTTGGCACTTTCACAACACGTGAATACGTAATTCCAATAGTTGAGAGAAGACGCCTTTTCTATAGAGATAAAAACTGCGGTTTTGCTAAACACCCATCTTCTTGAATCTTTCTTCTTCCTCGGTGGATCACCTCTGAGGCCAAACACTGGGTGGCTAACGTTGATCAAAGGAAGGAACCAAACCCGATGGATTCAAGTTGAACGCGAAAAGGATTAGAGGTGAACTTGTACTGAGGAAGTTTCTGGATCTTCAAGGTATGATTCTTGTTCTTTCTTTTTCGCTTAATTAATAATCATACGTAAAGGGTGATCCAAGGTATATGGTTTGTAAAATTTTAAACTCGATTTTTACATCGCTTCCGCTTATTTATGCAATTTGATTTTACTTCATGAATATTACAAACCTAATAAAGTGGTATCGTAGCCAAACCTTTATGCAAATTATTAATTGTTCAGATTTGATATGTATATTGATATGTGTTTAAAACAATTTAATTGGGCATAATTTTTTGTATAAAATTTAATAAAAAAAGGATAAATGTTATCAATTTGCGAAATCATGAATTCGGTAATCCTCGCTATGCGTGATTCACCTGTTACAAGTGCTGAATCTTCGAAAATGCTTAAATCCTGTTACATGGGATGCTGATGATCACGTGGGTTTTCATTGGTTACAAGTAATATTAAAGGGTTTCAACATGGTTGCACGTGAATCACTTGCAGGATAAAGTGAAGATTTGTATATAAGACTTGCAGGAACAAAAGTTAATCCTGGAGTTAATATATATATTAATTATATTAATGGAAGGCTTCATCCTGGAGCACTATTAACTACTTAATAAGGGAATTATTATATATATATATATATATATATATATATATTTAGTATGATTAACGTGAATCTAGATTCAGTATGATTACTTCAGATTATATATATATAATTTTATAATTAAAATAAAAAGTTTATTTTAATTTTAAAATTAGATTTCATGCAACTAATTAGAGTTGGAATTGGATTCCATGATAACTAATTGGAGTTGAAATTGGATTCAATTTTTCCTTAAATAAAGGTGTTTATTTAGATATGAAATAAGATTTCATATTATTCAAAATAAAGGAGTTTATTTGTGAATAGAAAAGAGAATCCTAATTTCCTTAAATAAAAGAGTTTATTTAGATATGAAATAAGATTTCATATTATTCTAAATAAAGGAGTTTATTTATGAATAAGAAAGAGAATTCGTGTTTCCCTTAATAAAGGAATTTTTTTTTTACTTGGAATTGGATTCATAATTAATTAAAATAAAGGAGTTTATTTTAATTAAAGATTTTGATTAAAATAAAATAGTTTATTTTATTCAAAATTGGATAAATTAAAATAAAAGAGTTTTATTTTGATTTAAATTTGGATTAAAATAAAAGAGTTTATTTTGATTCAAAATTAGATTTTATACTAATTAAATTTGCCCATTAAATGATATCAATATATATATTAAATATTTTTTATTCATGAGATGAATATTATTTATTGATACATATGGTGATGTGTATGATAATAAATGGGATTGATTATGGACTATTGACCAATGTGATTGGATTTTATTTTAGTTGGATGCATGAATGTATGGGTTTTACTAAATGGGTTCTGCGTACCTCGTCTTCTCTAATTTTTCTTAATGTAAATTTTATCTCCCTTCTATGTACTTCTCCTTGACTACTGATCAAGGTTTCTATTTTTTTTTTTAAAATAGTTTTGTAATAGGAATAGTTAGAATTAATTTTGAAAAATTGGAGATCAAGGAGCAAGGAGAGCGTGAAGACCCGTTTGTAATGGAGCCCGAGTTTAAATGTAATAGTTATATTTAAATATTAATTTCGCACCCCTTTGGGAGTTTGACCTTTTTGGTTCACTTGGTGGCTCTAGTGAACCAAACTAGAATAAAAAGTCCATAATCAATCCGGGTAGAATATAGTATTCTATATGCGTGCTTATACTATATATATTATATATTATGTAAACATGCTTCGCATGTTTATTAATATAACGCGATTTTATATATATATATGCATGCGCATATAAAACAAGATGAGACAAATTAATAACAAACCCTCAACTTTTTATATTAAGTCCTAAGCGTTCAAAGATATTTGGAATATCGAACGTCAGCTTTCTAGCATGATAAAATTAATAGAGTATTAAATATTTAATATGAGTTTGTTGTGTCACCACAAGGCAAGTATTAAGTATTTAAGATGTTAATTTATCACATTTGATGCTTATAAAGAAAATTGAACAATATTGTTTTGTTGTGTCACCACAAGGATGATATTTTTCTTTTTTGAATATATGGAGTGCTAGGTTGGACTTAACTTAAATTATTTTAGTTCGGATGTGCACACACTTGACCATTATAATTTAAGAGGCAAAATACAAGGAGTTACATAGTTGATGTAATTGACAAGAGTTGTCTACCTATTTATTTATATATAGTTTGTTGTGTTACCACAAGGCTATATACATTTGAAATGGGATCCTTATTCTCAGTAGCATATCTTTAATTAGATATTGCCAAACTATATATATTGAGGGTAATATAGTTTGAAGAAAATAGTGGGAGATACCAATTTAAAACAAGGCCTAATTTATTTTGGTAATTAATAAAAGAATGTATGCTAAAATGTTGTTAATTACAAATTCATTTATAGAGTTTTACAATGTCTAAATTACTATCACTGCGTAGCATATTTGATGCTATTTAACCGAACCAAATTAAATGGATTGGTTAAGAAAATTGAGAAAAGTTCTCACGACTGAAAAGCTATCTTATGTCCTTAATACGCATATCCCTGCAATGGTTGCAGACAATGCCTCTGAGGAAGAGATTGCTACTTTTAGAAAGTGGCAAGATGATGCATAGTTGGCTCGAACGCATCATGCTCGCAGCCCACGAGTAAACGAGCTTCAACACAAGATAAAACTATGGATGCTCTTACTATATTCCTGTACATCAAGTAGTTGATGGTGAGGAAAGTAGGAATGATAGATATCAGATATCTAAAGAGCTCTTTCGATCTAGAATGACCAATGACACTACAGTACAGACACATGTCTTAAACATGATCAATTTGATTGAACAATTAGGACAATGGGTTTTGTCATGGATGGAGAGTTGAGCCACGATTTGATCTTGCACTCACTTCCGGACTCCTTTCACAATTGTTGTGAATTTTTCATATGAATAAGCTAGATATCAGCCTCGCTGATTTGCTTAACATGTTGAAAAATGTTGAGAGTCACTTTCCAACCAAGAAAGACCATGTCTTACTGGTAGGGGCCAAAGGATCCTCTGAAAAGAAGGACGATTCAAAGAAGGTAAACAAAAAGGCGTAAATAAAGGATAATAAGAACAAAACTGATACGGATAGCAAAGGAGTTTGCTTCCACTGCAATAAGCCTGGACACTGGAAAGAAACTGCGAGAAGAATACAAATACAGAAGCTTAGTGAAGTTTCGGTTACAAATACAAATTTGTTCATGATTGAAAATAAATTTTTCTTTAAGTCAAGGTTCTACTTGGGTATTGGATACCGACTTTGGTTATCATAAATATAGATTTATGAAGGGACCAAATAGAAGTAGAAAGCTAAACAAATATAAGTAAACCTATGTGTGGGAAATGAAGCAAAGGTTGCTACATTAGCTATAGAAACTTATAGTTTAGCAATCCCTACGGGCAAATCTATTAAGTCAATAAGTTGTTATTGTATTCCAGTTCTCCTTAGAAACATTATTTTCATTTTATTGTTGGACAATGAAATTTGGTATTATATTTAAGAACAATTGTTGTTCTATTTATAATAATAATGTTTTGTATAGAATTGGAATATTACTTAATAGATTTTGTATACTTGACTTACGTGAAAATAATTTTACATATTGAACAAATTATTATAAGAAAAGGAGATGATCATTCAAAGAGTTGAATGTGTGTATTTGCTGAAATACAAGTGTGAATTATTTGAAAGGTTCAAAGAATTCAAAAGTGAAACAACATGACAAAGTATTAGGATTCTTTGATCGGATCAAGGAAGGAATACTTGTGCAATGAGTTTCTAGATCATCTCAAATGGTTTTCTCATAATGGACGCCTCCTGATACGCAATAATTGATTGATGTATCTGAAAGGAAAAATTTTACCTTGTTGGACATGGTACGGTCCATAATGATTTTACCGACATTCCAGTATCATTCTAGGGTCATGCCCTAGAAATGGTCAGACATATCTACGAAAAAAGGTAACCTCAAAATCCTACCTAAGACTCCAAAAAAGTTATGGACAGGGAGGATTCCTAATCTTAAGTATGTTAAGATAAGGGTTGTCCAACTTATGTGAAAATGTTTCAAAAGGATAAGCTTGGGACAAGATTTGACAAGTGTTAATTTATGGAACATCCTAAAGTAAGTTTAGGGTATATGTTCTATAATCCTACTTAGCAAAAGGTGTTTATTGCGAAACACGCTACCTTCTAAGATAAAGGTGTTTATCATTGAAGGGGATAGTGGGAGGATAATAGATCTTGAAAAGTTCAAGAATCACAAAACACTATAAGTCAAATAAGAGGAACCTGCAGATGGACCTATTGTACCACAACCGAATCGTAAATCTGGAATGGTACCGAAGATACCTGGGAGGTATGGATTTATCATAGATCATGATGATGAGGTACGTATCATAGAAGATGATGATCCAGTCACATACGATGAGGTAAGAGTTGTAGACACTCAGAGAAATAAATTGAAGCAAGCTTCTCAAATATGGAACATTCATTTTGATGAGACAATCAAAAAGGTTTGATTTTATCAAAAACAAGAATGAACCTAGTGTGTACAAAAGGGTCAGTGGGAGCGTTGTGATATTCCTAGTATTATATATCGATATACTACGGATAAGGAATAACATATCAATGCTACAATCAGTAAAGATAAAGTTGTCCAAACATTCCTCCATGAATGATTTGGGAAGAGTATCTTAATTGGGGATGCAAATCTATATAGATAGATTTAAAAGGATGTTCGGCTTAACCCAAGGAATGTATATTCATTTGATGCTAAAGTCGTTTAGCATGACAAACTCCATGGGATGTCTCATGTTGATGAGCAATGGAGTGTATCACTCTTAATAGTCCCCATAGAATCCAAAAAGAGAGATCGCATGAGTAACTATCATGTATGCAATGAAATATACGAGACCTGATGTTGATCAGTCATATTCTGGAGAAGTTCACTATGAGTTAGTGAAAAACATCTTAAAGTACTTAACCAAAGACTAAAGATGTGATATATTCATGGTGGGTCCGAATTTCAACTAGAGGGCTTAACGCACTCAAGTTTTTCGCATGCACTACGGCTTACGTAAAATCCACTTTAAGGTAAAGCGTTACCTTGAATCGGTGGTGCGAAGAATTGAAAAGGTTCCAAACAACAAAAAGTCACCGTTTAGTGATAAAGACAAAGTAAGTAGTCAAATTGAAGCCGCAAGTTGATTGTTTGGATGAAAAGTTCATTACAGAACTAGGAATAGTTCTTAAGTCTCATCTTGGATCTAAACATGTGTTGTGGCACTTTCATTTGATTATAAGAATCATTGAAAGATGGGAAATCACTATATAGATAGTGGACTCTCAAGGACAACATTACATATCCATTTACTGAAGCTTATCCAACAGCAGGATAATCGTCACTTAGAGAAGAAGAGTATGAGATACCATGACGATTGGCTTTAGTGCAAGTGGGAGATTGAAAGTAGTATGCACACAAGCCAATCATGTTTGATGATAAAGCATATACTTTGTAAAAATCTTATTCATTTATTAATAAAAGGTATTAATTTATTAAAGGCTTTTAATTATCTACATGATGCTGTTTTATAATATGTGATAAACCCATAGTTTTAAGCAATTCTTTTAGAATAATGATGATGATCATTCTAATGAGATCTAAATTCTTAGAAAGCTTAAAACTAAAATAGTTCCCAATCGTTGGATTACTAAATTGGGAATTAGTAAATCTGATAGATTGGTACATACGCCGTTGCTTGCTCATCGGATGAGGATGATTGATCTCATGATCATTTGTGTGGAGACACTAAAGCAAGTATGTAGGTGCTTATTAAAGAATAAGTTCAATTGAAACGTGGCTCGCTAAGGAATACCTAATGGAGTTTTACTTGCACCGTCAATAGGAGTTCCCGTAGTGATAGTAGTCAAGTGATCCTTGGACTTGAGATCATCATAGTATCTTGTGTATGATGAGTTATACTTTGACTTATTCCTTAAGACCTTTAGGGTATATCAAAGGGTATGCTTGGGTATAATAAGTTGTACATGGAGATAATTTATGATCAATAAAGAATCTACCACTTCTAGTAAAAGAAGGGAAATGTCCTATGTGATTCGATAAATGACAACCCAGTAGTCCTTGGCCAAGGCAGAATATAATTAGAAAGGAGTTTCTAATTTGCATTATTTAGAGTTGTGCATTTAAGAGTCGAAATACATATAATTAAATAAAATAAGACTTGACAAAGAATTCCATGTCTTATATTTAATTGGGACATCAGATGGTGGAAGGATTGAATTGTCGGTAACTATTATTCAAAGGTTTTTTATGATTAATGTTGAAATCTATATTATCCGGAAAGTCGTTGATCGCTAGGAGGCTTATCCTATTATAGAATAAATATTATTTATTTAAATAAATTATTAGTTTAATTTATTTATTTAAATAAGATTAGAATTGTTCTAATTGATTTATTTACAACCTAGGTTTAATATGAAGAACCTAAAGGGTCACACCATAAAAGGAAGAATAATTATTTAAGAAGTTAATGGCATAATCGTAATAATAAGTTAAGTATATTTAATTTAATCAATGGTGATAGAATAAATTAAATAACTTAATATTTATTATTTAATATTTTGGAAATATTAAATATAAATTAATAAGAGGAGTCTTATTATTATTATTACTATTATTATTATTATTTAATTCCTAAAGGAGTTTGGGAATTAATTAATAAAAGTACTCTCAAATATACTAATAGGATTAGGAGGCAAATTAATTAAAAGAGTTTAATTAATTATCCCCAATAAGATTAGGGAGCTTAATTAATTAAAAGAATTTAATTAATTAAAACAAAACCCAAATCCTTAATTGTTAAGGAGGGTTGCCCACATCTATAAATAAGAGGAGTCTTATTATGGGTGTAGAGGTTGACACTTTCACAACACGTGAATACGTAATTCCAATAGTTGGGAGAGTACACCTTTTCTATAGAGGTAGAAAACTAGGGTTTTGCCAAACACCCATCTTCTTGAATCTTTCTTCTTCCTTGGTGGATCACTTCTAGAGGCCAAACACTTGGGTGGCTAACGTTGATCAAAGGAAGGAACCAAACCCGGTGGATTCAAGTTGAACGCGAAAAGGATTGGAGGTGAACTTGTACCCGAGGAAGCTCGGATCTTCAAGGGTATGATTCTTGTTCTTTCTTTTTCGTTTAATTAATAATTGCGTATAAAGGATGATCCGGGTATATGGTTTGTAAAATTTTAAACTCTGATTTTTACACGTTTCCGCTTATTTATGCAATTCGATTGCGCTCATGAATATTACAAACCTAAAAAAATTGTCGTGCAAAATACGATATAATATGACAATATACACACCCAAATTATTACAATGCCATATGAAATACAGCATCAAATATTTCAAGTCTTCAAAGAAACACGAGAAGATGTTTGTCCTCCTCATTCTAATATGGTGTATTTTTTTCGCTTCAAAATTCGAATTCACCTCACCCTATTGTTGTTCACCAAAATTAACTAATAAATGACGTATAAAATACGACAACACATTTTATGTTTTCAATACAATTATATATTGTCATGTTGTTTTATAATGTATTGAGAAACTTCAACAGTAATAGACCATCACTCTATTCCCCTGTTATCCCCGCTCGACCCAGCTACACTCTTATTACCTGAAATGAATTGTGAAGCAAAAGGGTGAGCACAAATGACCCAGTAAAGAATATTATGACTAAAGATAATTAAATTATCAATAACTTTCATTAGTAATAAATCAGATATTTAGAACATATGGTAAATGATAAAAGTGTTCAACCATAATTGCAGCGGAATAAATAATCCATTGGAAGAGTCAAGTAGAACATAATGTCTACTATCTTCTCCAAATTAAAAATCCATCATTAATATTTCATTCTTGTAATATCCATCAACAGTTCTTTGTTTTACCCAAGACAAAGAGAACTTTCATCACCTGTCTTCACCTGAACCACCAAAGATTATAGTAAAATTCATAATTCATGTTTATAATAATGTAAATTAACAGTTTCTCCTTGCCAAAAAGGCTAAAGACACTCAATAATCATATTGTCTTTACACCCTACACCAAAAAAATTCAAATGTAACAACAATGGTCATGATCATACCAACCAATTGTCTATATTTACACTATGGGCTAAAGATATTCAACTGTTATATCAATGGTCATGATTATACCAATCAATTGTCTATCTTTGCACTACGGGCCAAAGATATTCAACTATAAAACCAATGATCATGCCAAACAATAGTCTATCTCTGCACTACGGGCCAAAGATTTTCATTTGTATCATCAGTGTTCATATCATGCCAAACACATGTCTATCTTTGCACTACGAGCCAAAAATATCAATCAACAATTCTTCTTTGCACTACGGGCCAAAGAGAACTTTCATCACAAGTCTTTATCTATAACATTAAATGTCATGATTATACTAATACACAATTTCTGGTCATAATCATACCAATCAACAGTTCATTTTTACACTACGGGCCAAAGATAACTTTAACTACAATTTAAGTCTGAGGATTATAACAATGATATAAAGAATGAATCAAGTGAGATCAAGGATAAATATTAGAGATTTAAAATTTAATTTATCTAGAGTTCAAGAATGTCCAAATGGTCAACATGATGATCAAAATGTAGATTCAAATTTAAGAATAAGATTCATATATCAAAGATAATTTGGACAAAAAAAGAAATTAATTTTATCGTGAATAGTACTCTGGCATGAATTGTACCCGAATGAATAGTACCCTGTCATGCAAAGTACCCCGAATAAATAGTACCCCGTCATGCAAAGCACCCCGAATGAATAGTACCCCGACATAAAAAGATTATAATTATAGAAGCAATACTTACCATAGTAAGTTTAGATTTAGGAATATGAAATGAAATAATATAAGAAACTGCAAATGGATTTTCACCCGTCATGCGGTAATCTGCGTAGAAAGATCATTTCCACAATTTAATAAAGAATGAATACGAAGGGTTATTCACCAGGCATGTGGTAGTCTGTGTAGACAGGTTATTCCCATAGCTCAATAAAGAAATGAATACGGAGTGTTATTCACCAGGCATGCGGTAATCCGCGTAGACAGGTTATTCTAACAGATTAATAAAGAATATAATGACAACCTTTATGAGTATGAATTACTACCACGTACGAATATGAAAGAAAATAACATCCTTTACCTTAGTAGGAGATTGAATAATAAAATAAGGTAGTAGCAGAATACTCTTCTTCTTTCTCTTCCTATAGTTTCTCTCACTATAGCTTGTGATTATAACTTTGCTATTCAAAAATGGTAGGAAATAATGAATGGATGAAGGAGTATTTATAGGCTAGGAAAATGTGGCAAATTACAATGTTAATTATACTTTAGTACCTTCATCTTTACCTCTATTTTTAATTTAGTCCCTCAAGTATTATCAATCTTGCATAACCTCCCCTAATAGTACCTGCATGTGAACTAATAGTTCCTTGCATGTGAATCAATAGTAATTAATTGCTCATTTATCCGATTAATTACCCGTTTGGTCAATTTAACATCCAGAAATCAACTATTATCGAAATAAATATCGATTTCCACTAACATTAATATTCCCAACACAATGGAAATATTTATATCAACAATTTCATCTTTGATTTTTGAAGTTTAACTTTTTTCCGAAAAAATCAACTTTAACTTTTTGACCAAAAAGTCAACTCCGATAAATTTTGTGTTTATAGTCTAATTTGACTAATTTCATCATCTTAGACTCAAATATCTTGCCCGCGTCTCCAAATTCAACTTTGAACTATAAGTTTGACTTTTCTACATAAAAGTCAACTATTTACTTTGACCAAAAAGTCAATCTTAGAACCATATCGAGTTTACAGTCTTTTCTAACTAGATTCATCGCTCTATATTCAACCGAGTGGTATGCTCATCAAAATTCTTTTTCGAACTCAAATTTGAGTTTTAATTTCATTTCTTTGTGTTTATACACACTTTTGCTTTCTTAGTTTGTTCAAACTATTTAATTAGTCTTGACTAACTATTAAATTAAATCTCATCATTTATCGCTAATAAATATATATAACACATTTTTAGTCTTTTAACAATTATTCATCATTAATATTATAATTCACAATATTGACAACAAGATCGTTCCTAGGAAAGAGAGGGCTTTCCGATAAGGATTTCTCCTAACTGGCGCGCAATTAAATAACCTAACCCCTTTACCCGACAGAACTTTCTAGACATTGTCAATAATGCTAATAATAATACAAGTAACTGTGTCATGTAAATTTTTGATTTAATAATATAAAGTATTGTGCAAATGATACTGTGACAATAATTAAATCAACAATATGAGATACTATGCAATAATTACTATGAAAATTATTGGATAATGAGTGACTTCTTACGTAAGCATCAATAATCATAGATATTGTTTAATACTGTGTGTTACTATGCAATACCACGTACCACTATGGAACAATGCGTATTATTGTACTTTTATCACTGGATATTTCAATAATTTAACGATAAAAGTTTTGTCGTTCTTTTTATAAAAAATAGTATTTTTTTTCTCTTTCTATATTCGATAATTATTCCGTTGTGGGGTCCACCAATGATTGCGCCGTCGTACGAATATTCCCTGACAAAAATGAATATTCCCTGACCAAACGAATATTTTATGACAACTTGCTTACTTTGTAAAATTTGCACATATCACCCATAACTATAACATTTATTAAATTATCACCTTACTATTTAGAATAATAATTATAAAAAAAATTGAATACTTCTATATCATAAAATTTGGGCTCTTACAACATTAGATCATTAAATGCAACAACGGACATATTGCAACGGGAAGATTATTCAACAGAGTATAAAATGCTACAAGGATCTAACTTTGAAAGATGTTGAATGTCCTAATCAAAAAGCCAAAAAATCTACAAAAAAAAAGAACAAACTCGACAATCCAATATTCAAAGTTCAAGCTGTTGAGTATTTGAGAAGAAAAGCTTAATGTTAAAGAAATCATCAAAGCATCTGACGGCAAAAGTGTGCTTGTCAATAGTGACTAAATATCCAAGTCTACTGCGCTTGAAAAAGGCAATAGTGTCCTAGTCAAGAGTGACTGAATATCCAAGTCTGCTTAGCTTGAAGAGGGCAGAAGTTCCTTGTCCGTGTGACTAAATTCTAGTTGATTCCTACCTAAGGAGTAGAAGAGTGGATTAAAAGCATTTTAGTCTCTGAACCACTTAAAAATTGTTTGTGTCTAAACTTCTAGTTTTTATCATTTAAATTGCTTTATTATTATTTCATACTGTCTAAATTAAAATCACCATTTGTTTTAGATATCAAAGGGGTTTTTCAAAAGAACATATTTCGCTGTGCTTACTTCAATAAGTTTATTAATCAACTGATAAAAAGAACTTTTAAAAGATCTATTCAACCCCCTTCTAGATCTATAAATGCCTGTGGGAAATAATAAGTGGTATCAGAGCAGGTTCTCACGAATAAAAAGCTTACACTTTGAGTAGATCCATGGCACAAAACGAAAATGGTTCTAAGCTTGGTGGTGACGCAAGCCACCTCTACTTAATAAAGAAAATTTTGCTAACTGGAAAGTGCATATGCAAGCATACATGGATGCTATTGATGATGATTTGTTTAAAGCTGTTCTCTCTGGTTCATACATTCCGACAAAGCTCGCTTCTACAATGGATTATCCAAATAAGGAGGTTGTCAAAATGCGTGAAGAATGGACAAAAAAAATGAAAAGAAGCATGTGCAGCTGGACAAGAGGGCCAAGAATATTCTCTTCATGGCCTTGGAGGATGAACTCGTTGCAAATGTTTTAAACTACACCACTGCAAAAGAAGTATGAGAAGTATTGCTGGTAATTCATGATGGAATAGATAAAGTCAGGGAAAACAAGCAATCTCTTCTGACCCAACTGTATGAGACGTTCACTCATATTCCAAGAGAAAATCTCACAGAAATATATAAAAGATTCACTATACTTTTAAATGCTCTTAAGTCATATGGAAAGGTGTATCCAAACAAAGATTTGAATATCAAGTTCATGTGATCCCTACCTAGCAAATGGGATGCCAAAACCACAGTCGTCCGAGAATCAAAGAATCTTCACCAAATGATTGTGCAAAAGCTCTTTGGTAATCTTCTTACCTATGAGCCAGAGCTGAATCAAAGAGTTGAAACTCTGTCTGAAAATAAAAGAAAAGACAAAGACATTGCTCTCAAAGCATCTATAAAAATATCCAAAATTCCTGTTGAAGC
Source organism: Panax quinquefolius (assembly GCA_020205615.1). Taxonomy (NCBI): domain Eukaryota; kingdom Viridiplantae; phylum Streptophyta; class Magnoliopsida; order Apiales; family Araliaceae; genus Panax; species Panax quinquefolius. Next base: position 25,553,594 of record CM035153.1, read on the forward strand.
CAAAGAAGATGATCAAGAAGGATTTGATGGTGGTGATGATGATGTCGCTCTACTTGCTAGAAGATTGAGATAATTTATGAGAAAAAGCAGCAACTGGCGACTAAGAAGAAATTTTAGCAAAAGAAGCTACAAAAAAGAACAAGAAAAGGACTTTTACTTCAACTATAAAAAGTCAGGTCATTTCATAGCAGAATGCAACAAGCCTCTATAAGATGATCTTAAAAATTACAAGCAAAAGCATGGAAATAAGAAAGAATCCAGAGACTATAAAAAATCTCACAAGAAGGAACACGATTTAGTAGCTGATAGATCATTGAGTGATTCCGATGATGATACCAGCTCAGACTCAAGTGATGATGAAGAACCAAAAGTAGCTAACTTGTGTCTGATGGCCACAGAAGAAAAGTCCAACTCAACCACAAACTGCAAAGAAATTAATATCAATGAGTGATGAGTGGGTTTTATACCCAAGAATCGAGTGCATTTGAGCTTAATCTTTTGATTGGTTTTTAAGTGTTGTGTGTTCATTTTATACATTTTATGTTATTTTGTAGGCTATGACACAACATTGGCATGAAGAAGCAAGAAAAGAAATATGGACATCTTTTGGAGTATAATATTCAAACAAATGCAAGATGGGAATGTTGAAGGGATTTTAATGAAACATTGGATGCATTTTCTTGGCTTGGGACTTATATTTAATTGTATATCTACTTCTTATCTTTCTGGAACCTCTTCAATCATCCTAATCCGAGTTCGGATGCGAGATTTATGGCCTTTTTATCAACAGAGATCAAAGCTCAAAGTTGTCCTGCTTGCAATTTACGTAACAGTTACTTCAAGCCCGATTTTGACCTTGATCCAACAAGTATCTCTCAATTCTTAAAGAATTAAAGTTTTAGATCACGTCGATATCTTCAATTTGATAGGTGGCAGGCCTTGTAACTCCTCTCGGATCAAAAGTTATGCTTGTTTTACCAAAGGCCATCGCAGTAGAAAATTGCATGGTGCAAGGCGCACTGGACCATCAGATTTTCTGCAACTGTAGAGCGTGGAGCACCCAAAATGTCCTAAGAGCAGCGCTGGGAGCGCCGAACGGCGGGGAGAGAGCTGATTTGGGTGATATATTGTCCAATTTGAGCTAGAATAGGATTGTTAGTTGCCTAACTTGCTAGGGTTTCTATTAGAACTATAAATACTTGATTATAACTTGGATTCTAAGGACTTTTGATGATAATTCATTGAGATTCACTTCTACGGAGACTTGGAGATTTGCTTGGAAAGATCAAAACAGACATTGAAGCTTGGAGATTGGAGATACTCGACAGAGTTTTTTTTTCCTTAATTTATTTATCTGTACTTGGGATACTATTTAATTTTAATCATATTATTTTTATTATGATGATGAACTAATTTTCCAATTAGGAGTATGATGGAATCTTTTGCAAAGCTCTAATTCAATTATCATTATTTTTACTTGATAATTCTATTGAGTTTATTATTATAACTTGTGCTTAATCTATTAATTGTCTAGCAAGCAATTAATTTGATATCTTTGATGGAATTGAAAGAAGAAATCTTAGATTAGATCTGAATATAATAACGCATGAATTTTTTGATTATTTTTAGGATAACATAACAGTGTATGAGACGACGGTACTTGTATGTCATGCATAACTTTATTAGGAGTTTGTGCTTAATGAATCTATTTTAAGTATCTTGCACGAAAGTAGAAAAATAACTGAAATAGGTCTTTTTATTAGTCATTGAAAGATGTTAATAAATTAATAGGCAATCTTAGTTGGCAACTTGTTGGAATAATCAAGTAGGGATAAGATAAGGCGATTATTGCTGAGCAATTGGGGAAATTGTACTGTGTCTTTATCATCTGGTGGTCAATAATTGTTAGTTAATTTAGCTTTCTTTTTATTTGTTCTTAATTAAAATAATCAAAAAAAATTAGAGTGACTGTTTAAGTGAATTTGAATTGATAAAAACTTGGTAATTAGATTAATTGTTAGTAACTGTTCCCTGTGGGTTCGACACTCTTCTTACTTCTTTATTACTTGATTGACCGTGTGCACTTGCGAGTATTTGTCATTATATAAATCAGACAACATTGAGGTATTTAATTTTAACTCTCTAGATGTAGATATGAATGATCTTAGATCTTATTTGCATGATATTACTTCTGAATTACATAGATACATGAAAATGTTTAGAGTTCTATCAAAGGATTATTCTCTTCTTCAAGAGCAGAAAGAGAAAGTGCATGTAGAATTGGAAATCTCTCTACAAAACATTGTCTCTCTATCCAATCTTGAAATGGAAAATAAGAGTCTGAAAATTATAACTGAATTAAACACATCAAGAGAATCTTTTCTTAAGTCTAAGATTGAAGAATTAGAAAAGATAATCTTCACATGGAATCAATCTTTTTCATCTATGAACTCACTGGTCACAAGTCAAAGAGTAGTCTCTGACAGATCTAGATTGGGATTTGATGGTTTGTCTCCAACAAATCTAAGTATAGAAAAATATCTGGAAATACACAAAAATAATGTTTCTTCCTTCAATATAAATATTATGTTTGTAAATTCTGAAGAAGTCACTACACCAAATACTGTTTGTTTACCAATCTCTGCTGACCAAGCTGTTGTTACAAAGACAACAGGTCACATACTGGTTTGAGCTTTGTAAAATCACAAAGTAAGTTCATACCTGTTATCATATCCAGAAAAGTCATAAGGTTTGAAAATAATCCTACAGGCAAATCTGGAAACGATCGTAGAACTGATTCTTACTTTATGAAATTTCAAAGTCGTATAATTGTGTGGAGATAAAGAAGTAAATCAGAAAGAAAGATATATCAACCATAAAAAGTTTAAATAAAAAGAAAGCCATACATACAGCACATAAATAATTATGCATATCATAGACATAGGCACAAATTTGTCGATTACTGCACTGCATATTATTAACCCAAGATCAGGCAAATCTGGGTTCCCAAGATAACTAGCATTGAAGGACACAAAAGAGTATGGGTAACAAAATGAATAATGATTATGCAAACATGTACCAAGGTCAACCGAATCCATTTGGTATTTAGATAATGGGTGCTCAATGCACATGACTGACAACAAGGCTCTTCTGACAAATTTTAAATATAAAGATGGTCCAACTTTTATCTTTGGATATAACAACTCTAGAAAAACTAGAGGATATGGATTTGTAGGAAAAGGTGTTATCTCATTCAGTAAAGTAGCCTATGTTGATAGACTAAAACATAATTTGTTGAGAATAAGTCAACTATGTGACAAAGGACATCAAGATCTGTTCCTCAACAACAAATGTAAAGTTTGAGATCTGGAAACTAACTCTGTCAAACTAACTGGATCCAGAGAAGGAAATGTTTACGCAATGAATCTATTTGAAGCAATTTTTTCAGTATTAGCCAGTTTCTTCTCATAAGCTTTAGAAGACATAAGCTAACTAGGGCACAAGAGACTATCTCGTCTAAATTTCAAAAATATGTCAAAGCTTGTGTCAAAGGATCTAGTCAGAGGTCTACCCAAGATGAACTTCATCAAGGAAAGACCCTGCAAAGCTTGTCAACTAGGAAAGCAGAACAAAAGCTCATTCAAAAGCAAGATGATTAACTCAGATGAAAAGCCTTTGTAACTTCTTCATATGGATCTCTTTGGGCCTATCTGACAACCAGTATTAGAGGAAAAGGTACTTACTGGTAATGGAAGATGACTATACCATATTCAAATGGGTATTCTTCTTAAGCTATAATGTAAGACCCCAACTTATTATAAATAAAATTAAATTTTCTCTATTCATTATCTTGAAATAATAAGGAGTTAATTTGATATAATGCTTTGGTTATGGGTGAAATGTGCAAATTTTGCAAAATAAATAAGTGGTTATAAAATATTCAATTTGTCGGAGAATATTCATTCGGTTGTGGAATATTCTTGCTGTCGGGGAATATTCGTATGACGGCGCAACCATTTGTGGGATGAAGAAAACGAAAAGTTTGAGTTTTTATAAATAACGACGTAATTGTTACCGTTAACACTGTTGGATTACCTGGTGGTTAAAATACGATGTCTACGCATGGTTGCACAAGAAGACACTGGTATTGCACAGTATTTTTGAATTATTGATTCTTACGTAAGAAGGCACTACTCAATAATTGTTACTGTAATTACTTTTCAATATTTTATTTTATTGATTCAATAATTGTTGTGTTAATATTTTATATTATTGTTGTTTCAATAATTGTCACTGCACAGTAGTTCCCATTATCAGATCAATAATTCATATTATTTGAATAATATTATTAGTTAGCATTATTGGCAATGTCTAAGGAAGTTCTGTCTAAGGAGAGGTTTTGTGACACCCCTAAAATTGGTATACATCACCCATCTTGAGTCGCCAAATACATGGTACAAAATTCAAATACAACTTAATAATACAGCTGTCGTGTAAACAATACGACAAAATATAAACTGAGAGTTTTAATAAGAATATTGTCATCTAGACAATATCCACACTCAAAGGAGTCCTCATTACATTTATTATCACACTATTTAACAGAATAGTGAGGTCTACTAATGCTATCATCTGGACCTTCACTCCGTTCCCCGACTCATCCCAGCTATATTCTCATTTTCTGAAGAGAACAGTGAAAGAAAAAGTGAGCTCAACTAGCCCAGTAAGAAATATTACTACTAAGATAATGCAGAATAAATTATCATTAGTCTTCAACAATGTTAAACTGATAAAATACAATAGACATCAAGTTTAATCGCAATGAACAAGCAATCCATTAGAAGAGTCAAGTAGAGAATAAAATCTACTATCTTTTATGATTTAAAAGTTTTCATCACTTTTATCATTTGGGACTCAACAATAAATAATCCATCCACATCAATTCATCCCTGCACTATAGGCCAAAGATATTATTTAGTATCACGACCACGAATTATCTATGCACTACGGGCCAAAGATAATTGTGTTTTCATCAACGGTCCTGATCATGCCATAAACTAATTCATCTTTGCTCCCTTGGCCGAAGAGAATCCATAGCCATAATCATACCAAAAACTGTCCATCAATGCAGTACGGGCCAATAAAGACTTTTTCCATATCATTTATAATATTACGGTCATGATTATATTGAATAATCCCTTGTCATAATCATACCAAGTCCATCTATGCACTACAGGCCACATATGACTTTCAACAAAATATAAACATGAGGATAATGACAATGATATAAGAATTCAATAAAACAAGTTCAAGAATTAAATTATCCAGGAACTAATAACGTCCAAATTGTCAACATGATACTTCTTTATAGAGTAAAATTCAAGAATGCTCAGAAGAATATTTCCATGAAAAGATACTAGATGAAGCGCAAATATCAAGGATATTCCACTAATTTCATGGAGTATAGAAGTTAAAACTTTAACCAACTGAGTATAATAAAGAATGGAATAACAAAAGAAATCACCATGCATGCGGTATTGCAGATAGGCAAGTTATTCTAACGTAATAATAAATAATGTAACCGTGTCGAAGCGTATACGCACCGGCACGTGATATTCCAATAGAATAATAAAGAATGGAATAACAATGAAATCACCATGCATGCGGTACTTAGCATGTATGCGAGTTAATCCAATGAATAATAAATAACGGAACCAGTCAAAGTAAATTACAGACCGGCGGGATGTTCCAACGTAATAATAAAGAATGGAATAACAACAAAATCACCACGCATGCGGTGCTTGAGCGTATGCGAGTTATTCCAATGTAATAATAAATAACGGAACCAGTCCGGAGTAAAACGCATGCATGTGATATTCAACATAATAATAAAGAATGGAATAACGTAAGAATCTCACCAAGTATAGGGTAGCCCGCGTATACAAGTTATTCCAACAGAATAATAAATAATGGAATAACAGAAGAATTTCACCAAGTATAGGGTAGACCACGTATACATGTTATTCCTACAGAATAATAAAGAATGGAATAACAGAAGAATTTCACCAAGTATACCACGTATACAGGTTATTCCAATAGAATAATAAAGAATGGAATAATAGAAGAATTTCACCAAGTATATCACGTATATAGGTTATTCCAACAGAATAATAAAGAATGGAATAACAGAAGTTCTCTTCATGAATACGAAAGAAATAATACCCCTTACCTTATAAAGAAGAGTACTCCGATGGTAGGGCGGGGATATACTTGAAGAAACTTGCACTACACTCAAAGCTTTCTTAAACGCTAAAGAAATACGCTCAAGATTATAGAAGAAGAATTCTCTCTACAGTTTCTCTCTCTTAGAGTTTTAGTGAATTCATAAGAAATAATGAAGGAATGGACTGAATAGTAACCAATCCATGAACGGTCCAGATTGATTTACTTTTAAACGGACGGTCCAGATTGGTTTACAATTAAAATATAATATATTCTATTTATAATCTAATAAAACGAATAACTTTATAAAAGTATTCTATTTTATATAAAAAAAATTTACTATGCAAACACTATGCAGGCACTATGCAAATACTATGCATAATAAAATATAATATATTCTAATTATTGTTTAATAAAACAAATAACTTTATAAAAGTATTCGCTTTTATTACATTAATAATACTAATAAAACAAAACTCATATATATATATATATATATATATATATATATATATATATATATATATATATATATATATAATAATCGACAATAATTGAATCCAATAACATGAGATACTATGCAAAGAACTCATCGTAATAATAATTGAACAAAACCGAAAGTGACTTCTCACGTAATCATCAATAATCAATACCGTGTACTACTATGCAACCACGCGTATTACTGTACTTTTACTACCGGGTAGTTCAACAATTTTAACGGTAAAACTTTGGTCGTTATTTTCATAAATATATTTTTGTCATTTTCTCATTCCGATATAATTCCGTTGTGGGGTCCACCAATGATTATACTGGTTATGCATTTAATATTCTCTCGCTAAAACGAATATTCCCAATTAATCCATATAATAAAATAACTTGCATACTTTGCAAAATTTATAAATACTACCCACAACTATAACATTATTTCAAATCCATACCATATTATTAAAAAAAATATTTAGAGAAAATTAAATCTTTATTCATAAAATTTGGGATTTTACAGGTTTGGTCATCTAATTGCGTGCTAGTAAGGAGAAATCTTTATCGGAAAGCCCTCTCTTTCCTGGGAACGACCTGGTTGTCATAATTGTGATTCTATAATATTATTTGTGAATAATTAATTATTGATTTATATGATAAGAAAATATTTATTTTATGTGGATATAAATAATGGATATATTTATTTAATGTGGATATAAATGAAGGACTTTTTAGAAAAGTGGCAATTGTTGAAAATTGATATTTTATCTTTTCTGATAAAATAATGTATTATTATAATATTACATTATAATAGTATAATGTGATAATATAATAGTATAATTTTTATAATTTAAATGGTACTATTATTATATTTTTTTCATGTGAATTAAATGGAGTAAAGATGATCAAATTGAATTAGTTTTCAAATTGAATTTGAATACTTTTATTTTTTTCAAAAACATGTGATAAATGGGGTGGGTGAGCAGAGTTGGAAAATCTTGGTTCAAGTAAGGTGTGCGTAAAAGAGAATGAAATAATAATATTATTTTATTATTTTAGTCTCCTTTGGCGTTCTAGCATTTTCCTATAAATAGGTGGTTAGATTAGAATTGAAAATAACACTAGAAACAAGTTTTCTTTCTCTATATTATCGAGCGTATTATTGTGAGTATTTTTCTTGAGTAAGAATACTTTGAACGTAGTTTTTTTGCAAGATTTTCTCAGAATAATATCCGATATTCCAGGCAAATCCAGTTTCTACTAAGGTAAAGGATATTATTTTATTACTTCTATAATTCCTGAAATGATTAGAAATTTCGCTTCATCTAATATCATTTCATAGGAATATTGGTATGAAATTTTTATCAAATTTTGAACTTTTCATGACTGGGTACTGTTCATGGGCACTTTGTCATAAGGTAATCGCTCACGACATTCGCTCATATATAATCGCTTTGTTGGTATCGTTCACAAAAGAAAAAAAATTATTTTTTTTCTCCTTCCAAGTTATCTATTGTGACCCTTATTCTTGAAATTTAATCCATGTTTTGATCTTCAGTCTTGAATTTTACTCCATTATGGTTTATTATGGAGTATTTTTAAACTTGAATTATCTAAAGTATGAATCTCTAATCTTTGTCCTTTTATCTAACGGGATTCGTTCTCTAAAATATTTTTCCTCATCCTCAGTCTTTAATGGTGATACTTGATGAATATCTTTGTCCTGTAGTGCAAAGATGAATGATTACCTGATGAATATCTTTGGCCCGTAGTGCAAAGATGAACATGTGTTGAGATGAACATGACCAACTGGTGATACAAATGAATATCTTTGGCCCGTAGTGCAAAGATGAATGTTTGATGCAAGAAGTATATTGATTGATGTTACATGGATAAAATATTGATGATGGACTTTTAAATCCATAGATGATAGTAGATTTCATTCTCTACTTAACTCTTTTAATGAATTGTTATTTCCACTGCGAATATTGATTTAAAACTGGTTGTCCATTATATTTTATCTGATTTGTTGAAGGCTAATGATAAATTGTTGTTCTTTATCTTAGTCATAATATTCTTTACTGGGCTAGTTGAGCTCACCCTTTTCGTTTTTATTCCATTTTTCTTCTCAGGAAGAGAAAATATAGCAGGAACCAGTCGGGGTATAGAGTGATGGTCCTAGACAGTTGTTTTAACAGTCCTCACTATTTTTGTAAAATAGTGCATCAATAATTGTATTGAGGACTTTATTTGAGTGTGGATATTGTTTAGAAGACAATATTTGTATTTAAACTCACAGTATGTGTTGTCGTATTTTGCATGACAATTGTAATAATAAAGTTGTAGTTGTTTCTCATACCATGTATTTGGCACTTTCGAATGGGTGATGTATACCTATTTTGGGGACGTCACAGTTGGTATCAGAGATTAGGGATATGGTCTCTGGCGGAGATCAGGGAATAGAAATAGGAGGGGAGAGACAAGTAAATCCTTCGCTAGTGTGTCCTAACTAAGCTTATTTGTTGGTCAGTCATAATATAGGGATATTATGTGATGGCAGTTTTTAAGAATGGTAGTTGAAAATGTTAACAATGGAGTGTATGAGACCGTGGAACAACCTTCAATCACCAACCAGGAGAAGGTGCAACAGGAAGGCAATATTCCTCCTGTAAACAACATTACCGAGTAAACGATGAATGATGGGATGTTTAGAAGCTTTTTGAAGTTCATCTAAAATCAGACGAGGGAGACTCGTGTACAAAATATGGGTGGAAATGATAAGCAACGCTACGGTTTATCCAAACCAAAGCGATTCAAGGAGTTGGGACCACGAGTGCAGGGAAAGCCGGATCCGATTAAGGAGGAAATGTGGGTCAAAAAAATTACAAAGATATTCGATGTCTTGGGATGCACAGAAGAACAGAAGGTTCCATTCGCCACCTTTATGTTCCATGGTGAGGCAAATTACTGGTAGGAATCTGTGAAGCATACCCAGCCAACCGCACTCAACATGTCTTGGGAAAGATTTCAGAAATTATTCAATGACAAGTACTTTCCTGAAAGTATTCGTTATATGAAGGAGGTAGAGTTTATTAGACTGGAACAGAACAACATGATGGTGTCCTAGTACGAGGCAAAATTCGCGGAGTTGTCCAGGTTTGCACCTCATTTGGTAGAGAATGAGGAACGTATGACGCGGATGTTTTTGAGAGGTCTAAAACCCAAGATTCGTTAATACCTTATCTCTCACAAATTTTCTCTATATTCAGATGTTGTCAACTGGGCTCAATTATTAGAGCGAGATAGTGAGTATGTTCAATCGAGGGACCACAAACAAGGTCATACCGGTGACAGCAGTCATCGGAACGATGATAATCAGTGAGGAGGGAAAAATACAAACAAAAGCGGTAACCACTCGGGTGGTAATCGTGGCCATGATAATAGGAGAGGTGAGTCAAGTGGAAATTTTAAAAAGAAGAGATTTAACAATGATGGGAAGACATCAGCAGCAGTACCAGCACCAGCAACAAATTCTAGGGGAGGAGAACGACCGCCAGTTAGATGCTACAGATGCGGAGAGGAGGGACACATAAGTCCAAACTGTTCATAGCCTTCCAAGGTGTATTTCAATTGTGGAAAAGACGGTCATATAACCCGATTTTGTCCGGTAGTGAAGTCAAGTCCAGTTGGGACGGCGACACCAAAGGCGACTACGGAAAAAACAAAGTCGGTGGTTCAAGGGAGAGTGTTTGTTGTGACTGGCCAAAACGTGAGAAACCCGAACGCGGTGATCACAGGTAAGCTAATTTTGAACTCTTGCGAAGTTTATACCTTACTAGATACCAGTTCTATCCATTCTTTTATCTCTCCTACTTGTGCTCAACGTTTAAACTTGACTCCGAAGAAATTGGACTTTAACTTATCTGTTGAAACTCTGTTGGGTGAAACCTTCGTTACATCTACAGTTTATAAATCTTGCTTGATCCAAGTTGGCACCATCACATTACCTGTTGATCTTATCTCCTTAAAGATACTTGCATTTGATGTGATTTTAGGGATTGATTGGTTAACCACTCATCATGCTAAAATTGATTATTTTCGTAAGTTTGTTAGTTTTCATATTCCTAACTAACCTGTTATGCGAATTCAAGCAACCAAACCACTAAAGTCAATCACTGTCATATCAAGCCATAAAGCCATTCGTTTATTAAAAAATGGATGTCAAGCTTTCTAAGCTCATGTTATGGACTTGAACAAAAATACGTCAGATTTGAATAATATTTCTGTTGTTAGTGAATTTCCTGACGTGTTTCCTTAAGAACTTCCTGGTCTACCCCCAGAACGTGAAGTTGAATTCTTTATTGATCTTGAACCGGGTATGGAGCCCATTTCTAAAACCCCATATCGAATGGCCCCTATTGAACTTTAGGAGTTAAAGATCTAACTACAGGAATTGTTAGACATCGGTTTCATTCATCCTAGTACATCTCCTTGGGGTGCTCTTGTTTTATTCATAAGGAAAAAAGACGGGAGTATGCGACTTTGTATTGACTACCGAGAATTGAACTATGTCACCATCAAGAATAGGTATCCACTACCTCGCATTGATGACCTGTTTGACCAGTTACAAGGAGCACAATTCTTTTCAAAGATCGATCTTAGCTTCGGATATCATCAAATTGAAGATTAAAACCGAGGATACTCAAAGATCGTGATGCCCCAAAATAGGTATACATCACCCATCTTGAGTCGCTAAATACATGGTACAAAATTCAAATACAACTTAATAATATAAGCTGTAGCGTGTAAAATACAACAAAACATAATCGAGAGTTTTAATAAGAATATTGTCATCTAGACAATATCCACACTCAATGGAGTCCTCATTACATTTATTGTCACACTATTTAACGTAATAGTGAGGGACTACTAATGCTATCATCTGGAACCGCACTCTGCTCCCCGACTCATCCCAAATATATTCTCATTTCACAAGAGAACGGTGAAAGAAAGGGTGAGCTCAACTAGCCCAGTAAGAAATATTATGACTAAGATAATGCAGAATAAATTATCCTTAGCCTTCAACAGTATAACAACTGATAGATTATAATAGACAACAAGTTTTAGATCAACAACTGCAGCGGAATAAGCAATCCATTAGAAGAGTCAAGTAGAGAATAAAATCTACTTTCTTCTATGATTTAAAAAGTTTTTCATCAACTTTATCACTGAGACTTAGCTTAATAAATCAAATCAAATCATCCCTGCACCACGGCCAATGATATTCATGTAATCATCAATGGTCAAGATTATATCGAATAATCCCTGCTCATAATCATACCAACAACTATCCATCAATGAACTACAGGCTAATGAGGACTTTCACCACATCATTCGTCACATTACGGTCATGATTATACCGAATAATCCCTGGTCATAATCATACCAAGTCCATCTATGCAGTAAGCAAAGATGACTTTCATCATAATATAAGCATGAGGATGATGACAATGACATAATAATTCAATAAAACAAGTTCAGGGATAAATTTTAAAGATTTATAAATTAATTTATCCAGGAACCAATAACGTCCAAATTGTCAACATGATACTGCTTTATGGAGTAAAATTCAAGAATGCTCAGAAGAATATTTCCATGAAAAGATACTGGATGAAGTGCAAATATTTAGGACATTCTACTAATTTCATGAAGTATAGAAGCCAAAACTTTAACCAACTGAGTATAATAGAATATATGAAACTGCAAATGGATTTTCGCCCACCATGCGGTAATCCACGTAGACATATCATTTCAACAGAATAATAAAGAATGGAATAACAGAAGAATTCACCATGCATGCGATAGACCGCATGCATGTGTTATTCCCAATGTAATAATAAAGAATGGAACCAGTCACGCGTAATCCGCATGCATGTGATATTCCAATGTAATAATAAAGAATGGAACTAGGTCATACGTGTCATGCACGACGGGATATTCCTACGTAATAATAAAGAATGGAATAACAACAAATTCACTGTGCATGCGATAGATCCATGCAGACGAGTTATTCCAACGAAATAATAAAGAATGGAATAATGTAAGAATTTCACCACGTATGCGATTACTTATGTATAAAAGTTATTCCAACATAATAATAAAGAATGGAATAACAACCCTTACGAGTATTGAAAGAAAATAACTCTCTTCATGAATACGAAAGAATAATACCCCTTACCTTAGAAGAAAAGCTGGATAATTTGGAATAGTGAGGTAGCGAGACTTCTCTTCTTCTTTCTCTCTATAATTTCTCTCTATAATAATTGCTCTATAGCTTTAGTGAATTGGTGAGAAATGAAGGAAGAATGAGCTTATATTTATAGGAAAATATAGTTTTAATAATTGCACATTTTGGGGCTCGAAATATTACAGTATAATACCTTCATCTTTTTCTTCATTTTTAATTTAGTCCTGCAAGTATTATCAAACTTGCACCACCTCCCCTAATAGTAAATCATGTGAATCAATAGTAAATCATGTGACTCAATAGTTCTAAACATGTGAAAAAATTAATTATAGTATAGTACCTTCATCTATACCTCCATTTTTAACTTAGTCATGCAAGTATTATCAATCTTGTACCACCTACCCTAATAGTACAAGAATGTGAATCAATAGTACACACATGTGAACAAATAGTTATAATCATGTGAATTAATAGTAATTAATTCCTCATTTATCTGATTAATTACCCGATTGGTCAATATAACCTCTAGACATCAATTATTATCAAAATAGATGTCGATTTTCACTAACACTAATAATTCCAACACAATGGAACTGTCAATTTCATCTTTAATCAACATGAACTTATTCATCATTAATATTATAATTCACAATATTTAACAACCATGTCGTTCCCAAGAAAGAGGGGGCTTTTCGATAAGGATTTCTCCTTATTGGCGCATAAGTAGGTGACCAAACCTCTCCTTGATAGAACTTCTAGACATTGTCAATATTACAAATAATAATATGAATAACTTTTCTGTCTCAATTATTGATTTAATAATATAACATATTATACAGATGATACTGTGACATTAATTGAATCAATAATATGAGAGATATGATGCAAAGAATTATCGTAGCAATAATTGAGTATAACCGAGTGACTTATCACGTAAGCATCAATAATCAATCTGGTGTGCTACTATGCAACCACGCAGTATTACTATACTTTTACTACCGGGTAGTTCAACAGCTTTAATTCGGTAACACTTTCGCCGTTATTTTTATAAAAAGATAATTACATGCTTTCTTTTACTACGACAATACTTCCGTTGTGGGGTCCACCAATGATTTTGCCGTCGTACGAATATTCCCTGTTAAAATGAATATTCCCCGACCAATGGAATATTTTATAACAACTTGCATACTTTGTAAAATTTTTAAATATTACCTACAACTATAACATTATATCAAATTCATACCATAATATTCAAATTTTTTTTTCGAGAAATTTAAATCTTTATAAATAAAATTTAGGGCCTGACAATCTCCACTCTATATAAAATTTAACCCTTGAAATTTACGTACGTACCTGGTATGCCGAACAGGTGAGGATACCTCATTAGATTCTAACTCTTGAGGTATAACCTTTGAGTGTCGAATATGATCCTTCTTATCCAAGATTTTAACACGTATCTTCTCATACGTTAAATCTTCTGCTTTCTCGTCTAGTTCTAATTCAATAAAGTGGTTTGGGTCGTCCACATATTTACGTAACATCGATACGTGAAAAATGTTATAAACACGTGACATACTTGGCGGTAAATCGAGTCTATAGGCCACAGTTCCTACTCGATCAAGGATTTCAAATGGGCCAATAAAAGCGAGGGTTGAGATTTTCTCTCTTCGTCGATTCTTGCTTTTAGATTTTCAGCTCTGAGTGTGTAGTTTGAACGACTTTAACTTTATCGATTAAAGTCGATTCTATTCGTATATTCGTTATTTTCATGTGGGTCCTTAGAGTCTTTAACTCTATCTTCATCATTTATAAGTTATACGAAAGGGGTTTTTGTGTTAACTGAAAGTAGTATGCACACAAGCCAATCATGTTTGATGATAAAGCATATACTTTATAACAATCTTATTCATTTATTAATAAAAAGTATTAATTTATTAAAGGCGTTTAATTATCTACATGATGCTGTTTTATAATATGTGATAAACCCATAGTTTTATGCAATTCTTTTAAAATAATGATGATGATCATTCTAATGAGATCTAAATTCTTAGAAAGCTTAAAACTTAAATAGTTCCCAATCGTTGGATTACTAAATTGGGGATTAGTGAATCCGGATAGATTGGTACATACGTTGCTTGCTCATTGGATGAGGATGATTGATCTCATGATCATTTGTGTGGAGACACTAAAGCAAGTATGTAGGTGCTTATTAGAGAATAAGTTCACTGAACGTGGCTCGCTAAGGAATACCTAATGGAGTTTTACTTACCTGTCAATAGGAATTCCTGTAGTGATAGTAGTACAAGTGATCCTTGGACTTGAGATCATCATTGTATCTTGTGTATGATGAGTTATACTTTGACTTATTCCTTACGACCCTTAGGGTATATCAAAGGGTATGCTTGGGTATAATAAGTTGTACATGGAGATAATGTATGATTAATAAAGAATCGCCACTTCTAGTAAAGAAGAGAAATGTCCTATGTGATTCGATAAATGACAACCCAAAGAGTCCTTGGCGAAGGAAGAATGAAATTAGAAAGGAGTTTCTAATTTGCATTATTTGAGTTGTGCATTTAAGGATCGAAATACATATAATTAAATAAAATAAGACTTGACAATAATTCCATGTCTTATATTTAATTGGGACATTGTATGGTGGAAGGATTGAATTGTCTGGTAACTATTTACTCAAAGGTTCTTTAATGATTAATGTTGAAATCTATATTATCCGAAAAGTCGTTGATCGCTAGGGAGGCTTATCCTATTGTAGAATAAATATTATTTATTTAAATAAATTAAAAGTTTAATTTATTTATTTAAATAAGATTAAATTGTTCTAATTGATTTATTCACAACCTTTAATATGGAGAACCTAAAGGGTCACACCATAAAAGGAAGAATAATTATTTAAGAAGTTAATGGCATAATCGTAATAATAAATTAAGTATATTTAATTTAATCTATGGTGATAGAATAAATTAAATATCTTAATATTTATTATTTAATATTTTGGAAATATTAAATATAAATTAATAAGAGGAGTCTTATTATTATTATTATTACTATTATTATTATTTAATTCCTAAAGGAGTTTGGAAATTAATTAATAAAAGTACTCTCACATATTCCTAATAAGATTAGGAGGTTAAATTAATTAAAAGAGTTTAATTAATTATCCCTATTAAGATTAGGGAGCTTAATTAATTAAAAGAATTTAATTAATTAAATAAAATCCAATTCCTTAATTCTAAAGGAGGGTTGCCTACATCTATAAATAAGAAGAGTCTTATTATGGGTGAGGTGGTTGACACTTTCACAACACGTGAATACGTAATTCTAATAGTTGGGAGAGTACGCCTTTTCTATAGGGATAGAAAACTAGGATTTTGCCAAATACCCATCTTCTTGAATTCTTCTTCTTCCTCAGTGGATCACCTCAAGAGGCCAAACACTTGGGTGGCTAATGTTGATCAAAGGAAGGAACCAAACCCGATGAATTCAAGTTGAACGCGAAAAGGATTGGAGGTGAACTTATACCTGAGGAAACTCGGATCTCCAAGGGTATGATTCTTGTTCTTTCTTTTCGTTTAATTAATAATTGCGCATAAAGGATGATCCGGGTATATGGTTTGTAAAATTTTAAACTCTGATTTCTACACATTTTCTGCTAATTTTTGTAATTTGATTACGTTCATGAATATTACAAACCTAACATTAACAACATCGAACTCGTAAACACATACAATCTTCTACTCAACGCGTCAGCTACCACGTTCGCTCTTCTACAATGATATTGAATGGTATAGTCATAATCTTCAACAGCTCGAGCCAACGTCTTTGGCACATTATACGTTCATTTTGGGTAAAGAAATACTTGAGGGTTTTAAAAATGGGTTTTGTACTGGGGTCAATACAAAATTCGATTTCACGCTCTGGGGTAGGCTAAGAAGTCTTCAGAGAATACGTCAGAAAATTTATTAACAATAGAAATGTCATTCAAAACTGTGACTCTCATCCAAGACTTGGATAGCACGTCACATTGATACCTATCAAATTGCCATCGACATTCACAAATACGCCATCTGAAAAGATCGGGATGCATTCCACACAAAGAAGTCACCAGATAAAGGTTCGGGACTCTTTACTTATGGCTTGATATGACAGTGATTAACTTTAGGGTTTGGTTGCTTGAATTCTCATAATAGGTTGGTTAGGAATATGAAAGCTAACAACCTTACGAAAAGCTTGATGAGTATTAACCAATCGATTCCTAAAATCGCATCAAAGGCCAGTATTTTCAAAGAGATAAGATCGACAGGTAACGTGAGGGTATCGATTTGAATTAAACAAGAATTATAAACAGTGGAGGTAACGAAGGTTTCTACTAACGAAGTTTCAACCAATAAGTCAAAGTCTAACTTCTCTGGGGTCAAATTTAAATGTTGAGCCCAAGCAAGAGAGATAAAATAATGGGTAGAACTGGTATCTAATAAGGTATAGACTTCACAAGAATTTATAATTAACTAACTCGTGCTAACTTCGTTCGGGTTACTCGCTTTTTGAGAAGTCACAAAAAATGTTCTTCCTGAAACCACCGACTTTGTTTTGTCCGTATCCGCCTTTGGTGCCACCATCCCAGCTGGACTTGACTTTGGTGCATGACAAAATCGGGCTAGGTGACCTTCATTTCCACAATTGTAACATGCTTTCGACTGCATCACGCAGTTAGGACTGATATGTCCCTCCCCTCCGCATTTGAAGCATACAATTGGTGGTTGTTCTCCTTCCTTGAAAATCGGTGACGGTGCTGCTGTCTTTCCATTGTTGTTGAACCTTCTTTTCTTGAAATTTCCACTCCTATTATCTTGGCCATGATTACCACCGAAGTGGTTACCATTCTTGGCATGATAATTTCCCCCACGATGGTTATCATTGTTCCGATGGTCGTTGCCACCGGTACGATTATTATTGTATTGTTAGTCATTGTCTTTTGGTTGTGCTGACTCATTATCGCGCTCCAATAACTGAGCCCTATTCACAACATCTAAATATAAATAAAATTTGTGAGAAATGAGGTATTGACATATATCGGGTTTCAAACCTCTTATAAACATTCGCGTTATTCGCTCCTCATTATCGACCAAATGGGATGCAAACCGGGACAACTCGGCAAACTTTGCTTCGTACTGCGACACAGTCATATTGTTTTGCTCTAGCTTGATGAACTCTACCTCCTTCATGTGACGAATACTTTCGGGAAAGTACTTGTCGCTGAATAGTTCTTGGAACTTCTCCCAAGACATCTTGAGTGTGTCAGGCTGGGTACGTTTTACAGATTCCCACCGGTAATCTTCCTCTTCACGCAACTTAAAGGCGGCGAAGGGAACCTTTTGCTCCTCGCAGCATCCCAAGATATCAAATATCTTGGTAATCTGCTTTAACCACGTCTCCGCCTTAAGTGGTTCTGGCTTTCCCAAAAACTCCGGCGGTCCCAATTCCTTGAATTGCTTAGCGGTGACCATCCGTGAGTTTCCAGTGTTTCCACCTGCATTTTAAACAGGAGCTGCTTTCGCATGATGTTGCATGAATTGCATAAAGCCTCTGTACATCCCATCGTTCATCATTTCATCGGTGTTATTGTTTACCTGTGGATTATTGTCTTCCTATTGCACATTATCCTGAGTATTAATCGTTAGTGACTCAACGGTCTCATGTGCTTCATTGCCGATCTCAACATTTTCAGATGCCATTTTCAAACATTGTCACAAAACAAGTGTCAATTGACATATCACATATTATCTCTATACTCTGACCGACCAATTAAATACCAAATAAACTTAGGTAGGTCATACTAGCGAAGGAATTCCCCATCTTTCCCCTCCTAGTTCTTGTCTCACATCTCAGCCAGAGATCATATCCCTAAGCTTTGATACCAACTGAGACGCCCCCAAAATAGGTATACATCGCCCATCTTGAGTCGCCAAATACATGGTACAAAATTCAAATACAACTTATTAATACAACTGTATTGTAAAATACGACAAAACATAAACTGAGAGTTTTAATAAGAATATTGTCATCTAGAGAATATCCACACTCAATGGAGTCCTCATTATATTTATTGTCACACTATTTAACAGAATAGTGAGGACTACTAATGCTATCATCTGGACCATCACTCTGTTCCCCGACTCGTCCTAGTTATATTCTCATTTCCTGAAGAGAAAAGTGAGAGAAAGGGTGAGCTCAACTAGCCCAGTAAGAAATATTATGACTAATATAATGCAGAATAAATTATCCTTAGCCTTCAGCAGTATAACAACTGATAGAATATAATTGACAACAAGTTTTAGATCAACAACTGCAGCGAAATAAGCAATCCATTAGAAGAGTCAAGTAGAGCATAAAATCTACTTTCTTCTATGATTTAAAAAGTTTTCATCAACTTTATCATTTGAGACTCAAACAATAAATAAAATCAAATCATCCATGCACCACGACCAAGGATATTCATGTAATCATCAATGGTCATGATTATACCAAATAATCCCTGGTCATAATCATACTAACAACTGTCCATCAATGAACTACAGGCCAATGAGGACTTTCACCACATCATTCGTCACATTACGGTCATGATTATACCGAATAATCTCTGGTCATAATCATACCAAGTCCATCTATGCACGTAAGCCAAAGATGACTTTCATCACAATATAAGCATGAAGATGATGACAATGACATAATAATTCAATAAAACAAGTTCAAGGATAAATTTTAAAGATTTATAAATTAATTTATCCAAGAACCAATAACGTCCAAATTGTCAATATGATACTGCTTTGTGGAGTAAAATTCAAGAATGCTTAGAAGAATATTTCCATGAAAAGATATTGGATGAAGCGCAAATATCCAGGACATTTTACTAATTTCATGAAGTATAGAAGCTAAAACTTTAACCAACTGAGTATAATAAAATATATGAAACTGCAAATGGAGTTTCGCTCGCCATGCGGTAATCCTCGTAGACGGATCATTTCAACAGAATAATAAAGAATGGAATAACAGAAGAATTCACCATGTATGCGATAGACTGCACAGACGTTATTCCCAACAGAATAATCGAGAATGGAACCAGGTCATGTGTAATTCGCACAGACAGGATATTCCAACAGAATAATAAAGAATGGAACCAGGTCATGCGTAATACGCACGCATGTGGATATTCCTCTGAGAATAATAAAGAATGGAATAACAACAGAATTCACTGTGGCATGCGATAGATCAAGACGCAGGTTATTCCAACAGAATAATAAAGAATGGAATAACAGAAGAATTTTACCATGTATGTAGTACTTCGCATAGATAGGTTATTCCAACATAATAATAAAGAATGGAATAACAACCCTTACTAGTATTGAAAGAAAATAACTCTCTTCATGATTACGAAAGAATAATACCCTTTACCTTAGAAGAAAACTGGATACTGGAATAGTGAGGTAGCAGACTTCTCTTCTTCTTTCTCTCTATAATTTCTCTCTATAATAATTGCTCTATAGCTTTAGTGATTTGGTGAGAAATGAAGGAAGAATGAGCTTCTATTTATAGGAAAATATAGTTTCAATAATTGAACATTTTGGGGTTCAAAATATTACAGTATAATACCTTCCTCTTTTTCTTCATTTTTAATTTAGTCCTGCAAGTATTATCAAACTTGCACCACCTCCCCTAATAGTAAATCATGTGAATCAATAGTAAATCATGTGACTTAATAATTCTAAACATGTGAAAAAATTAATTATAATATAATACCTTCATATATACCTCCATTTTTAACTTAGTCATACAAGTATTATCAATCTTGCACCACTTCCCCTAATAGTACAAGAATGTGAATCAATAGTATACACATGTGAACAAATAGTTATAATCATGTGAATTAATAGCAATTAATACCTCATTTATCCGATTAATTATCCGATTGGTCAATATAACCTCTAGACATCAATTATTATCGAAATATATGTCGATTTTCACTAACACTAATAATTCTAACACAATTGAACTGTCAATTTCATCTTTGATCAACACGAACTTATTCATCATTAATATTATAATTCACAATATTTAACAACCAAGTCGTTCCCATGAAAGAGGGGGCTTTCCGATAAGGATTTTTCATTATTGGCGCGCAATTAGGTGACCAAACCTCTCCTTGACAGAACTTCTAGACATTGTCAATATTACAAATAATAATATGAATAACTTTACCGTCTTAATTATTGATTTAATAATATAACCTATTATACAGATGATACTGTGACAATAATTGAATCAATAATATTAGAGATATGATGCAACAATTACTGTAGCAATAATTGAGTATAACTGAGTGACTTATCACGCAAGCATCAATAATCAATACTGTGTGCTACTATGCAACCACGCGCATTACTGTACTTTTACTACCGGATAGTTCAATAGTTTTAACGGTAACACTTTCGCCGTTATTTTTATAAAAAGATAATTCTGTCGTTTTTGTACTATGATAATACTTCCGTTGTGGGGTCCACCAATGATTGTGTCGTCGTACTAATATTCCCTGTTAAAACGATTATTCCCCGACCAATCGAATATTTTATAACAATTTGCATACTTTGTTAAAATTATAAATATTACCCACAACTATAACATTATATCAAATCAACACCATAATTTTAAAAAAAAATTTGAGAAATTTAAATCTTTATTTATAAAATTTGGGGTCTCACAAAGACTGCCTTCAGAACTCGGTACGAGCATTATGAATTCTTAGTCATGTCTTTTGGATTGACTAATGCTCTTGCTGCTTTCATGGATATGATGAACCGTGTATCCAACAAATATTTGGATCAGTTCGTTGTTGTCTTTATTGATGACATCCTCATCTATTCCAAAAGCCGTGAAGATTATGAGCACTATTTGAAGCTGGTACTTCAAAGGCTTCGTGAAAACAAGCTTTATGCCAAGCTGAAGAAATGCGAGTTCTGGCTTGAGGAAGTAGCATTCCTTGGGCACATGGTGTCAAAACGTGGAGTATCTGTTGACCCGACGAAGATTGAAGCAATACAAAGTTGGGAGCAACCGAAGTCGGTGATCGAAGTACGTAGATTTTTGGGCTTAGCTGGTTATTATCGGAGATTTATGGAAGGATTTCTCGAATCGCTACTCCGTTAACTCAGCTGACTCAGAAAGATACAAAATTCGTATGGAGCGAGGAATGCAAGAAGAGTTTCCAAGAGCTAAAGAGGAGACTCATTTCGGCACCTGTTCTAACAATACCATCTGGTTCGGATGGATTTGTTATCTACAGCGATGCTTCAGGTAAAGGGTTAGGATGTGTTCTTATGCAACATGGGAAAGTCATAGCCTATGCCTCGCGATAACTCAAAGAATATGAGAGGAATTATCCTACTCATGATCTGGAGTTGGCAACAGTCGTGTTTTTGTTGAAAATCTGGAGACACTACCTGTATGGGGAGAAAGTGGAGATTTATACGGATCATAAAAGCCTCAAATATTTCTTCACCCAAAAGAAACTCAACATGCGGCAACGACGTTGGCTCGAGCTGTTAAAAGATTACGACCATAACATTCAATATCATCCTGGAAAAGCAAACGTTATAGCCGACGCATTGAGTCGACGATCGTTATCTTGGTGCGAAAAGTCTTGATGTTGTTAACACAAAGACCCATTTTGTATGACTTACAAAGGATGGAGATAGAGTTAAAGGCTCCAAGTACCCACATGATGATATCAAACATACGAGTAGAACCGACTTTAATCGATAAAGTTAAAGTTGCTCAAACTACAGACTTGGAGCTGATGCGTATGAAGAAGAAAGTGCAAGAAGGTGCTATTCTGGAAGAAAGAATTGATTAAGAAGGAATACTTCGAGTCAACTCTAGACTTTGCGTTCCTAACGATTTTGACTTGAATTATAGAATCATGATGGAGGCACACAACACACCATTTGCAATCCATCCTGGGAGTACCAAAATGTATCATGATCTTCGACATACATTTTGGTGGAGCAATATGAAGAGAGAGATCACAGAGTTTATCTCGAGGTGTTTAACTTGTCAACGTGTAAAGGCGGAACATCAAGTACCAAAGGGTCAATTCCAACCACTTGTGATTCCAAAATGGAAGTGGGAACACATTACTATGGATTTTGTTACGGGTCTTCCCAATGTTTCTCAAGGTATAGATGAAATTTGGGTTATTATTGATAGATTAACCAAGTCTACTCATTTCTTGCCTATACGTGAGACATATTCCCTTGAACGTCTTGCTCGTATGTACGTGAATGAGATTGTGAGATTGCATGGCATGAAAGTATCCATAGTTTCGAATTGTGACCCAAGATTCACTTCACGATTTTGGGTTAGTTTGTAGAAAGCTATGGGCACAGATTTATGATTCAGTTCGGCATGCCATCCTCAAATGGATGGGCAATCGGAAAGGAATATTCAAACCCTTGAAGATCTATTAAGACTCTATGTCCTAGATTTCAAAGGAAGATGGGATAAGTACTTGCCATTGGTAGAATTCTCCTATAACAACAGTTATCAGGCAAGTATAGCCATGGCTCCATTCGAAGCATTGTATGGACGAAAGTGTCGTTCTCCAGTATGTTGGGACGAGGTGGGTGAAGCAAAGTTATTGGGACCAGAATTAGTACACATGACTACGAAAAAGATTCAAATGATCCGGCAATGTATAAAGACCTCACAAGATCGACAAAAGAGTTATGCTGATCTTCATCGAAAGGACATGGAATTTAATATTGGAGATCATGTATTGTTACGTATTGCTCCATGGAAGGGAATTACAAGATTCGGGAAGAGAGGAAAGCTTAATCCACGATTTGTTGGTCCATTTGAGATTCTTGATCGAATAGGAAATGTGGCCTATAGACTCGCATTACCTCCAAGCATATCTCGTGTTCATAATATTTTCCATATATCTATACTTCGTAAATATGTGAAAGACCCAAATAACATTATTGCGTTAGAACCAGACGAGATAGCCGAAGATTTAACGTATGGGGAGGTACCTGTCAAGATCTTGGATAGGAAAGAGCCTGTCCTACGAACAAAAGTTATACCACAAGTTAAGGTTTTATGGAGGAATCATGTTATTGAGGAAATGACCTGGGATTTGGAATCGAAAATGAAAGCGAGGTACCCTCACCTTTTCGAAGCACCAGGTACGTACGTCAATTTCGAGGACGAAATTTCATAAGAAGGGGAGGTTGTAAGACACCAACTTATTATAAATAAAATTAAATTTTCTCTATTAATTATCTTGAAATAACAAGGAGTTAATTTGATATAATACTTTGGTAATGGATGAAATGTGCAAATTTTACAAAATAAGCAAGTGGTTATAAAATATTCATTTTGTCGGGGAATATTCGTTTGGTCGTGGAATATTCTTGTTGTAGGGGAATAATCGTACGACAACGCAGTCATTTATGGGCCCCATAACAGAATAACTGTCGGATGAAAAAAATGACTAGTTTGAGTTTTTATAAATAACGGCGTAATTATTATTCTTATTAACACTTTGTTGGATTACCCGGTGGTTAAAATCCAATAATATCGTGGTTGCACATAGCAGAATACACGATATTGCACAAAGATTTTGAATTATTGATTCTTACGTAAAAGGCACTACTCGATAATTGTTACAAAGAATTACTGTTCAATATTTTATTTTATTGATTCAATAATTGCTGCGTTGATATTTTATATTATTGTTGTTTCAATAATTGTCACTACACAGTAGTTCCCATTATTAGATCAATAATTCATATTATTTGAATAATATTATTAGATAGCATTATTGGCAATGTCTAAGGAAGTTCTGTCTAAGAAGAGGTTTGGTCACCTAATTGCGCGCTAGTAAGGAGAAATTCTTATCGGAAAGCTCCCTCTTTCCTGGGAACGACCTGATTGTCATAATTGTGATTTTGTAATATTATTTATGAATAATTAATTATTGATTTATATGATAAGGAAATATTTATTTTATGCGGATATAAATAATGGATATATTTATTTAATGTGGATATAAATGGAGGAATTTTTAGAAAAGTGGCAATTGTTAAAAATTGATATTTTATCTTTTCGATAAAATAATATATTATTATAATATTACATTATAATAGTATAATGTGATAATATAATAGTATAATTTTTATAATTTAAATGGTACTATTATTATATTTTTTTTTCATGTGAATTAAATGTAGTAAAGATGATCAAATTGAATTAGTTTTCAAATTGAATTTGAATTCTTTTATTTTTTTCAAAAACATGTAATAAATGGGGTGGGTGAGAAAAGTTGGAAAATCTTGGTTCAAGTAAGGTGTGCGTAGAAGAGAAGGAAATAATAATATTATTTTATTATTTTAGTCTTCTTTGGCGTTCTAGCATTTTCCTATAAATAGGTGCTTAGGTTAAAATTGAAAATCACACCAGAAATAAGCTTTCTCTCTCTATATTATCGAGCGTATTATTGTGAGTATTTTTCTTGAGTATAAGAATACTTTGAGCATAGTTTTTCTGCAAGATTTTCTCAGAATAATATCCGATATTCCAGGCAAATCCAGTTTCTACTAAGGTAAAGGATATTATTTTATTGCTTCTATAATTCCTGAAATGATTAGAAATTTCGCTTCATCTAATATCATTTCATAGGAATATTAGTCTGAACTTTTTATCAAATTTGAAACTTTTCATGACCGGCATCGCTTTACGGGACACTTATTCATCTGATCGTTTTTCACGATTCTTTACATCGGTCATACTACAGTCTTTCGTTCCACGGGTATTGTTCACAAAAGAAAAAAAATTTATTTTTTTTCTCCTTCCAAGTTATCTGTTGTGACCCTTATTCTTGAAATTTAATCTATATTTTGATCTTCATTCTTGAATTTTACTCCATTATGGTTTATTATGGAGTATTTTTAAACTTGAATTTGTTGGAAGAATGTATATTTTGATTTGATGTTTAAAGTAAATGCTCATGATTATATGTAAAGTCCTTAAAGGAATATGTGTACTAGGAATTAGTGATAGATCAAATTTGTTAGGTTGATCTTAACTTTTGGTGTTCATAATTCTATAAACGAATGTATAGATAAAGAGATCAAAGATGTTAGGTTGATCTATGACTTGAAAAATATAGATAGGCTTCAACAAGAATCGTAGTCTATCAAGCTGATCAACAGATTGCAGAAGCCAAGGCAGGATCGTTGAGTTTAGAAGATCGTAGTGTATCTGCCTTGAAGGACCTCTTCTAAAATTGTAGAATGGTCCAGACATTTACTGAAGCTAACTCAGAGATCGTAGTGTGCTCTCAGAAACGTAGAGTTTGCAAGACGAGCAAGCAAAGATCGTAGTGTGAAAACCCTTGAAAGAAATTGTAGTGTTCTATTCAGACCAAGCACAAATATGTCAAGACACCACGATATGAATCGTAGAGTATCATCTGTCTTGTGTCAGAAGCATCGAGCCCTATCTTTTGTTTGGAGACAAATTCCAACAAATGAGGAATTGGTTTTGAACGTTGAAGCACTCACCAGTCCCAATGGTACAAAATGTATCTTTAATATTCATCAAAAGGAACGTATTCAAGAAGCTAAGAAAAGGACAATTGGACAGAGGAAAATACCTTTTTAGGTGTTAGGTGAGAAAGCAGTCTGCTGTGTCAATTGGCCAGACTACAATTCAGAAGATGTGCAGAAAAGTCTCCATCAAAGCTCAGAAATGTCAAACGCATTTACTGCCTCATCAGATGACTTCAACAGATAGATCTCAAAGATCACATATATACAGAACACAGACAGATGAAAAAGAAAGCAAGCATTGAACAAAACACACAAGAACACTCAACGCTCAACTCTATGATCAGAGAAAAAGAGGAAGCTTGCTCAGCTACTCAGTTCTTTCGAACAAGTGCTTAACTGCAACTGAGTAGCCTCAATCATGATCTCAACAACAACTAATCAACTGAAGTAAGAGTTCCAAGTCTGAAGGACTTGAAGAGTTCTAAGTGAACTGTGAATAACCAAGTCTGCTGGACTTGAAGAGTTCAATACTGAACTAAGAAGTGCCTAGACTACTGGTCTAGAAGGAATCTGTGAGATTCAGAAAGTGTAAAAGACATCCTTAGTGGATTTCCTACTCGAGGAGTAGAAGAGTGGACTAGGAGCCTTAAGTGCTCTGAACCACTTAAAAACAACTGTGTCTATTTTATTCTTGCCATAACTGCTATCTTGCCATAACTGCTATCTTGCCATAACTGCTATAACTACTATAACTGCTATAACTGTCATAACTGCCTCACTCTCATTAACTCACTATCTAAAGGGGATTTCAAAGAAACCATAATTCCGATGTGCTTAAGATCTTTATTAAAAACGGTCTTAATATAAAGAAAAGTTTTTAATATCTATTCAACCCCCCCCCTTCTAGATAACTATTGTGCCTCCGGGAACTAACAATTGGTATCAAAGCTGGTTCTATTATATAGCCTAAAAAGCTTGAGTAGATCCAATGGCACACTTACCAAGTGAATCAAAGACTGGAGGAGGCAGTAAGCCACCTATGTGCAACAAAGACAAATTCGCTAACTGAAAGGTTAGGATGCAAGCTTATATGGATTCAATAGATGAAGATCTATTTGAAACTGTTCAAAATGGGCCCTACATTCCTACAAAGCTTGCATCAACTACAGACGACCCAAATAGAATACAAATCAAGGTCAAAGAAGAATGGACAGAAAACGAGAAGAGAGCTGTCCAGCTTGATAAAAAGGCCAAGAACATCTTATTTCAATCCCTAGAAGATGATCTGTTTGAAAATGTGGTTAACTGCAAAATAGCAAAGGAGGTTTGGGAAGCATTACTTATCATGCATGAAGGAATAGAAGAAGTCAGAGAAAATAAACAATCTCTCTTAACTCAGCAATATGAGTTGTTTGCTCACGTTCAAGGAGAGAACGTCACTGCCACATATGAGAGATTTAATATTCTACTCAACTCTCTACGAGCCTATGGAAAGATCTATCCAAACAAAGATCTAATCATAAAATTCATGAGAGCCTTGCCAAGCAAGTGGGATGCCAAAACCACTGCCATTAGAGAGTCAAATAATCTACATGAAATGACTATTCAATAGCTATATGGCAACCTCCTTACATACGAACTGGAACTGACACAACGAGCAGAAACGTTGTCTGAAGGAAGAAAGAAGGACAAAGGTGTTGCTCTCAAAGTAACTGAAAACACCTCCAAAGTCAACACTGATGTTGATTCTGACTAGGATGAAGATGATGATGATGAGGACTTTGCAATGCTGTGAAAAGACTAAGAAGGTTCATGCAACAAGGCAAAACCAGAAAGCCAAAGAAAGTCAGCAACTACAGCAGCCAGGAGCAAATGAATGACCTATGCTACAATTGCAAGAAACCTGATCATTTCATTTCCAACTGTAACAAACCTCTCAGAGAAGAGCTCAAGAAGAAATCACATGCAAAGAAGGAATACAAAGGCAACAAAAGGCCACTGAAGAAAGACAAAGGTCTTGTAGCTGGAGGATCATTAAGTGACTCAGACAATGACTCAACTCTAGAATCTAGAGATGATGAAGATCCTCAAATGGCAAATCTCTGCCTGATGGCCAAAAATGCAAGGGACAAACAGAACTCCAACATACATAAAGTAAGTATCGATGAGGTATTTGACTTTAACTCTTCTAATGTAGATATTGATGACCTTAGAACTGCATTACATGGCATAACATCTGATCTGCACTAATACATGAAGTGGTTTAGAGTTCTGTCTAAAGATTATTCACTTCTTCAAAAGGAGAAAGAAAAAGTTCAAGAAGAATCTGAAATGACCCTTCTCGCATTAATTCTCTCTCCAAGTTTGAAGCTGAGAATAAGCTCTTGAGACAAGAAAATGAGCTCAGTACACAAAGAGAGTCTAGTCTAACCTCCAAGATTGAAGATCTAGAAAAGACAGTCTCTACATGGAATAAATCCTCTTCATCCATGGACTCTTTAATCTCTAACTAGAGAAGTGTCTCTGATAGAACAGGGTTAAGCTTTGGGGAATCTACCTCAAAGTCATGTGTGGAAAAATCAAAGGAAATTAGCACTGGAAATGCCTCAGGTTTTAGTGGAGGCATTATATTTGTGAAATCCTCATAGAAGGATGAGCTTGTCAAACCCTTCTCAGCTGATTCAATTCATATTCCCAGGAGTAAGGGATCTCATGCCGGTCTAGGTTTCAGAAAACAGAAGAGTAATCTAGCTACTACTCATCAACCTCGAAGGATCGTAGAGTCTAATAAAATCAACTCTACGAACCAACCAGAAAGGTATAGTAGAAGTAAGATATACTCTTCACAAATCATGAAATAAGAGAACACATGGAAGAAGTTATATCAGCCTAGCAGGAGGATGACCAATAACCCACAAAAGTCCAAATGGAGGAATAACTTTCACACACACACAAACATGCATTATATCAAATGTTTTGTGTGCTATAGAGTTGGCCACAAGGCAGCAAAATGTCATTATAATTCCATGCATGTGAGACCCAAAATCAAGCAGATTTGGGTCTCCAAAGGTACTAACATAATAGGACCCATGCAAGTATGGGTACCAAAATGAAGGTTTAATGTTACCTCAGGAAAAGAGCTCCACAAACACAACCTAGTATTTGGACAGTGGATGTTCAAGGCACATGACTGGATACAAAGCCCTTCTGTCTAACTACATAGAGAAGGAGGGTCCCTCGGTCATCTTTGGAGACAATAGCTCTGGCAAAATAAGAGGATATGGGTCAACTGGAAATGGTGTAGTATCCTTCAGTAGAGTGGCCTATGTGGAAGGACTACAACACAATCTTCTAAGCATTAGCTAACTCTGCGAAAAGGGCCATCAAGTAACATTCCTCAATAATCAATGTCAAGTCCGAGACACAAGACATCCATTTGTGAAGCTAACTTAACAACAGAGAGGAAATGTCTACACGGTAAATCTTGGACAAGCGAGCTCGAGATGAGACAATATGCTTTCTGGCTAAAGCATCTGAAGAAATGAGCTGGCTATGACATCGAAGATTATCTCATCTCAACTTCAAAAATATGTCCAAATTAGCTTCAAAAGATCTAGTTGCAGGTCTACCCAAGTTCAACTTCGTTAAAGAAAGGTCGTGCAATGCCTGTCAACTTGGAAAACAGACCAGAAGCACATTCAAGAGCAAAACTGCAAATTCAATTGACAAGCCTCTGTAGTTGCTACACATGGATCTTTTTGGGTCAATTCCAACTACGAGCCTTAGAGGAAAGAGATATTCTCTGGTCGTAGTCGATGACTTCACCAGATTTACATGGGTGTTCTTTCTAACCTCAAAAGATGAGACGAGTTCCCAGCTGATCAAGATTTTCAAGTTGGTGATGAACGAGAAAAGAGAGAAAATCAAGGCTATATGGAGTGATCATGGCAGAACATTCGACTTCTCAGAAATGGACCAGTTCTGCACAGACAATGGCATTAGTCACGACTTCTCAGCTCCACGAACTCCTCAACAAAATGGAGTTGCTGAGAGAAAGAACAGGACATTAATAGAGGCTAGAAGGAGTCTACTAGCAGCCGCCCATCTACCTGAGTACTTCTGGGCAGAAGCTGTCAACACTGCATGCTATACTCAGAATAGATCACTCATACACTCTACGATTAAGAAGACTCCTTATGAACCATAGAAAGGAAGAAAACCAAGTGTCAGCTATTTTCATGTTTTCGGTTATGTATGCTACATTCTCAACAATGGAAAGAAGTACATGACAAAGTTTCAACCAAAATTAGACAAAGGAATTTTTCTTGGATATGCCACAGATAGTAAGGCCTACAGAGTGTTCAACAAGAAGACACTGAGTGTTGAAGTCTCGATTTACATCATCTTTGATGAGACAGACTTAGACAAAGTAATGCCTCAAGACACTAAGACCAACAGTTCAGACACTACGAACGAGGTCGTCGAGCTCAATACTACGATCGTAGTACCAGACAGTGAAATCATTGAGCAAGGAAATGAGATCGTAGAGAGGCCTATGCCATACAACGAGCCTCCACACCAAGAAGAAGAAATAGATCTTGAAGATCGAAGATAAGAAGGCATAAGAACTGATGTCCCAACCAGAAGCAGATGAGCAAGAGATCACACTCAAGATCTAATCATTGGAGATCCGAGTGCAATAATCAAAACAAGATCTGCTACCCAAAATGAATGCTTTTATCTAAGCTTCCTATCACAAATGTAACCGAAGAAGATAGAGGATGCTATGGAAAACTCCAACTGGATAGAGGCCATGCAAGAAGAACTTAATCAGTTCGAAAGAAGCAAAGTATGGAGACTGGTTCCAAGACCAAAGAATCATCCTGTTATTAGAACAGCGGGTCTTCAGAAACAAGATGGATGAAGATGGAGTCATCACTAGGAATAAGGCAAGACTAGTGGCCAAGGGCTACTCTCAGGAAGAAGGCATTGACTACGATGAGACATTTGCACCTGTTGCCAGACTAGAAGCCATCAGAATTTCTTGGCTTTGCTGCTCATATAAAATTTAAGGTCTTTCAGATGGATGTCAAAAGTGCATTCCTGAATGGTGAACTTCAAGAAGAAATATATGTAGAACAACCTCTAGGTTTCATCAATCCATCTCTTTCTAATTATGTCTTTAGATTAGACAAAGCCTTATATGGTCTTAAATAAGCACCTAGAGCATGGTATGAAACACTAACTAACTTTCTTATTGAAAATGGGTTCACTAGAGGTAGAGTAGATACCATACTATTTCTTAGAAAGTATAA
Source organism: Panax quinquefolius (assembly GCA_020205615.1). Taxonomy (NCBI): domain Eukaryota; kingdom Viridiplantae; phylum Streptophyta; class Magnoliopsida; order Apiales; family Araliaceae; genus Panax; species Panax quinquefolius. The sequence continues at coordinate 25,585,480 of CM035153.1, forward strand.
AGATAAAGTCCTACTAGTTCAAATATATGTTGATGATATTATTTTTGGATCTACTAATGAAAAGTTATGCAAGAGATTCTCCAAGCTTATGCAGAACAAGTTTGAAATGAACATGATGGGTGAGCTGAACTTCTTCCTTGGACTGTAAGTAAAGCAAACTGATGAAGGAATCTTCATAAACCAAGCCAAGTACATAAAAGACCTACTTAAGAAGTATGGCATGGAATCAGCCTCTCCCATGAAAACCCCAATTGATATAACTCAATAAAGAGGTATGATAGGCTCTCTTTTATATCTTACTACCAGTAGACCAGATGTAAGACCCCAACTTTTATGAATAAAGAATAATTTTCTCGAAATATATTTTTTAATATTATGGTGTGGATTTGATATAATGTTATAGTTGTGGGTAATATTTACAAATTTTGCAAAGTAAGTAAGTGGTTATATAATATTCGATTAGTCGGGGAATATTCATTTTAACAGGGAATATTCGTACGACGGCATAATCATTGGTAGACCCCACAACTGAAGTATTGTCGTAGTTAAAAAATGGCATAATTATCTTTTTATAAAATTAACGGCGAAAGTTTTCCTATTAAACTGTTGAACTACCCGGTAGTAAAAGTACAATAATATGCGTGGTTGCATAGTAGCACACGGTATTGATTATTGATGATTACGTGAGAAGGCACTCAGTTATACTCAATTATTGCTACAGTAATTGCTGCATCATATCTCTCATATTATTGATTCAATTATTATCACAATATCATCTGTATTATATGATATATTATTAAATCAATAATTGAGACGACAAAGTTATTCATATTATTAAATTGTAATATTTATAATGTCTAAAAGTTTTGTCAAGGAGAGGTTTGGTCATCTAATTGCGCGCTAATAAGGAGAAATCCTTATCGGAAAGCCCCCTCTTTCCTGAGAACGACCTGGTTGTTAAATATTGTGAGTTATAATATTAATGATGAATAAGTTCGTGTTGATTAAAGATGAAATTGATAGTTCTATTGTGTTAGAATTATTAGTGTTAGTGGAAATCAACATTTATTTCAATATTAATTGATGTCTGGAAGTTATACTAACTAGTCGGTAAATGAGCAATTAATTGCTATTAATTCACATGATTATAACTATTTGTTCATATGTGTGTACTATTGATTCACATTCTTGTACTATTAGGGGAGTTGGGGTAAGATTGATAATACTTGCATGACTAAGTTAAAAATGGAGGTATAGATGGAGGTACTATACTGTAATTTGTATTTTTACATGATTATAACTATTGATTCACATGATTGAACTATTAATTCACATTATTTACTATCAGGGGAGGTGGTGCAAGTTTGATAATACTTGCAGGACTAAATTTAAAATGAAAGAAAAGTTGAAGGTATTGTACTATAATATTTCAAGCCCCAAAACGTGCAATTATCGAACCAATATTTTCTTATAAATAGAAGCTCATTCTTCCTTCATTTCTCACCAATTCAGTGAAGCTATAGAGCAATTATTATTGAGAGAAATTATAGAGAGAAAGAAGAAGAGAAGTCTCTTTACCTCTACTTCAAATGATCTAGTTTCTTTCTAAGGTAAGGGGTATTATTTCTTTCGTATTCATGAAGAGAGCTTCTATTATTCCATTCTTTATTATTATGTTGGAATAACCTGTCTATGCGAAGTACCACATACATGGTGAAATTCTTCTGTTATTCCATTTTTTATTATTCTCTTTGGAATATCACATGCATGCGGATTCGCTTAGACACAGTTCCATTCTTTATTATTATGTTAGAATAACTTTTGTCTACATGCGAAGTACCGCATACATGGTAAAATTCTTCCATTATTCCATTCTTTATTATTTCTTTAGAATATCCTGTCTGTGCTGATTATGCTAGACCTGGTTCTATTCTTTATTATTATGTTGGAATAACCTGTCTATGCGAAGTACCGCATACATGGTGAAATACTTCTGTTATTCCATTCTTTATTATTTTGTTGGAATATCCTGTCTGTGCGGATTACACTAGACCTGGTTCTATTCTTTATTATTCTGTTGGAATAAACTGTCTGTGTAGTCTATCACATGCATGGTGAATTCTTTGTTATTCCATTCTTTATTATTTTGTTGGAATATCCTATCTGTGCGGATTACGCTAGACCTTGTTCCATTCTTTATTATTCTATTGGAATAACCTGTCTATGCAAATTACTATATATATGGTGAAATTCTTCTATTATTCTGTTGGAATATCCTGTCTGTGCGGATTACGCTAGACCTGGTTCCATTCTTTATTATTATGTTGGAATAACCTGTCTATGTGAAGTACCTCATACATGGTGAAATTCTTCTGTTATTCCATTCTTTATTATTATGTTGGAATATCACATGCATGCGGATTACGCTGAGACACGGTTCCATTCTTTATTATTACATTGGAATAACATATGCATGCGGTCTATCGCATGCATGGTGAATTCTTTGTTATTCCATTCTTTATTATTCTGTTGGAATATCCTATCTGTGAGGATTACGCTAGACCTGGTTCCATTCTTTATTATTCTGTTGGAATTACCTGTCTGTGTGGTCTATCGCATTCATGGTGAATTCTTCTGTTATTCCATTCTTTATTGTTCCGTTGTAATATCCTGTCTGTGCGGATTACGCATGACCTGGTTCCATTCTTTATTATTCTATTGAATTAACTTGTCTATGTGGATTATCACATGCATGCTGAATGATCCTTCGTATTCATTCCTTATTAAATTGTGGAAATGATCTCTCTATGTGGATTACCGCATAGCGGGTGAAAATCCATTTCGAGTTTCATATATTCTATGATACTCATTTGGTTAAAGTTTTGGCTTCTCTATTCCATAAATTAGTAGAATATCACGGATATTTAAGCTTCATCCGGTATCTTTTCATGGAAATATTCTTACGAGCATTCTTGAATTTTACTCCTGGCGGTATCATGTTGACAATTTGGGCGTAATTGATTTCAAGATAAATTAACTTATAAATCATTAAAATTTATTCTTGAACTTGTTTTATTGAATTATTATGTCTTTGTCATCATTCTCATGCTTATATTGTGATGAAAGTCATCTTTGGCTTAGGTGCATAGATGGACTTAGTATGATTATGACCAGGGATTATTCGGTATAATCATGACCTGTAATGTTGTATTGAATTATTATGTCATTGTCATCATTCTCATGCTTATATTGTGATGAAAGTCATCTTTGGCTTACGTGCATAGATGAACTTGGTATGATTATGACCAGGGATTATTTGGTATATTCATGACCTGTAATGTTATAAATGATGTGGTAAAAGTCCTCAGTAGCCTGTAGTGCATTGATGGACATTTTTTGGTATGATTATGACCAGGGATTATTCGGTATAGTCATGACGATTGATGATTTAATGAATATCCTTGGCCCGTAGTGCAGGGATGACTCGATGATGTGGTTTATTTATTAAACTGAGTCTTAGCGATAAAAATTGATGAAAACATTTTAAATCATAGAAGATAGTAGATATCATGCTCTACTTAACTCTTCTAATGGATTGCTTATTCCGCTGCAGTTAAACTTGATGTCTATTGTATTTTATCAGTTTAACATTATTGAAGACTAATGATAATTTATTCTGCATTATTTTAGTCATAATATTTCTTACTGGGCTAGTTGTGCTCACCCTTTCTTTCACTTTTCTCTTCAGGAAATTAGAACGTAGCCGGGACTAGTCGGGGAACGGAGTGACGGTCCAGATGATAGCATTAGTAGTTCTCACTATTCTATTAAATAGTGTGAAAATAAATGTAATGAGGACTCCATTGAGTGTGGATATTGTCTAGATGACAATATTCTTATTAAAACTCTTAGATTATATTTTGTCGTATTTTACACGACTGTTGTATAATTAAGTTGTATTTGAATTTTGTACCATGTATTTGGCGACTCAGGATGGGTGATGTATACCTATTTTGGGGGCGTCACAGTTAGTATCAAAGCTTAGGGATATGATCCTTGGCTAAGATGTGAGACAAGAACTAGGAGGCGAGAGACGGGGAATTCCTTCGCTAGTATGACCTACCTAAGTTTATTTGGTATTTAATTAGTCGGTAAGAGTATAGGGATAATATGTGATATGATAATTAACCCTTGTTTTGTGGCAGTATTTGGAAATGGCATCCAAAAATGTTTAGATAAGCAATGAATCACATGAGACCGTTGAGTCACCACAGATTAATACCCAGGATAATGTGCAACAGGAAGACAATAATCCTCAGGTAAACAACAACGATCAAATGATGAATGATGGGATGTTCAGAGGTTTTATGCAATTCATGCAACATCAGACGAAGGCGGCTCCTTTCCAAAATGCAGGTGGAAACACTGATAACTCTTGGACGGTCACCGCTAAGCAGATCAAGGAGCTGGGACCACCGGAGTTTTTTGGAGAGCCAAAACCACTTAAGGCAGAGACGTGGATAAAGCAGATCAACAAGATATTTGATGTCTTGGGATGCCCCAAGGAGCAAAAGGTTCCCTTTGACACCTTCACGTTGTGAGCAGATGCAGATTACTGGTGGGAATCTGTAAAGCCTACTCAACCTGCCGCACTGAAGATGTCTTGGGAGAAGTTCCAAGAACTGTTCAACAACAAGTACTTTCCTGAAAGTATTCGTCACATGAAGGAGGTAGAGTTCATCAAGCTTGAGCAAAACAATATGACCGTGGCACAAGATCTGAAGCTAAGTTTGCCAAGTTGTCTCGGTTTAAATCCCACTTGGTTGATAATGAGGAGAGAATGGCGGATGTTTCTAAGAGGTTTGAAACCAGAGATACGTCAATACCTTATCTCTCATAAAGCGTGTTTGTATTCAGGATGTTGTGAATAGGGCTCGATTATTGGGCGCTTGATAATGAGTCAACCCAACCAAGAGAGAGCGGTAACAAGTCGATAATACTAGTGGTAGCAGTCATCGAAGCGGTGCCAACAAACGTGGGGGGAATCAACATGCCAGAAATGGTAATCACTTCGTTGGTAATCATGGCCATGACAATAAGAAGAGGAGATTCAATAATGATGGAAAGACGTCAGCACTAGCACCTGTTGTTAAGGAAGGAGAACGACCACGGGTCGTATGTTATAAATGTGGAGGGAAAGGACACATACGTCTAAACTGCACGACGCAGTCCAAAGCATGTTACAATTGTGGAAAAGAAGGTCACCTAGCCCAATTTTGTCATGCATCAAAGTCAAGTCTAGCTGGGATGGAGGCATCAAAGGGTGTCCCAGACAAGACAAAACCGGTAGTTCAAGGGAGAGCGTTTGTCGTAACCTCCCAAAAAGTGAGGAATCCGAACGAGGTGATCACGGGTAAGCTAATCATAAACTCTAGTGAAGTTTATACTTTATTTGACACCGGTTCTACCCATTCTTTCATTTCTCCTACTTGCGCTCAATGTTTAAATTTGACTCCGGAGAAATTAGACTTTGACTTATCTGTTGAAACTCCGTTGGGAGAAACCTTCATTACACCACGGTTTATAATTCTTGTTTAATTCAAATCGGTAACCGCACGTTACCTGTCGATCTTATTTCTTTGAAAATACTTGCATTTGATGTGATTTTAGAGATTGATTGGTTAACTACTCATTATGCTAAAATCAATTATTTTCGTAAGGTTTTTAGCTTTCATATTCCTAACCAACCTATTATGCGAATTTAAGCAACTAAACCACTAAAATCAATCATTGTCATATCAAGTCATAAAACTATTCGTTTATTAAAAAATGGATGTCAAGCTTTCTTAGCCCATATCACGGATTTAAATAAAGATACGTAAGATTTGAATGATATTTCTATTGTTAATAAATTTTCTGACGTATTCCCTGAAGAACTTCCTAGCCTAACCCCAGAGCGTGAAATTGAATTTTGTATCGACCTTGAATCTGGTACAAAACCCATTTCTAAAGCCCCATATCGAATGGCTCCTATTGAACTTCAGGAGTTAAAAACCCAACTATAGGAATTGTTAGACATCAGTTTCATTCGTCATAAACGCGTGTCCTTGGGGTCTTCTTTGCTTATTAAGTAAGAAGAAAGATGGAAGTATCGACTTTGTATTGATTATCGAGAGTTGAATCATGTCACCATCAAAAATAGGTACCCGCTGCCTCGCATTGATGGCTTTGTTTGATCGATTCTGCAAAGAGCCAAATTCTTTTCAAAGATTGATCTTCGTTCTGGATATCATCAGTTGAAGATTAAAACTGATGACATTCCAAAGATTGCTTTCAGAACTTCGAGACGGGCATTATGAATTCCTAGTCATGTCTTTTGGATTGACTAATGCTCCTGCTGCCTTCATGGATATGATGAACCGAGTATTCAAGGAATATTTGGATCACTTTGTGGTCGTCTTTATTGATGACATCCTCATATACTCCAAAACCCGCGAAGACCATGAGCAATACTTGAGGCTGATACTCTAAAAGCTTCGTGAAAACAAGCTTTATGCCAAGTTGAAGAAATGCGAGTTCTGGCTTGAGGAAGTTGTATTCCTTGGGCACGTGATATCAAATCATGGAATATCTGTTGACCCAGAAAAGATTGAAGCAATTCAAAGCTGGGAGCAACCTAAGTCAGTGACCGAAGTACGTAGCTTTCTCGGATTAGCTGGTTATTATCGGAGATTCGTAGAAGGGGTTTCTTGAATCGCTACTCCATTAACTCAGCTGAATCTAAAAGATATAAAATTCGGTTGGAGCGTGGAATGTGGAAAGAGTTTTCAAGAACTCAAGAGGAGACTCATTTTAGCACCTGTTCTGATAATACCATCTGGCTCGGAGGGATTTGTCATCTACAGTGATGCTTCAGGCAAAGGGTTAGGATGTGTTCTCATGCAACATGGGAAAGTCATAGCCTATGCCTCTTGACAACTCAAAGAATATGAGAGGAATTATCCTAATCATGATCTAGAGTTGGCAGCAGTCGTTTTTGCGCTTAAGATTTGGAGGCATTACCTGTATGGAGAGAAGGTGGAGATCTCTATGGATCATAAAAGCCTCAAATATTTCTTCACTCAAAAGGAACTTAACATGTGGCAACGATGATGGCTTAAGCTGTTGAAGGATTATGATCATACCATCCAATACCATCTTGAAAAAGCGAACGTAGTAGCTGACACATTGAGTAGAAGATTATATGCGGACACGAGTGCATTATTGTCAACGCAAAGGCCCATTGTGTATGACTTGGAAAGGATGAAAATAGAGTTAAAGACTCCAGGGACCCATGTGATGATGGCGAATATACGAATGAAATCGACTTTAATTGATAAAGTTAAAGCTGCTCAAGCTACAGACGTGGAGCTGATGCGTATGAGGAAGAAAGTGCAAGAAGGTGCTATTTTAGAAGCAAGAATCGATGAAGAAGGAATACTTCGAATCAACTCCAGACTTTGTGTTCCTAACGATTCTGACTTGAAGTATAAAATCATACTGGAGGCGCACACCACACCATTTGTAATCCATCCTGGGAGTACCAAAATGTATCGTGATCTTCGACATACATTTTGGTGGAGCAATATGAAGAGAGAGATAGTGGGGTTTATCTCAAGGTGTCTAACTTGTCAACGAGTCAAGGTGGAGCATCAAGTGCCAAAAGGTCTATTGCAACCACTTGAAATTCTAGAATGGAAGTAGGAGCACATTACCATGGATTTCGTTACTAGTTTTCCCAAGGTTTCTCAAGGCATAGATGCGATTTGGGTCATTGTTGATAGATTGACCAAGTCTGCTCATTTCTTACTAATACGAGAAACTTATACACTTCAACGTCTTGCTAGTATGTATATAAACGAGATTTTAAGATTACATGGTATGTCAGTATCCATAGTTTCTGATCGAGACCCAAGATTCACTTCAAGATTTTGGGTTAGTTTGCAAAAAGCTATGGGCACGAATTTATGATTTAGTTCAGCATATCATCCTCAAACGGATGGGCAGTCGGTAAGGACTATTCAAACTCTTGAAGATTTATTAAGACTCTGTGTCCTTGACTTCAAGGGAAGTTGGGACAATTTCTTACGATTGGTAGAATTTTCCTACAATTATAGTTATCAAGCAAGTATTGGCATGGCTCCATTTGAGGCGTTGTACGGAAGAAAGTGTCGTTCTCCAGTATGCTGGGATGAGGTGGGTGAAGCAATGTTGTTGGGACCGGATTTGGTACGTATGACTACGGAAAAGATTTAAACGATCCGACAACGTATAAAAACCTCACAAGATCGATAAAAGAGTTATGCTGATCTTCATCGAAAGGACGTGGAATTCAATATTGGAGATTATGTGTTGTTATGTGTTTCTCCATGGAAAGGAGTTACAAGATTTGGAAAGAGAGGAAAGCTCAATCCTCGATTCATTGGCCCATTTATAATCCTCGAACGAGTAGGAACTGTGGCCTATAGACTCGCCTTACCGCCAAGTATGTCTCATGTTCATAACGTTTTTCAAATATCTATGTTACGTAAATATGTGAAAGACCCGAACCATATTATTGAATTAGAACCAGACGAGATAGAGGAAGATTTAACGTATGAAGAGAAGTACCTGTTAAAATCTTGGATAAGAATGATCATATTCTACGCTCTAAAGTTATACCTCAAGTCAAAGTTTTGTGGAGAAACCACGATGTGGAGGAAATGACCTGGGAGTTAGATCTGAGATGAAATCAAGGTATCCTCACCTCTTCTACATACCAGGTACGCACCCTAATTTCGAGGACGAAATTTCATAAGAAGGGGAGGTTGTCAGACCACAACTTTTATGAATAAAGAATAATTTTCTCGAAATATATTTTTGAATATTATGGTGTGGATTTGATATAATGTTATAGTTCTGGGTAATATTTACAAATTTTGCAAAGTAAGTAAGTGGTTAAATAATATTCGATTGGTTGGTGGAATATTCATTTTAACGGAAATATTAAATGCGACAACACAATCCTTGGTGGACCCCTACAATGAAGTATTATCATTAGTTAGAAAATGACATAATTATCTTTTATAAAAATAACGGCGGAAGTTTCTTTGTTAAATTGTTGAACTACCCAGTAGTAAAAGAAATGCTGATGTCTGGCGTGGTTGCATAGTAGCACTACGATATTGATTATTGATGCTTACGTGAGAAGTCACTCGATTATACTCAATTATTATAACGATAATTCTTTGCATCATATCTCTCATATTATTGATTCGATTATTGTCACAATATCATACATATTATTTGATATATTATTAAATCAATAATTGAGATGACAAAGTTATTCATATTATTAAATTGCAATATTTATAATGTCTAGAAGTTACATCAGTAGAGGTTTGGTCATCTAATTGCTTGGCCATGATAAGGAGAAATCCTTATCGAAAAGCTCCTCTTCACAGGAATGACACGGTTGTTAAATATTGTGAGTTATAATATTAATGATGAATAAGTTCGTGTTGATTAAAGATGAAATGGATAGTTCCGTTGTGTTCGAATTATTAGTGTTAGTGGAAATTGACTTTTATTTTGATATTAATTGATGTCTGGAAGTTATACTGACCAGTCAGGTAATTAACCGGATAAATGAGCAATTAATTAATATTAATTCACATGATTATAACTATTTGTTCACATGTGTGTACTATTGATTCACATTTTTGTACTATTAGGGGAGTTGGTGTAAGATTGATAATACTTGCATGACTAAGTTAAAAATAGAGGTATTGATGGAGGTACTATACTGTAATTTTTATTTTCACATGATTATAACTATTGATTCACATGATTGAACTATTAATTCACAATATTTACTATTAGGGGAGGTGGTGCAAGTTTGATAATACTTGCAGGACTAAATTAAAAATGAAAGAAAAGTTGAAGATATTGTACTGTAATATTTCGATCCCCAAAACGTGCAATTATCGAAAATATATTTTCCTATAAATAGAAGCTCATTCTTCCTTCAATTCTCACCAATTCACTAAAGCTATAGAGCAATTATTATAGAGAGAAATTATAGAGAAAGAAGAAGAGAAGTCCGCTACCTCTCTACTTGAAGATCCAGGTTTCTTTCTAAGGTAAGGGTATTATTTCTTTCGTATTCATGAAGAGAGCTTACATTATTCCATTCTTTATTATTATGTTGGAATAACTTTTACATGTCTGATCACCGCATACATGGTGAAATTCTTCTATTATTCCATTCTTTATTATTACATTGGAATATCCTATACTGTAATTCTACGCTTTAGACTTAATTCCATTCTTTATTATTATGTTGGAATAACCTGTCTATGAGAAGTACCGCATACATGGTGAAATTCTTTTGTTATTCCATTCTTTATTATTTTGTTGGAATATCCTGTCTGTGCGGATTACGCTAGACCTGGTTCCATTCTTTATTATTCTATTGGAATAACCTGTCTATGCGAAGTACCACATACATGGTGAAATTCTTCTGTTATTCCATTCTTTATTATTCTGTTGGAATATCCTATCTGTGGACCTGGTTCCATTCATTATTATTCTGTTGGAATAACCTGTCTGTGCGGTCTATCGCATGCATGGTGAATTTTTTGTTATTCCATTCTTTATTATTCTATTGGAATATCCCGTTTGTGCGGATTACGCTAGACCTGGTTCCATTCTTTATTATTCTGTTGGAATAACCTGTGTATGCAAAGTACCGCATACATGGTGAAATTCTTCTGTTATTCCATTCTTTATTATTCTATTGGAATATCATGTCTGTGCGGATTACGCTAGACCTGGTTCCATTCTTTATTATTATGTTGGAATAACCTGTCTATGCGAAGTACCGCATACATGGTGAAATTCTTCTATTATTCCATTCTTTATTATTACATTGGAATATCACATGCATGCGGATTATGCTAGACTTCGGGTTTCATTCTTTATTATTCGGAATAACTTTTCTGCATGCGATTACATCACATGTATGGTGAATTCTTACATTATTCCATTCTTTATTATTACATTGGAATATCACATCAGCATGCGGATTCGGCGCATGACACAGTTCCATTCTTTATTATTCTGTTGAATTAACCTGTCTATGAGGATTATCACATGCATGCTGAATGATCCTACGTATTCATTCCTTATTAAATTGTGGAAATGATCTGTCTACGTGGATTACCGCATGGCGGGTGAAAATCCATTTGTAGTTTCATATATTCTATGATACTCATTTGGTTAAATTTTTGGCTTCTATACTCCATGAAATTAGTATCATGTTGACAAAGCAGTATCATGTTGACAATTTGGACGTAATTGATTTCAAGATAAATTAACTTATAAATCTTTAAAATTTATTCTTGAACTTGTTTTATTGAATTATGTCATTGTCATCATTCTCATGCTTATATTGTGATGAAAGTCATCTTTGGCTTACGTGCATAGATGGACTTGGTATGATTATGACTAGGGATTACTTGGTATAATCATGACCTGTAATGTTTTAAATGATGTCGTAAAAGTCCTCAGTAGCTTGTAGTACATTGATGGACAGTTTTTGGTATGATTATGACCAGGGATTATTCGGTATAGTCATGACCATTGATGATTTAATGAATATCCTTGGCCCGTAGTGTAGGGATGACTCGATGATGTGGTTTATTTATTAAACTGAGTCTCAGCGATAAAAATTGATGAAAACATTTTAAATCATAGAAGATAGTAGATATCATGCTCTACTTGACTCTTCTAATGGATTGTTTATTCCGCTGCAGTTAAACTTGATGTCTATTGTATTTTATCAGTTTAACATTGTTGAAGACTAATTATAATTTATTCTGCATTATCTTAGTCATAATATTTCTTACTGGGCTAGTTGAGCTCACCCTTTCTTTCACTGTTCTCTTTAGGAAATGAGAACGTAGCCGGGACTAGTCGAGGAATGGAGTGACGGTCCAGATGATAGCATTAGTAGTCCTCACTATTCTGTTAAATAGTGTGAGAATAAATGTAATGAGGACTCCATTGAGTGTGAATATTGTCTAGATGACAATATTCTTATTAAAACTCTTAGATTATGTTTTGTCATATTTAACACGACTGTTGTATAATTAAGTTGTATTTGAATTTTGTAACATGTATTTGGCGACTCAAGATGGGTGATGTATACCTATTTTGGGGGCGTCACACCAGATATAATGTTTGCAACATGCATTTGTGCCAGATTTCAAGCTAGTCCTAAAGAATCACATTTAACTGCTGTAAAGAGGATTTTCAGGTACTCAAGGGTACACCTCACTTGGGACTTTGGTATCCCAAGGAGTCCTCATTTGAACTAACAGGATACACAGATGCTGATTTTACAGGCTACAAACTAGATAGAAAGAGTACCAGTGGCACCTATCAATTGCTAGGTAATAGACTTGTGTCCTGGTTTAGCAAGAAGCAAAATTCAGTATTTACTTCAACTGCAGAAACTGAATACATTGCTGCAGGTAGCTGCTGTGCTCAGATCCTATGGATGAAAAACTAGCTAGCAGATTATGGGTTTGAATTCAAATCCATACCCATTCACTGTGATAACACAAGTGCTATTGCAATAACTCATAATCCTGTCATGCATTCTAGGACTAAGCATATAGAAATAAGGTATCACTTCATCAGAGATCATGTGCAAAATGGAACTATATCCTTACAATATATCCCTACTGAAAATCAACTTGCTGATGTTTTTACAAAACCTCTAGATGAATCCAGATTTAACAAACTGATAAATGAGCTAGGCATGTGTTGGGTAAAATCTATATACGCACAACACGCAAGTATACATGGTCATCAAGTAATAAAGTGATAAGTAGAGTATCGTTCCCACAGAGACTAACTAGCAATAATCTTAACTTACAATTACCAATTTCCTATTAACCCTAATTTTATTAAACATATCAACTCAATAATTAAAATTAAAGACTCTAAATTTAAGAATAATTAAACTATCACAAAACAATCAAAAATATCAAAATCTGGAATTTCAAACAATTAATGGAGAATTAGACTTATGATTTCACCCTAAGCTTCACTCTGATCTCAACACCTTAATTCCAATTCAATTCATATCCCAGTTTATTAATCAAGAACACGAACGTAGTATTAACCACCTCTCGATGCACTAATACCGTATTAACGTAAATCCATAATTAAGATAGAAACACGTTAAACATCTTAATCAACTAACTAACTATATCTTTATGTGAATTACAATTAAAGAAGGTTTAAGAATAAGTTCTCTATCCGATTACATGCGATGTCAAGCATATCTCTACCTTAACATTCATCAAGATTCTGCTATACACAAAATTCATGAACACATGCTATATTAATTAGGTCTAGATTTGAATATCCTCTCTCAATTCCAAACAAATCCACAAAGAATTGTTGATCAGGCAATTCATAAATTCAAGCTCAAATCAATATAGATAAACTGGAAATAGGTTATTGAAATGGAAATCAAAGGTTACAAAATCATCGTTTCACTTAGAGATCCATCATAAGCCTAAAAAGTGAATTAGTTCATAATAAACAAAATAAACACTGAATAAATCATAGAAATCAAACTTGTGATTACAAATAATAGCCTAAGATGAAGAATATTGAAAAACACCCTTCTCGTAGCCTAAAATCGCAATCGTCTCCAAAATCATCTCGAAATACTCCTCCAAAGCTTGCTATGAAAAACTGAGATTAGATCTTCGTAATGTGCCTTGTGTGTTGTTGAATGCATTGTTAATTGAGTAATAGATGTCCAACACATAAGTCCTAGCTGAAATTCCCTTCAATTAGAGTTCAATTTGCTATCCAAATGCTAGAAACCATGCGCAATAAGAATTTCAATCATAGTAGGACAACTTCAGAATCGACACCCCCCGCCTCGGCGGGGGTTCATGTGCTATAAATGCCCTCCCCGGCGGGCCACCTTTCTGTTAAGCACGAATGAAGACCCCCTGCCACGACGGGCTACCTATCTGTTAAACAATTATGAAGACCCAGCTTACGTGGTATATAAGACAACATGCCCGCCCGACGGGTGTACCTTTACCGAGATGACTTCTTTGAATTTCATGTTATACTCCAATTTTGCTCTAATTGACTCCATATCATTCTGATTAACTCCAAATGTATGTTAAAAGCCACAACCACCATCCTACACATGCAACAACATAAAACGAGTAAAAAAGAACATGATCATAAGAATTTAGCAACAAATAAGCATGAAATGGACATTGAATCGCGTATATAAAATCCACTTATCAGCATGCTTAACTTGCAACCATGAAAAATATGCTCTAGTTTGTGCTAACCATACAGATTTAAAGGCTATGTTCAAAAAACAAAGACATGATCAAAGGAAGTCAACGATCGTAGAGGCAAAGTGTCATAAAAGACAACGATCGCAGTGCAAACTCAATGATTACGGTGCAGACTCAACGATAACAGAGTTCCATCAACAAAACAAAGGAGCATCATGTGATGATGAAGATCAAAACTAAGCAATCTCTCTAAAGAGCACCTCAGGAACAAACCTAACCCTTGATTCACTCTATGAGGTTAGCCCTTCCTGAGTTACCTTGAACCGAGAAGAATGCAAAGTCAAAAAGGTTCATCACAAAGAATAAGTCAGACTCGACGATCGCAGTGCCGACTCAACGAACGTTGAACAGACTAGACGACTGCAGAATAGACTCGTCGATCACAGTTCAGACTTGACAATTGGAGAACAGACAAGACGATAGCTTACCAGACTCAACGATGACAAGGACCATCTCAACGATCGTAGTCCTTGCTAAGGATATTAGCTCAGAAGAAGTTAAGGGGTAAATCAGTACAATCCTCCTAAGTCAGAATTCGTAGAGCCAAGCAAAACTTGACACCTGTCCCACTAAGCAAAATAGAGAGAGGGAAGTTACAAGTACAAATTTAAATCGTCTTTGTGAAATCTGAAGTTCAAAAGATCATCTCTCTCTTCCTCTCTCAAGCCGAAACCCTAAACCAGTAGAAAGCTCAGTCAGTCACACTTCCTATAAGAAAATTAATGGCGGCTTCCAATGTCATCTTTGGCTACAGACTTTGTTTTGATGAGTTCAAAATTACTGAGCCAAAATTTCATAAGACTTTGGCATTATTAAGGAAGGCTGGACTCAAAGAAGCTCTGGGCATAGACACATTGATCTACCCGAAGCTGGTGAAAGAATTCTACAATAATATTGTATTTGAAAACAACACCATCACTGCGAAAGTCAGAAACGTAGAAATCAGACTTAAGGCTGAGGACATCAATTTATCCCTGGGTCTCAAATCTGAAGGGTATCCGTCCATAGATGGCATAGACTTCCATAAGGGACTCAAAAAAATGCATCACAAGAAATCCCCCTCTGTCAAAGGATACAAGAAGAAGGAGTTTCCACAGAGGTATGAATTTCTAGCTGATATTATTGGAAAATGCATATGTTGCAAGAGCTCTAGTCATGACTCTGTGAATGAGGTGCAACTCAAGCTCATGACTTCCATATGTTATGAAATATAACTTAACTATGGGGCTCTATTGCTTAAATGGATTAGGAAGTGGTTAATCAGCTCCAAGAAGACAAAGAGCTCTCAAAAGATGCTCTATGGGCGATTTATAAGCATCATCTTACAGGCTGCTCTAGATGACTTAATTGAGGACGATGAAGGAGAAGCCATTAATCCAAACCGTCGAATGACCCAGCAACTATTCGAGAACTGGAAAAGGAATTCGACTGAAAATGTGTTGATGATGTCTGAATCCAGTGGTAGGACTGGTGAAATAAAGGAATTAGGAGTGCCAGGAAATATGTCAGTTGTCAAAGAAGCTAAAGAAGAACCCATTTCTTTGGTCAAAAAAAGCAAGGGGAAAAAAGCTGAAAGCCAGAACTGTAGAAGAGCCTCAGGGATCCACTACCGATAAGCCTGTAGAGTCCTCAGATATTGAGACTCTAAGGATCCTAAGTAGGAAGGAACAGCAGGCTGAGGCTGAAGAAGATAGAGCTACCATCTCTCAGCTGCTGAAGAAGAATAAAATCAGCCACAAATCAAAAAGGCCATCCATCTCTTCGATCGTAGAGTCTCTACCGATCGTAGAGACCAGACCAAATACATCAAGCAAGGAAGTAGCTGAATCAAACATTCTGGCTGATCAGTAGGACAAAACTGAAGTTCAAAAAAGTCCTGAGGCTGTGGCTCAGCCTAGAAAACCAAGAAGAAAACTGGTCAAGAAATATATTCTTGTCAATGAAGAAGTACTAAAAAGGGAAGACAAAGAATTGGCTGCTAAAAGGAACCAGCCAATGAAAGCCAAAAAGTCAAAGCTCAAACTGAGGGGGAGACACCTAAAGCACTGATGATAGAGAATACACTTGCTGAGGGGGAGATGCCTGAAGCTCCCATCCTAGAAGGTGCTCCAGTTGTGGGGGAGCTATTGATCTTACAAGAAGATGATCAAGTTGAGGGGGAGGCTCATGACATATCCATGGCAGAAGAAGAGGTCCCTACAGGAAATGAAGAAGAATCATTGCAAGAACATCATGAGGCCATTGATATAATGGAATCCTCCAACGAAAATAGAGAAGAGGATGAAGGTGACGAGGTCGAGATCATAGCTGTGGGCATTGATGGGTATAGAAGAGCCAACTATGAGCAACTATTTTCATATCTACCCATGATGCCTTTCCATCAAGCTCAAATTCTAAACTCTTGGAGTCACATGTTTTGGAGCTTCAAAGAGTATCCGGCCATCTCATAGCTAGCTAGTGGATTCCCAGGAAGATTTAACTTTGCCAAGAAGTTACTCACAAACAACTCTTCCTCAAAGAATAAACCTGAGGTACTGTCTATCCCAACCCTCTTCAGAGTTAATCACTTGCCATCATCCTCATTTATTCAATTCTATGAATTCCCACGATGGTTGGAAGTAATTCTACATCCACTAAATCAATTTCCTGTTGCAGAATCCCAAAATTCTATAACTGAGGAACCAAATGTGA
This sequence comes from Panax quinquefolius, assembly GCA_020205615.1. Taxonomy (NCBI): domain Eukaryota; kingdom Viridiplantae; phylum Streptophyta; class Magnoliopsida; order Apiales; family Araliaceae; genus Panax; species Panax quinquefolius. The sequence continues at coordinate 25,602,594 of CM035153.1, forward strand.
TCAACTTCATAATGCTCCCACCTCCCATCATCTCTACGATCACTGACTCTAGCCCCATTGTAGAGTCTCAACCTCAAATCGTAGAGCTACCAAACTTAAACATCCAAACCCAGGCCCCTCCATCAGATATTCCCTCCTCATCCAGCAATGAATACTTCAATCTTGATCTTACTCTCTACTCATTGCAAGATTAATTCAACAACACACCACCTCCTTCAAAAACTCCCCAACTGAATGAAATTCTTTCAGAGTTGTCCACAAAGGTTGATTTGTCAACAATATCTACGAAAGTGATCAAGGAACTCGATGAGAGTCTTGAAGATGACACTGCACTTATTCAACTGAGATTAACATCAATGATCACTGCTGTAAATAATCTCCCAAACTCCCTAAGCTCTGAGCTCTCTAAAACGCTTAAAGAGATCATCAAAGAAATGCTTCAAAGCATAAAAGATAGGGATGACATCTACTTTCTCGCAGCTAAAAGGCATAGGGATGTTGTCTTGATCTTACAAAAGACTCAAGAATCTCAGAATGAACTAATGATAAAGAGTATCACAAGTCTCCAAACTGCAGTCAAGGAATTTCAAGACTTCTCCATGGGTCAAATGCAGCAGACTAAAACTGTCCTAAACATCCTTCAACGATGTGAAACTCGATCTGATGCTTTAATCCAAGAAAATTGCGAGGATATTGCTCAAACTCAAAGTCAACTCAACGAGCTTATCCAAGGAGTAACTCGTCTCTCTGAAGACATTCAAACCCTTGATGCTGACATAAAGGGGGAGAATAAAGGGAAAGGAGATCAAGGAGGCAAGAGAAAAGGCAGAGGTCAATTCCAACCTCAATCCTCAAGGAATCCTCCTGCAAGGGAAGTCCACCAGTAGACTCCATGATCCAGAGGTCAGACCCAAAGATCTAATCAGCAAGAAGTTTTAATAGCTCAACCATTAAGGAGTCTAGGGCCAACTACCAGCTCTTATGAGGTAACAACAACAGGCCTAAGAATGCCAATTGGAGATCCTGTATTCATGAATAGGCATGATCATAATCCAAGACTAAGCCCAAGTGAGCTGGAAGATTTAGCCAGGAGAGACGAAGCAAGTAGAAAGAGCTGAGGAATATGCAAATCCTCTAAGAAGCAAAAGGCCGAAGAAATAGAGATAAGTTAAATTTTAATTATTATTGATGTAGTCAAACTTAAATGTAATATCTATCTTCATACATCAATAAATTCATGCTTATTTTCTAGAAATTTCAGCTGCTCACTGAAATATTAAGTCATACTTACTTTCTTTTTAATCAAGATATAGAATTTGATAATCATGACAACAAATCTCCTTGGTTATGTCAACATCAAATAGGGGGAGATTGTTGGAAGAATGCATATTTTGATTTGATGTTTAAAGTAAATGCTCATGATTATATGTAAAGTCCTTAAAGGAATATGTGTACAAGGACTTAGTGATAGATCAAATTTGTTAGGTTGATCTTAGCTTTTGGTGTTCATCATTCTATAAACGAATGTATAGATAAAGAGATCAAAGATGTTATGCGAGATCCCGAATTTTATGAAATAAAAGTATTCAATTTTCTTATTTTGGTAAATAGTTAAATTGATAAAAGTTTAAAGTTAAGGGTGATATTCGTTGTGTCGGGGAATATTCAATTGGTCGGAGAATATTCATTTTCACAGAGAATATTCGTTCGACATCATATTCATTTTCACGGAGTATTTAGAAAACGACATATTTATCTTTTATTAAAAATAATAGCGAAAGTGTTACCGTTAAAACTGTTGAACTACCTGGTAGTAAAAGTACAGTAATACGCATGGTTGCATAGTAGCACACAATATTGATTATTGATGCTTATATGAGAAGTCACTCAGTTATACTCAATTATTGCTATAGTAATTGTTGCATCATATCTCTCATATTATTGATTCAGTTATTGTCACAGTATCATCTGCATATTATTTTATATATTATTAAATCAATAATTGAGACGACAAAGTTATTCATATTATTATTTGCAATATTGACAATGTCTAGAAGTTCTGTCAAGGAGAGGTTTTGTCACCTAATTGCACGTCAATAGGGAGAAATCTTTATCGGAAAGCCCCCTCTTTCCTTGGAACGACCTGGTTGTTAAATATTGTGAGTTATAATATTAATGATGAATAAGTTCGTGTTGATTAAAGATGGATTTGATAGTTCCATTGTGTTGGGATTATTAGTGTTAGTGGAAATCGACCTCTATTCTGATGATAATTGATGTTTGGGTGTTATATTGATAAATCGGGTAATTAATCGGATAAATGAGCAATTAATTACTACTAATTCACATGTTTATATAACTATTTGTTCACATGTGTGTACTATTGAATCACATTCTTGTACTATTAGGGGAGTTGGTGCAAGATTGATAATACTTGCATGACTAAGTTAAAAATGGAGGTATAGATGGAGGTACTATACTCTAATTCGTATTTTCACATGATTATAACTATTGATTCACATGATTGAACTATTGATTCACATTATTTACTATTAGGAGAGGTGGTGCAAGTTTGATAATACTTGCAGGACTAAATTAAAAATGAAAGAAAAGTTGGAGGTATTGTACTGTAATATTTCGACCCCCAAAATGTGCAATTATCGAAACAATATTTTCCTATAAATAGAAGCTCATTCTTCCTTTATTTCTTACCAATTCACTAAAGCTATAATGCAATTATTATAAAGAGAAATTATAGAGAGAAAGAAGAAGAGAAGTCTGCTACCTCTCTACTCCATTATCCAGTTTCTTTCTAAGGTAAGGGATATTATTAGTATAGTAAGGGGTATTATTCTTTCGTATTCATGAAGAGAATTATTTTCTTTCAATACTCGTAAGAGCTGTTATTCTATTCTTTATTATTATGTTGGAATAACCTGTCTATGCGAAATACCGCATACATGGTGAAATTTTTATGTTATTCCATTCTTTATTATTCTGTTGGAATAACCTGTCTGTGCGGTCTATCGCATGCCTAGTGAATTCTGTTGTTATTCCATTCTTTGTTATTCTGTTGGAATATCCATGCATGCGGATTCACGCGACCGTGTTCCGTTCTTTATTAATATGTTGGAATAACTTTGCATCATGCTAAGTACCACATACATGGTGAAATTCTTCATTATTCCATTCTTTATTATTACATTGGAATAACCTATCTGTATGATCTGGTCTATCGCATGCTTGGTGAATTCTATTGTTATTCCATTCTTTATTATTTTGTTGGAATATGCTATCTGTGCGGATTACGCATGACCTGGTTTCATTCTTTATTATTCTGTTGGAATATCTTATTTGTGCGGATTACGCATGACCTAGTTCCATTTTTTATTATTCTGTTGGGAATAACCTGTCTGTGCGGTCTATTGCATGCATGGTGAATTCTTCTGTTATTCCATTCTTTATTATTCTATTAGAATAACCTATCTATGTGGATTACCGCATGCATGGTGAATGATCCTTTGTATTCATTCATTATTAAATTGTGGAAATGATCTGTCTACGTGAATTACCGCATGGCGGGTGAAAATCCATTTGCAGTTTCGTATAATCAATTATACTCGTATGAGATATCATTTCTTTTGTACTCGTCATGGAATATCATTTTTTTGGTATTTTTTACGAGTTACTATTCACGGGTTACTATTCACCATATTACTATTCACTCTAGTATTATTCACTCAGGTATTCAAGGCACTTTTCGTGTCGGAGTAATATTCACGAGTTACTATTCATGGGTTACTATTTACCTAAATTACTATTCACCTTAATATTATTCACTCGAGTATTTGGGGTATTTTTTATTCCGGGGTACTATTCATGAGGAACTATTCCCGAAGTACTATTCATAGGGTACTATTGTGGGGTACTATTTACCCGAAAAATATATTTTTTTTATGTCCAAATTATTTTTGGTACATGAATATTATTCTTGAATTTTACTCCACAAAGCAGTATCATGTTGACAATTTGGATATTTTTAAACACTAGATATATTTAAAGTCTTTAATATTTATCCTTGATTTCGTTTGATTAATGATTATATCATTGTCATCATTCTCATGCTTATATTGTGATGAAAGTCATCTTTGGCTTACGTGCAAAGATGGACTGTTGATTATTGGTTTTACAGTTGTATATCTTTGGCATACGTGCAAAGATGAATTGTTGATTATTGGTTTTATAGTTGTATATCTTTGGCTTACGTGCATAGATGGACTGTTGATTATGATTTTACAGTTGTATATTTTTGGCTTACGTGTAAAGATGATCTGTTGTTTAATAGCTTTGGCCCGTAGTGCAAAGATGGACAGGTGTATGACATGATCATGACCACTGGTGATACTAACGAATATCCTTGGTCGTAGTGTAGGGATAATTCAATGATGTGATTGGCAGAATCATGACCATTAGTTAACAGTTGAATGTCTTTGGTCGTAATGCACTGACAGGCAATTGATTGGTATGATCATGACCATTTGTTTTATAGTTGAATATCTTTGGCCCGTAGTGCAAAGGTAGACAACTGATTGTTATGATCATTGTTATTACATTTGAATATCTTTAGCCTTTGGGGTAAGAACATTGAGTAAACGTTCTATTAAGCCTTTGTGGCAAGGAAAAACTGTTGATTTACATGATTATAAATATGAATTGTGGATTTTTACTATAATCTTTAGTGGTTCAGGTGAAGACAGGTGATGCAAGTTCTTTTTGTCTTGGGTATAACAAAGAACTATTGATGAGTATTACAGTAATGAAATATTAACGATGGACTTTTAATCTAGAGAAGATATTAGACATTATGTTCTACTTGACTCTTCTAATGGATTGCTTATTCCACTGCAGTTGTTGATCTAAAACTTGTTGTCTATTGTATTCTATCAGTTGTTATACTGTTGAAGGCTAAGGATAATTTATTTCGCATTATCTTAGTCATAATATTTCTTACTAGGCTAGTTGAGCTCACCCTTTCTTTCATTGTTCTCTTCAGGAAACGAGAATATAGCTGGGACTAGTCGGGGAATGGAGTGATGGTCCAAGATAAATGGCTTTAGTAGTCCTCACTATTCTACAGAATAATGTGATAATAATTGTAATGAGGACACCATTGAGTGTGGATATTGTCTAGATGACAATATTCTTGTTTAAACTCTTAGCTATGTTTTGTCATATTTTACACGACTGTTGTATAATTAAGTTGTATTTGAATTTATGTACCATGTATCTGGCGACTCAAGATGCGTGATGTATACCTGTTTTGGGGTCATCACATGTTAGGTTAATCTATGACTTGAAAAATATAGATAGGCTTCAACAAGAATCGTAGTCTATCAAGCTGATCAACAGATTGCAGAAGCCAAGGCAGGATCGTAGAGTTTAGAAGATCGTAGTGTATCTGCCTTGAAGGACCTCTTCTGAAATCATAGAGTGGTCTAGACATTTATCGAAGCTAACTCAGAGATCGTAGTGTGCTCTCAGAATCGTAGAGTCTGAAAGACCAGCAGGCAAAGATCGTAGTGTGAAAACCCTTGAAAGAAATCATAGTGTTCTATTCAGACCAAGCACAAATATGTCAAGACACCACGATATGAATCGTAGAGTATCATCTGTCTTGTGTCAGAAGCGTCGAGCCCTATCTTTTTTTTGGAGACAAATTCCAACAAATGTGGAATGGGTTTTGAACGTTGAAGCACTCACCAATCCCAACGGTACAAAATGTATCCTTAGTATTCATCAAAAGGAACGTATTCAAAAAGCTAAGAAAAGGACCATTGGACAGAGGAAAACACCTTTTCAGGTGTTAGGTGAGAAAGCAGTCTGCTGTGTCCGTGGGCCAGACTACAATTCAGAAGATATGCAGAAAAGTCTCCATCAAAGCTCAGAAATGCCAAACGCATTTAATGCCTCATCAGATGACTTCAACGGATAGATCTCAAAGATCACATATATACAGAACATGGACAGATGAGAAAGAAAGAAAGCATTGAACAAAATGCACAAGAACACTCAACGCTCAACTCTACGATCAGAGAAAAAGAGGAAGCTTGCTCAGCTACTCAGTTCTTTCGAACAAGTGCTTAACTGCAACTGAGTAGCCTCAATCACGATCTCAACAACAGCTAATTAACTAAAGTAAGAGTTCCAAGTCTGAAGGAATTGAAGACTTCTAAGTGAACTGTGAAGAACCAAGTCTGCTGGACTTGAAGAATTTAAGAGTGAACTAAGAAGTGCCTAGACTGCTGGTCTAGAAGGAATCTATGAGATTCAGAAATTGTAAAAGACATCCTTAGTGGATTTCCTACTCGAGGAGTAGAAGAGTGGACTAGGAGCCTTAAGTGCTCTGAACCACTTAAAAACAACTGTGTCTATTTTATTCTTGCCATAACTGCTATAACTGCTATAACTGTCATAACTGCCTCACTCTCATTAACTCACTATCTAAAGGGGATTTCAAAGAAACCATAATTTCGCTGTGCTTAAGATCTTTATAAAAAACGGTCTTAATACAAAGAAAAGTTTTTAATATCTATTCAACCCCCCGCCCTTCTAGATAACTATTGTGTCTCCAGGAACTAACAGAATTATCTAAAGTACGAATCTCTAATCTTTGTCCTTTTATCTCACGGGATTCGTTCTCTAAAATGTTTTTCATCATCCTCAGTCTTTAATGGTGATACTTGATGAATATCTTTGGCCTGTAGTGCAAAGATGAATGATTACCTGATGAATATCTTTGGCCTGTAGTGCAAAGATGAACATGTGTTGAGATGAACATGACCAACTGGTGATACAAATGAATATCTTTGGTCGTAGTGCAAAGATGAATTTTTGATGCAAGATGTATATTGATTGATGTTACACGGATAAAATATTGATGATGGACTTTTAAATTCATAAATGATATTAGATTTCATTCTCTACTTAACTCTTTTAATGAATTGTTATTTTCGCTGTGAATATTGATTTAAAACTGGTTGTCCATTATATATTATCTGATTTGTTGAAGGCTAACGATAAATTGTTATTCTTTATCTTAGTCATAATATTCTTTACTGGGCTAGTTGAGCTCACCCTTTTCCTTTTTGTTCCATTTTTCTTCTCAGGAAGCGAGAATATAGCAGAAACCAGTCGAGGTATAGAGTGATGGTCCTAGATAGTTGTTTTAGCAGTCCTCGCTATTTTTGTAAAATAGTGCATCAATAATTGTAAGGAGGACTTTATTTGAGTGTGGATATTGTCTAGAAGATAATATTTGTATTTAAACTCACAGTATGTGTTGTCTTATTTTGCACGATAATTGTAATAATAAAGTTGTAGTTGTTTTCTGTACCATGTATTTGGCGACTCAGAATGAGTGATGTATACCTATTTTGGGGGCGTCACATATAAGGATGATACAAGTACTCAACTGATCAGATTCTTCAAGGTAGTGATGAATGAAGAGAGTAAAAAGATAACGTCTATAAGGAGTGACCATGGCTGGGAGTTCTACTATTCTGAAGTAAATAAATTTTGTGAACAAAATGGTATTCAACACAATTTCTCAGCTCCTCAAACTCCACAACAAAATGGAGTAGCTAAAAGGAAGAATAGGACTTTGATTGAAGCAGGAAGAACTCTTCTAGCAACAGCTCGACTATTGGAGTACTTCTGGGCTGAGGCTGTAAGCACTACATGCTATACTCATAATAGATCCTTGATCCACTCCACGATCAAAAAGATACCCTATGAACTATGGAAATGAAGAAAGCCAAACATCAGCTACTTTCGTGTCTTTGGTTGTACATGCTACATTCTCAACAATAACAAAAGATATCTGACAAAATTTCAGCCTAAGTCAGATGAAGTAATCTTTCTTGGATATTCTATGAAAAGTAAAGCCTATAGAGTTTTCAAAAAGAATACCCTAACAATAGAAGTGTTTATCCACATCACTTTTGATGAATCTGATGAAGGTGAACCAAGCAAGAAAACTTAAGATGAAGAAGTAGTAGAATTGGAATCTTAGAATACACAGAATCCTATGATCAATGAAGATGTGCCAGATCCTATGATCGTAGTACCTGATAAAGAAATCGTAGAGCTTTAAAATCCAGATATGTTGAAATACTAAAAACCGACGAAGATGTTGAACAAAGAGCCAAATCTTAAAGAACTTCAACAACAATGCACGAGAACTAACATTTCGTTCGAATCAAGATGGGCAAGAGATCACACCCAAAAGTTAATCATTGGAGATCCAAGTGCATGTGTAAGAACAAGATCGACAACTCAAAATGAATGCTTTTATTTAAGCTTTCTATCCCAAACTGAACCAAAGAATATTGAAGAAGCTTTAGAAGACTCGAGCTGGATCGAGGCTATACAAGAAGAGTTGAATTTGTTTAAAAGAAGCAAAGTATGGAGGATGGTTCCAAGACCAAAAGAATATCCTATTTTTGGCACAAAATGGGTCTTTACAAATAAAATTAATGAAGCTGGTGTGATCACAAGGAACAAGGCAAGGTTAATAGCAAAAGGTTATTCTTAAAAAGATGGTATAGACTATGATGAGACCTTTGCACCTGTTGTCAGACTGTAAGCCATCAGAATGTTCTTAGCTTATGCAGCCATAATAAAATTCAAAGTTTTTCAAATGGAAGTCAAAAGTGCATTTCTCAATGGTGAACTTCAATAAGAAGTTTATGTCAAATAACCACCAGGTTTTATCAATCCTACTTTTCCAAATTATGTCTTTAGACTTGATAAATCACTATATGGTTTAAAACAAGCACCTAGAGCATGGTATGAAACACTCACTAATTATCTTATCGCAAATAGATTCGCTAGATGAAGATTAGGCACAACTCTATTTCTTAGGAAGCATAAGAACAAAATTCTATTAGTAAAAATATATGTTGATGATATCATATTTGGCTCTACTGATGAAAAATATTGTGAGAAATTTTTCATGTTAATGCAGAATATATTTGAGATGATTATGATGGGTGAGCTTAAATTCTTCCTTAGACTTTAAGTCAAGCAATCTAAAGAATGAATTTTTATCAATCAATTCAATTACATCAAAGACCTTCTGAAGTAGTATGTATTAGAATCAACAACCCCCATGAAATCTCCTATGGCATCTTCTACCAAACTTGACAAAGATGAAAAAGGTAAAAGTATGGATATCACTCAATACAGAGGTATAATTGAATCTCTCTTATATATAATTGCTAGTAGACTAGATATTATGTTCTCAACTTGCATTTGTGATAGATTTGAAGATAATCCTAAGGAATCCCATCTAATAGCTGTGAAAAGAATTTTTAGATATCTCAAGGGCACTCTTTACATGGGCTTATAGTATCCAAAGGAGTCTACCTTTAATCTGATAGGATATTCAGATGTAGATTTTGTAGGGTGCAATATTGACAGGAAAAGCACTAGTGGAACATGTCAACTGCTGGGAAATAGACTTGTATCTTTGTTTAGAAAAAAGCAAAACTCTGTATCAACCTCCACTGCTAAAGCCAAATATATCGCAACTAGTAGCTATTGTGCTAAAATCTTATGGATAAAGAATCAGCTTCCTGATTATGGGTTTGATTTCATGTATGTCCCTATATTTTGTGATAACACTAGTGCTATCTCAATTACTTATAATCCTATCATGCATTCTAGAACTAAAAAAATAGAAATAAGATATCATTTTATTAGATATCATGTTCAAAATGCAAATATTTCTTTGCATTTTATTTCAACTGATGATCAGCTAGCAGATGTGTTTACTAAGCCTCTTGCTGAATCTAGATTCAATAAATTTATAAGTGAATTAGGCATGTTAAACCTGCATCCATGATATCATGTTTCTAGATAACCTTTCTTAGTACAGAAAGAGATTTGTAATGCCAGAGTAAATTATAGAAGATGTGTATCCCTCATAGTCAAGCAAGCGAGTGAAAGATATAGCCCTATCTACTAACTACAACATAACAAAACAGAAGGGACGTGAAAAATACCATATCATGACACATGCCCCACTCAACTCATCTGAGAGGGAAGTAACATGAAATAATTTCAAATTCCTTTCTGACCTTTACTTTTCCATTCTGAGATCAAAGCTCAAAAATTTTCAAAGCTCTAAAATTCTCTAACCCTAGCCCTCAAAATTTCCAAAAAACTTAGTCATTTGTGTGAAATTTTTAGATTCAGTTAAATCAAATGGCAAACTTCTTCATTGTAATTGGCATTCAGCTATGGTCTAATCAGTTCGTTGCTCAAGATAAGAAGATTAGAGATATTCTGAGCTCGTTGACGACATCGGGTTCTTTGAGTGTCTGAAATTCAACACCAAAATCTACTCAGATATCATCAAGGAATTCTATCTAAATGCTGAGTTCAAAGAAGGCACAATTACAACTAAATTCAAAGGAGTCAGACTTCAAATAGGAGCTGTAGAAATCAACGCTTGCCTAGGTTTTAAAAATAAAGGTCTCACTTTATTAAATACAGTTGATTTCAACGAAGGAATGAAACTGATGGGTCACAAAAAGAACCCAAAGTTAAAAGGTCTGAAGAAAATGAAATTTCCTCAATAATACGAGTTCCTTGCTGAAATCGTGGAAAAGTGCATTATTTGTAAAGAAACTGCTCATGACTCAGTAAATGAACTTCAATTAAAGTTTATGACAACATTTTTCAGTCTACGAAAATTAACTTTGGTGATATATTTGTAACTTGGTTGGAAAAATGGGTTAAGGATTTTGAAAAATTAAAGGTGTCTAATAAGCTAGCCCCCAAAATGTTTCATGGAAGGATGGTGAGTATAATTTTAAAGAAGAGTCTGTAGCACAGAATTACAGATGATGAAGGAGCCCCTCTTAATGCAAATAAGAAGATTACCCCCAAAATTATTTGAGCATTGGAAGAGAAACCCATTGGAGAATTTAAAATCCAAGCATTTTGATGGTAGAACTATCAATGAAGTCCAAAAGCCAGTCAAAGCTAAAGGAAAAAAGAAAAGTTGTTATCATAGAAGAAAAAGCTTCTCAAGGGTCAGTTGCCCCCCAGACTCAACAAGTTCCTGATAAGCCAAAACAGAAGAAAAAGAAGTTATAAAAAATAACTGCTCTAAAATAAGAACAAACATCTAAGCAAGTACAAGATATAGCAGATGTTAATATTCCTCTGTCTCAGATAATTCCAAGAAAGAAGAGGCAAAGTTGTCGAAGAAAAGGTCTTTCACAGTTCGAGGGACAAGATGGAGATTCTATATCTCCTCACATTGTAGAAACAAAGGAAGAGGAAGAAGAACAACAACAATACAAGCTGATCCGAAAAAATCAAGGAAAGAGGAAATCAAACCCCTCTGGTCCGAGAGCAGGCAATGATCCTGCTGAAAAATGTTTCACTCATAAACCTCCACTAAATGATAAATTGCTGGCTGAGACGGTCATTGTGCCTGAGCCACAAACAGTTACAGAATTAGAGCATGTTGCTAAAGAAACCAGCTCTATGCCCAAGAAGATGAAAAAGAGGTGCAAATTAATAAAGATGACTGAGAAAGCTAATAAAAAGCAGAGGAAGGTAGAAAGATTGGAAGCCACTCGACAAAAGAGAAAGGCTGAAGCAAAACAAAAAAGAAGAGAGGAAAGAAGAGCGAACTAAACACAAGAATGATTTAACTCAACGATTGACTCACTCTTCAGATGACTCTCATCAATTGACTCATGTCATATCCAAAATTATAAAGGATGCCTCTAAGGAATCTGACCCTCCGATCGTAAAGCCTGAAGATCCAACATCTGAGGGGGAGTAGAAACCCAAAAACATTATCTTTGAGGAGGAACTACTAAGGGAATCTCAAATTCCTATGTCATCTACACCATCTACTTCTCAACTGGTGCCAGAACACTCTTGAACACCTCAACCCAAAGCTTATCAACTAGGGATGTGCAGAGTAATTCTTACTGGCAGAGAGGTTCCAGAGACTTCTCATCTACTTCCTAATGAGTTTAAAGGAACAGAAGTAGGACGTATGAGAGTCGTCCATTCCACAGATGCCATTGTCAAGATGAATAGTCTTGATTATATGATCTGGAAATTGTGCTCGTAATCTAATAATTTGAGCAAGTAATCTCGTACACTCCAGGTTGCGAGTTGATAATAAACACACATTTGCTATTATTATGAAATTTTGGAATTAATTTTGGAACGGAAAGAGAATATTATTATGAAATAATTAATTTCATCATCATCCTAGGTATTAGAAATTTAGCTAGCCTTGGATTTAAAAATAAAAACAAATAATATTAGTACTACTATTTACATGAAATAAAAATAATAATTAAAAAGAGAATTTCTATTATATCAATAAAAGAAAGCTACAAATACTCCCTGACAGTAGTACCACACATGATTGGAATAAGAGAAAAGATAAAAGCTCTAAATATCTTACACCCTTCTACACCAGCAAAAAACTAAGGAAAATAAAATAACAAGTGGTGTCCTTTTCTCTAAAACAAGAGGCCTATTTATAGGGAGAATACATTTGTGCCCTAATTTAGGTTCATTGAACTTGGACATTTTTGTTACCTTTTTTTTCTCTTCTTTCCTTCTTGACTTCCATCTCTATATGGTAATCCTCCAAGAGTCGTTTTTCATCTTTAAAGGTTAGATATAAATCCTTTATTTGCTCCCCAAGAAAAAGAAATTTTATCTCCTACAAAACAAAATAAAATGTATTAGTTAAATAAAATAAGCATATAAAAAAATAAATATGGAAATATTAAAATATATAAAAAATGTGTATATCAAATACCCCCATACCTATCTTTTGCTCGTCATCGAGTAAAATAAAAAGAAAATAAAATAAAACAAAAAAACTATACTACCCCATTTTCGTAGGAAACACGATTGCACTTAGCATGTGCAACAAGCTTTTAAACCCCAAGTGGACGAGTTATGTCTCGTGAGGGTTTGTAGTGAATATACCCACAAAATTCAAAAATATTTTTGAGTTCAACAAGTTATGAAATTGAAAGAAAACTTCTAAATATCCATGGACGTTATACATAAGCAAGATTAAATTCAAAATCACACTTTCACTTCGTCAAAAATACTTAATCTTTATTTTAGACACCATCCTTCAAAAAATTAATTCCATGTAATGCATGCATGTGCATATGATGTACCTCTTAGTAAGGATTTTTAATGTGAAAATCAAGAAAAATCATTGTTCTTTTTCTTTGTTTTCTTTCTTGACTTGTGCAATGTCTCGTTTTCTTAGACTTTTTAGAGTTACCCATGTAGAGCGTTGGACTAATGACTCCCAAACCAGTTGGTTTTAGGGTACTAGGTGTAGAGACACCCCTAAGGGCTTACTAACTTGAGTAACAAAGGCCACAAAATTAGACTAGTCAAGCTACTTTTACCCATCACAATTTTCAACGTGAATATCAATGCTTCCTGAGGCTTGGATACCCAGTTATATCGTTCAATGGACATTGAAGCAATTATTTTTTTTTTAACTTTTCTCAACTTTCTTCCTTTTTTTCAATTTTTTTTTGAAATTACTCGAATCATAGTTTATATCCACAACTAAGAGTTAATGTAAATGTGTAGTGTAAAAATGCTTATGAAATCTATTTTATTCCAGATGGTGTTTCGAACAAAGATTTCGTACCTTATCAAAGATTCAAGAGTTCTAAATCTTTCAATCACTCATGAGTTTTTCTCCACAAACACTTATTAGAATTAATTCAATCCATAAAAAGTCAAACACATTTTTTAATTTTTTAAAAAGTATTTTCCTAAAAAGAAGAGAAAGAAAGAAAAAAAATCTAATAATAAAAATGCAAAACTCCCCCATACCTAAATCATACATTGTCCTCAATATATGCAAAGGAAAAAAAACAAAAAAACAAAGAAATGAAAAAATTGTCCCTCGTAGGATGGGGCAGAAACTGGATGAAAATATTGTTTAAAAGAAAAATATACATACAAACTTACAAATATAAGTGTAGTGTTAGTCATGCTGAATTAGGTGGGTCAACAAGGTATACCACCTCCTTTGGTTCGGTCGGCATTTCTAAAAAGGGTTTGAGTCATTGACCATTCAATTTGAAAATTTCTCCACTATTTGGATTTTCAATATCGTCTGCCCCATGAGAGTAAACTACCTTCACTACAAAACGTCCATCCCATCTAGAATGCAATTTTCCAAGAAATAAATGTAGCCTAGAATTATACAAGAGAACTTTTTGACCAGGTGAAAATGATTTTCTCAAAATTGATTTATCATGAAACATTTTTGTTATTTCCTTATAAATTTTAACATTTTCATAAACATCGTTCCTAGTCTTATTTAACTCAACTAATTGCAATTGTCTATAACTCTCATCTAACTCAACATTCAAGTGTTTTATGGCCCACAAAGCACGATGTTCAAGTTCAACAGGTAAGTGACAAGATTTCCCAAACACAAGCCTATACGGTGACATTCCTAAATTAGTCTTAAAGGCGGTACAGTAAGCCCACAATACATCTAACAATTTTAGAGACCAGTCTTTTCTATTGGAACTCACCGTTTTTCCAAGGTTTATTTTATTTGCCTATTTGAGACTTTTACCTGACCACTTGTTTGATGGTGATATGATGTTGCAAGCTTGTGGGTGATGGAATACTTTTTTAGCAAGGATGCAAAAGGCTGATTATGGAAATGTTTTCCTTGATCACTGATTATGGTCCTAGGGGTACTAAAGCGAGAGAAAATGTTCTTTTTAAAAAATTTGACAACAACCTTGTTGTCATTGACTACCCACTTAGACACGTAATCCAGCGCAAGTAAAATGTAACGATTTCCAAAAGAATTTAGAAATGGGCCCATGAAATTGAGTTTCCACACATCAAACAATTCAATGACCAGAATGGGTTGCATTGGCATCATATTCCTCCTAGTGATCCTCCCTAATTGTTGACACCTATTTCAATTGGCACAAAATGATGTGGCATCCTTAAATAGACTAGACTAATACAAACCACATTGGAGGACTTTGGCGACTGCCTTTTTGCCTCAAAAATGTCATCTACAAGCTTGGTCATGACAAAATGATAGAACACTTCTAAAATCGTGGTCGGGTACACACCTCCTAATGATTTGATCAGGACAATATTTGAACAAATAGGGGTCATCCCAATAAAAGTGCTTGACTTATGAAAGAAACTTGGATCGGTCTTGTTTGGACCAATGGGAAGGAATCTCACTAGTCACTAGGTAATTAACAATATCAACAAACCAAGGTGTAACAGATATGGAAAAAAACTGCTCATCTGGGAAAGATTCATTTAGGGGCAAGTCAGAGTTGGACACCACTACTAAACGTGACAAATGATCAGCAACCACGTTTTCTGACCCTTTTTTGTCTCGTATCTCTAGGTCAAATTCTTGGAGCAATAAGACCCAATAATTTAAAGGGCTTTTGAATTTTTTTTGGAAAGAAGATGTTTGAGAGCAACATGGTTAGTGTAAAAAAAAAATTTTAGACCCAATAAGATAAGATCAAAACTTTTCTAGGGCAAAAACTACAGCTAGAAGTTCTTTTCCAGTAGTTCAATAATTTAATTTTGCATCATTTAAAGTCCTACTAGCATAGTATATGACATTGGAAATCTTGTTGATTCTTTGCTCTAGAACAGCACCAACTGCATAGTCAGATGCATCACAAATTAACTCAAATGGTTGTCTCCAATCGGGTGATTTGATGATAGGAGCTGAAGTCAACTCCTTTTTGAGTTATTCAAAGGATTAAAGACATTTTTCATTAAATTCAAATTTTGCATCTTTACCTAAAAGATTGGTCAAGGGTCTTACTTTCTTACTAAAATCTTTAATGAATCGCCTATAAAAGCCTGCATGTCCTAGGAACGAACAAATTTTTTTGACTGTCCTAGGTGGTGGAAGATTGGAAATGAGGTCAATTTTGGCTTTATCTACTTCAATTCCCTTTTCAGATATAATGTGACTAAGAACAATTCTTTTTTTTTTTTACCATGAAATGACATTTTTCCTAATTTAGGATTAAGTTTGTTTTCTAACATCTCCTTAGAACTAAGTCAAGGTGGTAAAGGAACTCATGAAATGTAGACCCAAATATGGAAAAATTATTTATGAAAATTTCTAGGAATTTCTCCACCATGTCAGAAAAAAGTGAATGTGATCTTTTCTTGGTCTTCTAGGGCTATGGGAATTTAAAAGTAGCCCGAGTCACCATCAAGGAAATAATAGTAAGCATAACCAGCTAATTTTCTAGAATATATTTTATAAAGGGTAAAGGAAAATGATCCTTTCTTGTGGCAGTATTAAGTTTTCTATGGTCTATGCAAACCCTCCAACAAGATTGGACATGAGTGGGAACTAACTCATTAGCTTCATTTTGAACCACAGTTAAGCCAGAATTTTTAGGTACCACCTGAACATGACTTACCCACAAGCTATCAGAAATGGGATAGATGATCCCATTATCTAGACACTTAAGAAATTCTTTCTTAAAAACCTCTTTTAGAACAGGGTTTAACCTCCTTTGTGGGTCTCTCACAGGTTTAGAATCATCTATTAAGTAGATCCTATGTTGGATAATGGTTGGACTGATCCCCTTAATATCAGTTATGCTCCATCCTATGGCTTCCTTGTTCTCTCTTAGGATGGTCAATAAATCTTCCTCTTGTGTGTTTGTTAAATCGGAAGCAATGATCATAGGAAGAGTTTTGGAGGGAACTAAATAAGCATATTTAAGATTATCAAGCATAGGCTTGAGTTCTAACTCTGGTGGACTCTTTTCAAGAGGTTCTGAAGATTGTAAGAATAGCTTAGTCACGGGTTCTCATTTAGAGTAATACATTGATGTTGATGACTCTAGCATTTCATTAACCTCATTTACATATTCTATTTCATCCCAATTTTGACCAAAATGATTTAGACAAAAAATAAAAATTTCATCTTCTGCCGTAAGTTCATTGTCAAACATTTCCTGAATCATGTTCACTTCAACGGGTTGGTCAGAAAAATCAATAGTTTGCTTTCCCACATTAAACACATTTAAATCAATTATCATGTTCCCAAATGTCAATTTCATTAGTCCATTTCTATAATTGATTAACGCACTAGAAGTTGCTAGAAATGGTCTACCTAAAATGACAGGAATTTGACCATTGGTATAAGACCCCAACTTTTATGAATAAAGATGATTTTTCTATAATTATCATTTTTGAATATTATGGAATGAATTTGTTATAATGTTATAGTTATGGGTAGTATTTATAAATTCTGCAAAGTATGCAAGTTGTTATATTATATTCGATTGGTCGAAGAATATTCGTTTTAGCAGGGAATATTTGTACAACGGCGCAATCATTGGTGGACCCCACAATAGAATTATTGTCGGATTGAGAAAACGACAAAAATAAATAATGAAAATAACGGCGAAAGTTTTACCGATTATCTTTGTTGAGCTACCTTAGTAAAAGTACGATGTCTGGCGTGGTTGCATAGTAGCACACGATATTGATGCTTACGTGAGAAGTCACTCAGTTATACTCAATTATTGCTACAGTAATTGCTGCATCATATCTCTTATATTATTGATTCGATTATTATCACAGTATCATCTGCATAATATGTTATTTTATTAAATCAATAATTGAGACGGCAAAGTTATTCATATTATTAAATTGCAATATTTATAATGTCTAGAAGTTCTGTCAAGGAGAGGTTTGGTCACCTAATTGCGCGCCAATAGGGAGAAATCCTTATTGAAAAGTCCCCTCTTTCCTGGGAACAACCTGGTTGATAAATATTGTGAGTTATAATATTAATGATGAATGTTATTAAAATTGAAGTTGTGCTTGGAGTTGAATTTAGAGACGCGGACATGATATTTGAGTCCGGAATGATGAAATTAGTAAAAATATACTATAAACACAAAATTTTCCGGATTTTACTATTTGGTCAAAAAGTCAATAGTTGACTTTTTTGGGAAAAGTCAAATTTCGAAATTTCAAAATTTATATTTTTGATAAAAATAGTTTCATTGTGTTGGAATTATTTGTGTTAGTGAAAATCGACATTTATTTCGATAATAATTGATGTCTGGAGGTTATATTGACCAATCGGGTATTTAACCGGATAAATGAGCAATTGATTGCTATTATTTCACATGATTATAACTATTTGTTCACATGTGTATACTATTGTTTCACATTCTTGTTACTATTAGGGGAGTTGGTGCAAGATTGATAATACTTGCATGACTAAGTTAAAAATGGAGGTATAGATGGAGGAACTATTAGGGGAGTTGGAACATCCTGTCTATGCTTTACGCCAGACCTGGTTCCGTCTTTATTAATCTGTTGGAATATCCTCGTGCAGGCTTTTACGCCTTGGACCGGTTCCGCTCTTTATTATTCTCGTTGGAATATCACATGCATGCGTTTTTTACGTCCTGACTGGTTCCGCTTTTTATTATTACATTGGAAGAACACACTGCACATGCGGTCTCTACCGTGCTTGGTGATTTCTTTTGTTATTCCATTCCTTATTATACTCAAAGTTAAAGTTTTGACTTATACTCCATGAAATTAGTAGAATATCCTTGATATTTAAGGCTTCATCCAAATATCTTTTATGGAAATATTCTTCCGAGCTTTCTTGAATTTTACTCTACAAAGAAGTATCATGTTAACAATTTAGACGTTATTAGTTCCCGGATAAATTAATTCGTGAACTTGTTTTATTGAATTCTTATATCATTGTCATCATCCTCAAGTTTATATTTTTTTGAAAGTTATCTGTGGCCTGTAGTGCATAGATGGACTTGGTATGATTATGACCAGGGATTATTCGGTATAATCATGACCGTAATGTTATAAATGATGTGATAAAAGTCCTCATTGGCCCGTAGTACATTGATGGACAGTTGTTGGCATGATCATGACCATTGATGAATACACGAATGTCCTTGGCCCATAGTGTATGGATAATTGTGGTCGTGATACTAAAGAATATCCTTGGCCGTAGTGCAGGGGTGATTCGATGATGTGGATTATTTATTAAAATTTGAGTCCCAAATGATAAAAGTGATGAAAAACCTTTTAAATCATAAAAGATAGTAGATTTTATTCTCTACTTGACTCTTTTAATAGATTGCTTGTTCTGCTGCAGTTAAACTTGATGTCTATTATATTTTATCAGTTTAACATTGTTGAAGACTAATGATAATTTATTCTGCATTATCTTAGTAATAATATTTCTTACTGGGCTAGTTGAGCTCACCCTTTTGCTTTCATTGTTCTCTTTAGAAAATGAGAACATAGCGGGGACTAGTCAGGGAACGGAGTGACGGTCCAGAGGATAGCATTAGTAGTCCTCACTATTATGTTAAATAGTGTGACAATAAATGTAATGAGGACTTATTCTGAGAGTGGATATTATCTAGAAGACAATATTTGTATTAAAACTCACAGCTCTTTTGTTGTATATTAAAGATTGTATTTGTATTCTGTACCATGTATTTGGCGACTCAGGATAAGTGATGTATACCTATTTTGGGGGCATCACAGTTGGTATCAAAGCTTAGGGATATGATCCCTGGCTAAGATGTGAGACAAGAACTAGGAGGGGAGAGACGGGGAATTCCTTCGCTAGTATGACCTACCTAAGTTTATTTGGTATTTAATTGGTCGGTCAGAATATATGGATAATATGTGATATGTTAATTAACCCTTATTTTATGGCAGTATTTGAAAATGGCATCCAAGAATGTTGAGAACATCAATGAAGTACAGGAGACCGTTGAGTCTCCACAGATCAATAACCAGGACAATGTGCATCAGGAAGGCGACAATCCTCATGAAAACAACAACACTGACCAAATGATGAATGATGGAATGTTCCGAGGCTTCATGCAATTCATGCAACATCAGGCGAGGGCGGCTCCTGTCCAAAATACAGGTGGAAACACTAGCAACTCTCGGACGATCACCGCCAAATAGTTCAAGGAGCTGGGACCATCGAAGTTTTTTGGAGAGCCAAAACCTCTTAAGGCGGAGACGTGGATAAAATAGATCAACAAGATATTTGATGTCTTGGGTTGTTCTGAGGAGCAAAAGGTTCCCTTCGCCACCTTCATGTTATGGGCAGAGGCAGATTACTGGTGGGAATCTGTAAAGCGTACCCAACCTGCCGCACTGAAGATGTCTTGGGAGAAGTTTCAAGAACTGTTCAACGACAATTACTTTCCCGAAAGTATTCGTCATATGAAAGAGGTGGAGTTCATTAAACAAGAGCAAAACAACATGACCGTGTCGCAGTACGAAGCCAAGTTTGCCGAGCAGTCCCAGTTTGCGTCCCATTTGGTTGCTAATGAGGAGAGAATTACGCGAATGTTTCTAAGAGGTTTGAAACCCGAGATACGTCAATATCTTATCTCTCATAAACTGTGTTTATATTCAGATGTTGTTAATAGGACTCAGTTATTGGAACGCAATAACGAGTCAACCCAACCAAAAGAGAGCAGCCGACAAAATGATAATACCAGTGAGAGTAGTCATCGAAGCGGTGACAACAAGCGTGGAGGGAATCAGCATGCCAGAAATGGTAACCACTTCGGTGGTAATCAGGCCCAAAACAATAAGAATGGACATTTCAAGAAGAGGAGATTCAACAATGATGGAAAGACGTCAGCACCAGCACCCGTTGTGAAGGAAGGAGAACGACCACCTATTATATGCTTCAAATGTAGAGGGGGGGGACACATTAGTCCAAACTGTTCTATGCCGTCTAAAGCATGTTATAATTGTGGAAGAGAAGGTCACCTAGCCCAATTTTGTCATTCACCGAAGACAAGTTCGGCTAGGATAGAGGTACTAAAGGCCATCCTAGAAAAGTCAAAGCCGGTAGTGCAAGGGAGAGCGTTTGTTGTGACCTCCCAGAAAGCAAGGAACCCGAATGAGGTCATCACGGGTAAGCTTATCATAAACTCTAGCGAAGTCTATACCTTATTTGATACCGGTTCTTCCCATTCTTTTATTTCTCCTACTTGCGCTCAATGTTTAAATTTGACTCCGGAGAAATTGGACTTTAACTTATCTGTTGAAACTCCATTGGGAGAAACCTTCATTACATCCACTGTTTATAAGTCTTGTTTAGTTCAAATCGGTACCCTCACATTACCTATCGATCTTATTTCATTGAAAATACTTGCATTTGACGTGATTCTAGGGATTGATTGGTTAACTACTCATCATGCAAAAATTGATTATTTTCGTAAGGTTGTTAGCTTTTATATTCCTAACCAACCTATTATGCGAATTCAAGTAACCAAACCATTAAAACCAATCACTATCATCTCAAGCCATAAAGCTATTCGTTTATTGAAAAACGGATGTCAAGTTTTCATAGCTCATGTCATGGATCTAAATAAAAATACGTCAGTTTTGAATGATATTTCTATTGTTAATGAATTTCCTGATGTATTCCCTGAAGAACTTCCTGGCCTACCCGCAGAGCGTGAAATTGATTTGTGTATCGACCTTGAACCTGGTACAAAACCTATTTCCAAAGCCCCATATCGAATGGCTCCTATTAAACTTCAGGAGTTAAAGACCCAACTGCAGGAATTGTTAGACATCGGTTTCATTCATCCTAGTACGTCTCCTTGGGGTGCTCTTGTTCTATTCGTGAAAAAGAAAGATGGGAGTATGTAACTTTGTATTGATTATCGGGAGTTGAACCATGTCACCATCAAAAATAAGTACCCATTACCACGTAATGATGACCTATTTGGCCAGTTACAAGGAGCCAAATTCTTTTCAAAGATTGATCTTCGTTCCGGTTATCACCAATTGAAGATTAGAACCGATGACATTCCAAAGACGGCTTTTAGAACTCGGTACGGGCATTATGAATTCCTAGTCATGTCTTTTGGATTGACTAATGCTCCTGCTGCCTTCATGGATATGATGAACCAAGTATTCAAGGAATATTTGGATCACTTTGTGGTCGTCTTCATTAATGACATCCTTATTTATTCCAAAAGTCGTGCAGATCATGAGCAACACTTGAGCCTGATACTCCAAAAGCTTCGTGAATATAAGCTTTATTCCAAGTTGAAGAAATGTGAGTTCTGGCTTGAGGAAGTAGCATTCCTTGGGCACGTGGTGTCAAGTCATGGAATATATATTGACCCAGCAAAGATTGAAGTTATTCAAAGCTGGGAGCAACCTAAATCGGTGACCGAAATACGTAGCTTTCTCGGCGTAGTTGGTTATTATCGGAGATTCGTAGAAGGGTTTTCTCGAATCGCTACTCCCTTAACTCAGCTAACTCGGAAAGATACAAAATTCGGTTGGAGTGAGGAATGTGAGAAGAGTTTTCAAGAACTCAAGAGGAGACTCATTTCAGCACCTGTTCTGACAATACCATCTAGATCGGAGGGATTTGTCTTCTACAGTGATGCTTCGGGCAAAGGGTTAGGTTGTGTTCTCATGCAATATGGGAAAGTCATAGCTTATGCCTCACGTCAACTCAAAGAATATGAGAGGAGTTATCCAACTCATGATCTAGAGTTGGCAGTAGTCATTTTTGCACTAAAGATTTGGAGGCATTATTTGTATGGGGAGAAAGTGGAGATCTTTACGGATCATAAAAGCCTCAAATATTTCTTCACTCAAAAGGAACTCAACATGCGACAACGACGTTGGCTTGAACTGTTGAAAGATTATGATCATACCATCCAATACCATCCTGGAAAAGTGAACGTGGTAGCTGACGCATTAAGTAGAAGATCATATGCGGGTACGGGTGCGATATTGTCAATGCAAAGGCCCATTTTGTATGACTTGCAAAGGATGGAGATAGAGATAAAGACTCCAGGGACCCACGTGATGATGGCGAATATACGAGTAGAACTGACTTTAATCGATAAGGTTAAAGCTGCTCAAGCTACAGACTTGGAGCTGATGCGTATGAGAAAGAAAGTGCAAGAAGGTGCTATGCCGGAAGCAAGAATCGATAATGAAGGAATACTTCGAGTCAACTCCAGACTTTGTGTTCCTAACGACCCTGAGTTAAAGTATAAAATCATGATGGAGGAGCACATCACACCGTTTGCAATCCATCTTGGGAGTACCAAAATGTATCATGATCTTCGACATACATTTTGGTGGAGCAATATGAAGAGAGAGATAGCGGGGTTTATCTCAAGGTGTCTAACTTGTCAACGAGTCAAGACGGAGCATCAAGTGCCAAAAGGACCATTGCAACCACTTGAAATTTCAGAATGGAAGTGGGAGCACATTACCATGGATTATGTTACTGGTCTTCCCAAGGTTTCTCAAGGCATAGATGCGATTTGGGTCATTAT
Source organism: Panax quinquefolius (assembly GCA_020205615.1). Taxonomy (NCBI): domain Eukaryota; kingdom Viridiplantae; phylum Streptophyta; class Magnoliopsida; order Apiales; family Araliaceae; genus Panax; species Panax quinquefolius. Next base: position 25,626,056 of record CM035153.1, read on the forward strand.
TGATAGATTGATCAAGTCTGCTCATTTCTTACCGATACGAAAAATTTATACACTTGAACGTCTTGCTAGTATGTATATAAACGAGATTGTAAGATTGCATGGTATGCCAATATCCATAGTTTCTGATCGAGACCCAAGATTCACTTCAAGATTTTGGGTTAGTTTGCAAAAAGCTATGGGCACAGATTTACGATTTAGTTCGGCATATCATCCTCAAACTGATGGACAATCAGAGAGGACTATTCAAACTCTTGAAGATTTATTAAGACTCTGTGTCCTTGACTTCAAGGGAAGTTGGGACAAGTTCTTACCATTGGTGGAGTTTTCCTACAACAACAGTTATCAAGCAAGTATTGGCATGGCTCCATTCGAGGCGTTGTATGGAAGAAAGTGTCGTTCTCCAGTATGTTGGGATGAGGTGGGTAAAGCAACATTGTTGGGACCGGATTTGGTACGTATGACTACGGAAAAGATTCAAACAATTCGACAATGTATAAAAACCTCACAAGATCGACAAAAGAGTTATGCTGATCTTCATCGAAAGGACGTGGAATTCGATATTAGAGATCATGTGTTGTTACATGTTGCTCCATGGAAAGGAGTTACGAGATTTGGAAAGAGAGGAAAGGTCAATCCTCGATTTGTTGGCCCATTTTAAATCCTCGATCGAGTAGGAACTGTGGCGTATAGACTCGCTTTACCGCCAAGTATGTCTCGTGTTCATAACGTTTTTCACATATCCATGTTATGTAAATATGTGGAAGACCCGAACCACATTATTGAATTAGAACAGGACGTGATAGAGGAAGATTTAACGTATGAAGAGTTACCTGTTAAAATCTTGGATAAGAATGATCATATTCTACGCTCCAAGGTTAATAGTTGTGGGTAGTATTTATAAATTCTGCAAAGTATGCAAGTTGTTATATTATATTCGATTGGTTGAAGAATATTCGTTTTAGCAGGAAATATTCGTACAACGGTGCAATCATTGGTGGACCCCACAACAGAATTATTGTCGGATTGAGAAAACGACAAAAATATATTTATAAAAATAACGGCGGAAGTTTTACCGTTAATATTGTTGATCTACTCGTTAGTAAAAGTACAGTAATATGTGTAGTTGCATAGTAGCACACGGTATTGATTATTGATACTTACGTGAGAAGTCACTCAGTTATACTCAATTATTGCTACAGTAATTTCTGCATCATATCTCTTATATTATAGATTCGATTATTGTCACAGTATCATCTGCATAATATGTTATTTTATTAAATCAATAATTGAGACGACAAAGTTATTCATATTATTAAATTGCAATATTTACAATGTCTAGAAGTTCATTGAGGAGAGGTTTGGTCACCTAATTGCGGCCAATAGGAGAAAATCCTTATTGAAAGCTCCTCTTTCCTAGAAAGAACGACCTAGTTGATAAATATTATGAGTTATAATATTAATGATGAATGTTATTAAAATTAAAGTTGTGCTCGGAGTTGAATTTGGAGACGCGGACGTGATATTTGAGTCCGTAACGATGAAATTAGTAAAAATAAACTATAAACACAAAAATTTTCGGATTTTACTATTTGGTCAAAAAGCCAACAGTTGACTTTTTTGGGTAAAGTCAAACTTCAAAATTTCAAAATTTATATTTTTGATAAAAATAATTTCATTGTGCTGGAATTATTTGTGTTAGTGAAAATCGACATTTATTTCGATAATAATTGATGTCTGGAGGTTATATTGACCAATCGGGTATTTAATCGGATAAATGAGCAATTGATTGCTATTATTTCACATGATTATAACTATTTGTTCACATGTATATACTATTGTTTCACATTCTTGTTACTATTAGGGGAGTTGGTGCAAGATTGATAATACTTGCATGACTAAGTTAAAAATGGAGGTATAGATGGAGGAACTATACTATAATTCGTATTTTCACATATCTAGAACTATTGATTCACATGATTTACTATTGAATCACATTATTTACTATTAGGGGAGATGGTGCAAGTTTGATAATACTTGCATGACTAAATTAAAAATAAAGAAAAAGTTGGAGGTATTGTACTGTAATTTTTCGAGCCCCAAAACGTGTAATTATTGAAACTATATTTTTCTATAAATAGAAGCTCATTCATCCTTCATTTCTCACCAATTCACCAAAGCTATAGAGCAATTATTATAGAGAGAAATTGTAGAGAGAAAATCTGTAGAAGAAGAGAAGCCTGCTACCTCACTACTCCTATATCCAGTTTCTTTCAAAGGAAAGGGCTATTATTTATTTCTTTCTTCTTCATGAAGAGAACTTCTGTTATTCCAATCTTTATTATTATGTTGGAATAACCTAGTTATGCGAAGTACCGCATACATGGTGAAATTCTTCTGTTATTCCATTCTTTATTATTACGTTGGAATATCCTCATCGTCTGTTTCTTTACGCCAACTCCGGTTCCTCTTTATTATTCTCGCATTGAATATTCTCGCCTTCTTTTTACGCTTGGACTTGGTTCCGTATTTATTATTCTCGTTTGAACATCATGTACGTGCTTTTACGTTGGACTGGTTCGTCTTTTATTATTCTGTTGGAACATCATGTATGCGTAGCTTTACTGCCGGACTGGTTCTCGCTTTTATTATTCTCGCTGGAATATCCTCGTCTCGTGTGTTTTTTACGCCGACTGCGCTTTCCGTCTTTATTATACATTGGAATAACTCGCCTGTCGGTCTCTACCGCATGCTTGGTGATTTCTTTTGTTATTCCATTCCTTATTATACTCAAATTGGTTAAAGTTTTGACTTATACTCTCATGAAATTAGTAGAATATCCTTGATATTTAAGGCTTCATCCAAAGATCTTTTATGGAAATATTCTTCTGAGCATTCTTGAATTTTACTCTACAAAGAAGTATCATGTTAACAATTTAGACGTTATTAGTTCCTGGATAAATTAATTCGTGAACTTGTTTTATTGAATTCTTATATCATTGGCATCATCCTCAAGTTTATATTTTTTTGAAAGTCATCTGTGGCCTGTAGTGCATAGATGGACTTGGTATGATTATGACCAGGGATTATTCGGTATAATCATGACCGTAATGTTATAAATGATGTGATAAAAGTCCTCATTGGCCCGTAGTGCATTGATGGACAGTTGTTGGCATGATCATGACCATTGATGAATACACGAATGTCCTTGGCCCATAGTGTATGGATAATTATGGTCGTGATACTAAAGAATATCCTCGGCAGAAAAGTGTGGGGGATTCGATGATGTGGATTATTTATTAAGATGAGTCCCAGCGATAAAAGTGATGAAAAACCTTTTAAATCATAAAAGATATGAGATTTTATTCTCTACTTGACTCTTTTAATGGATTGCTTGTTCCGCTGCAGTTAAACATGATGTCTATTGTATTTTATCAGTTTAACATTGTTGAAGACTAATGATAATTTATTCTGCATTATCTTAGTCATAATATTTCTTACTGGGCTAGTTGAGCTCACCCTTTTGTTTTCATTGTTCTCTTCAGGAAATGAGAACGTAGCAGGGACTAGTCGGGGAACGGAGTGTCGGTCCAGAGGATAACATTAGTAGTCCTCACTATTCTGTTAAATAGTATGACAATAAATGTAATGAGGACTTATTCTGAGAGTGGATATTATCTAGAAGACAATATTTGTATTAAAACTCACAGCTCTTTTGTTGTATATTAAAGATTGTATTTGTATTCTGTACCATGTATTTGGCGACTCAGGATAGGTGATGTATACCTATTTTGGGGGTGTCACGATTGGGATTGGCAACAGGCTGGGTTTCAAGAACAACAAAGTCAACAGGGAAGACAAAATCATCAAACTTAATGAGTACATCTTCAACTATTCTTTTTGGCACTTTAATGGAACGGTCAACTAGTTGGAGTGTGACACTTGTATTTTTCAACTCCCCTAAACCTGAGATTTGGTACACAGAAAATGGTAACAGGTTCACACTAGCTCCTAAATCAAGCAAAGCTTTTTCAATTAACGTATCACCTTTGATGCATGAAATAGTAGGACAACCGGGGTCCTTATACTTCACAAGGACTTGGCATGACAAGATAGAACTAACATGAGCTGTTAGAAAAGCTTTCTTAGGAATATGAGTGGTTCTTTTATGTGTGCACAAATCTTTTAGACATTTAGCATATGAGGGAACTTGTTAATTAAATGGCATCTAGAAGAGAAATGTTAATTTTCACTTATTTGAACACTTTTAGAATTTTGTCCAACTAGGTTGACTGCTTGTTTGAAATAAATCTTTAAGGGAATGAGGCTTTTGGTTTGAAGACTTTTTCAGTTGACTTAAAAGGTGTTGTTTGATCATGTTTTGACACATGCTTAGTGGATGGACCTACTGACTCAGAGTTTATGGAATTTTCAGGCTGGGTTGACTTTGAAGATGGATCGTTAGATTCAACATTTAATTTTTTTCTCTTCTTCAGTATCAATGTCAGCATGATTGTTAATATAATTTCCAGACCTTAAAGAGATTACAGAATTCATATGATTGACTTAGTTTTTTTCAAGTGAATTAGCATGATAAGATTTTTGAGTAGGGACTAGAAATTTCGGATTGGTCTCGGGTTGACTAGGAAGCTTAACCTTCTCTCTTTCACTAACTTTAGTGGCCAATTGACTCATTTGGATCTCTAGGCGAGATAAGGCTTGGTTAGTTCTTTGCTGAGATTTTATTAAGTTTCCACACTCTTCTCTAAGGTGCTAAGTCTCCTCCCACTTTCATTAGAACAACCTAATGGACACTGAGGTGCTGAATTTAAATTTTGGTACGAACTAGGATTTAGCTTTTGGTAAGGTTGAAAAGATTGATTTAGAGACTGATTGACCTGATTTGAAGATTTATTCGGGTAGGGTCCTTGGTTCCATGCAAAATTAGGATGATTTCTCCAACTTGGGTTATAAGTGGGTGTAAATGGGTCATTCATAGGTCTTTGTAACATTGCATTGACGTGTTCATATTCTTCAAGTTGGGGCATGACTCTAGGACATTTCTAAGTCACATGGCTTGGTGAATTACACCTTAGACACAAAGGTGTTGGTGTTGAGACTTGGTTCACATGTGATTGTCCCCTAGTTTATAAAGCTTCAAGTGTTTTAAGTACACCAACCAACTTAGCTTCGGTAGCAATTGAATTGTCAATTATATGAACACCCCTAGATGAACTAGGTTTATCGGTCTCTCGGGTGGTTTCCCATTGCATGGTTTTTTCTGCTAAGTCTTCTAAAAACTCCCAAGCCTTTTCCTCATCATTATTCAAAAAATCCCCTTGACACATTGACTCTAACATTGTTTTAGTGGGACAGTCTAAACCTTCGTAAGCAATTTGACACAATCTCTATTTCTCAATTTCGTGGTGTGGGCACTTGGATAACAAATTTTTAAATCTATCAGAATATTTCCAAAAGGACTCTTTTTTAAGTTGGCAAAATTAATGAATTGCAGTCCTAATTTTACAAGTTTTATGAGTTGGAAAATATTGTTTTAGAAATGTAAAAACAAATCCCTCCCAGGTTGATATGGAATTATTTGGTAGGCTATATAACCACTTGTTAGCATTATCTTTTAAAGCAAATGTTATAAATCTTAGCCTAATTGAGTCATCAGACAATTGTTGACTTTTCATTAAGGCACAAACTTCCTCAAATTCCTGAATAAATAAATATGCATCTTCTATCCTTGTGAACCTAGGTAACATATTTATAAATGTGGCTTAAGTTCAAAATTGTTACCAGTTACCGGTGGTTGACTGATACATGAAAGTTGGGCAGAGCGGGAAGGATAACATCGATTCCTTAAAGAAATAGTTTGTACGCCCTCCATTTTTCTGAAAGTGGGATCTTTTAAAGTGAAATTCGAAAACTCAAGTTTTCGCACTAATCAGGATGTTTCGTCCCTAATCCACACTTTTTGCATACACTACTTAGCAAATAAGCAGATAAGCACCAAAAAATAAATAAGAAATAAAAAGTAAAAAAAATTACTTCTAAGGTCAATCTAAATAAAATCTAGACAACTCCTAATTGTTCCAAGTTACACCGCAAGGTCCACCAAATTCGAAATTAATCATACCAATAGCCAAGTAAGTGTAAGAAAGGTGGGAGTCTCTCTGTAGATACGGTGACTAATTGAATAACCACACAATCTTTAGGCGTTTACCTTTTGACCCACTTGCCTAGACACCAGTAGTTTGATTAATTTAAAATTCAGCCTCCTCTTGGAGTTTCTTATCCTAATTGAGCACGAGAGTTCTAGAGGGCAACGTCTACTTGTTTTTATTAGGTCATGGTTATGCAAAATGCAAATTGGGTTGTTTGTGGGCCAAGGAAGGGTGATAAAATCCCCACCTTATCTTGTTACAGGTTGTGCCCTTAATGTTAGATTAAAGATAAAAATACACAAATAAAAAAACTATAGACAAATAAAGTGTCCTAAAACTATGTGAATTAAGAAAGAAGGAGAAATTTTGACGTACCTCAATCCTCCAGCAATCACGACAATTTGTATTTGACAAAAAATATAAAAAAAAAACCTTAACAGTATGTGATCTACGTGAGTGAATGCATGAATACGACAAATTAAAAATATTAATAAAAAAAACTAACTAATATCCTTTTTTTATTATTTTTTTAAAAATATGGAGATACGAAGTACCGAAGAAAGCGTAGTAAAAAAATCTTTATCTTTTCGCTCCTTCGATCCGCTTCAATAATCCTGAAAAAAATTTAAAATAAAATTAGAGTTAAAACTAATTCGAATAAATAAAAATTAAGGAATAAATAAAAATTAATTCTAATCCCCGGCAACGAGTCAACGACGCCAAAAACTTGATGTGATAAAATTATATACTGTAAGTGCACAGCGTCTATTATAGATTTGGCAAGTGCAGTTCGAGCCACAGATACTAGATCAATTCTTTAATATATCCTTAATTAATATTTTAGGCAAATTAGAAACAAAAATGGTGGAGAATATTTATTAACTAAATTATGCAAACTATTAATTAATAACGAAAACTATTAATGAGAAAAGATACCTAGGAATCAGAATCTACCAAATATTAACATAATAAATAATTTCTTATTTCCCAAATTATTTCCAAAATTATTTTCCCTTCTCTTTAAAAATAATTATTCATATAATTAATATGGTCAATCATAAATTATAAAAAATTCACAGATTAACTATAACTTATCAAAACCTCACAATCAATATAAGAATCATATGCAATTAATGCGAAGGAAAACATGAAGGCGAAAATAATTAGGCATTAATTTCGGAACGGAAAGAGAATGTTATTATGAAATACCTAATTTCATCATCATCCTACGTATTAGAAACTTAGCTAGCCATGGAATTAAAAACAAAAAAAATAATATTAGTACTACTATTTGCATGAAATAAAAATAATAATTAAAAAGAGAATTTTTATTATATCAATAAAAGAAAGTTACAAATACTCCCTGATTATAGTACCACACATGATTGGAATAAGGAAAAAGACAAAAGCTCTAAATATCTTACTGCCTTCTACACCAGCGAAAAACTAAGGAAAAGAAAATAACAAGTGGTGTCCTTCTGTCTAAAACAAGAGGTCTATTTATAGGGAGAATACATTTGTGCCCTAATTTAGGTTCATTGAACTTGGACAGTTTTATTCCCTTTTTTCCTCTTCTTTCATTCTTGACTTCCATCTTTATATGGTAATCCTCCAAGTGTCCTTTTTCATCTTTAAATGTTAGATATAAATCCTTTATTCACTCCCCGAGAAAAATAAATGTTATCTCCTACAAAATAAAATAAAATGTATTTGTTAAATAAAATAAGCATATAAAATAATAAATACGGAAATATTAAAATGTATAAAAAATGTGTATATTAATTGACTTTTGCTTTCACCATTCTTAGATTTGAAAAATATTGTTTATGTCTGAGAATGGTATGTGTCGTCGCACTATCTGCCAAGCATATATCTCCACAACTGATATTAATTAGGCTCATTTATAGCATGACGTATGTAATGACTTAGAAAATTCTATGTAATATTCAGTTATTATAATGAAATTTTTTGCGTATAAATTTTTTTTTTTTGTAACATTATAATTATTTATTACTTAATATCTTTGTTTATGAATGGTAAAGAAAGAGATGGTGATATACATTAATATAATATTAAATAAATATCAAGAAGGAAAAGGAAAGCCAACATGGCTTGATTGAGAGAGATTCCTGATATGAGGCTGTCTATGTATTCAAAGAATTAATTGTATTGAGATGTGATTAAAAGTGTGATTTAAATAGCAAATAAAGATATGGGGTACAACCATAAATAACATGGAACCATTATTTTAATAATGGGTTCTAATTAAATTTGCTAGCTTAAGTGAATGTGGTAGATCAAAATCATGAGTCTTTTATTCATTGAGAGTCCAAGTTATATAATTTGGACCCTAATAAATTTCTATGTATGCTCGCAAGCTTATCTCCAAATGTAATGGGTCATTACTACATTAGACATGTGTAGTAAGCCCAAACACAAAACCTAAATCTAGCCTCTTCCTCAGCCATATTTGGTAGCCTAAATACGAAAATAGAGAACAAAGTTTTGGTGAAGATAGTTTAGTTAGGCTGAGGGGATCAGTTGATAGTCAACGACTTGCCTCCAAAAACTAGGGAATGAGAAACTATGGGTCAGAAATGTGACACTTCTAATAGGGGTTGGGTAGACTAGACTAGATATCATTATTGAGAGCTTGATAGGGTGGTTGTGTAGAGGCCAACTAGAGGCTAATAGGACTTCCAGAAAGAGGAGATAGCCCAGCCATTAAAGTCAGCCCCTCACCCTCATCCCAACCAGCCATTCAAGAAGGAATTAGGTTATATTTTGCTGCAAATTTTTGGCTGGAAAAGAAAGAAATTAAACTACCTAAATTTTAGAAGATAGCAAGGTAATTCCATTTTAACTCCTTCCCTTCCTTTTCTATTCCATTATTAATAAGCAAAATAGGACTACTTTGGCCTAATGGCTTTGTGACCATATCAGTAAACTTTAGTAGTGATTATGGATTTTGTATAATTGTTATTATGTACAATGTAAGACCCCAACTTTTATTAATAAAGATTAATTTCTCGAAATATTTTTTTTTGAATATTATGGTGTGGATTTGATATAATGTTATAGTTGTGGGTAATATTTACAAATTTTGCAAAGTAAGCAAATGGTTATATAATATTCGATTGGTCGGGGAATATTCGCTTTAACAGGAAATATTCGTATGACGGCACAATCATTGGTGGACCCCACAACGGAAGTATTGTCGTATTAAGAAAACGACAGAATTATCTTTTTATAAAAATAACGGCGGAAGTGTTACCGTTAAAATTGTTGAACTACTCGATAGTAAAAAATGCGAATACGCGTGGTTACATAGTAGCAGTACACCAGTATTTGTTATTGATGCTTACGTAAGAAGTCACTCAGCTTATACTCAATTATTACTACGATAATTGCTTTGCATCATATCTCTCATATTATTGATTCGATTATTGTCACAGTATCATCTGTATAATATGATATATTATTAAATCAATAATTGAGACGACAAAGTTATTCATATTTTTAAATTGCATATTTACAATGTCGAGAAGTTCTATCAAGGAGAGGTTTGGTCATCTAATTGGGCGCCAATAAGGAGAAATCCTTATCGAAAAGCCCCCTCTTTCCTGGGAATGACCTGGTTGTTAAATATTGTGAGTTATAATATTAATGATGAATAAGTTCGTGTTGATTAAAGATGAAATTGATAGTTCCATTATGTTGGAATTATTAGTGTTAGTGAAAATTGACATTTATTTCGACAATAATTGATGTTTGGAAGTTATCGGGTAATTAATCGGATAAATGAACAATTAATTGCTATTGATTCACATGATTATAACTATTTGTTCACATGTGTGTACTATTGATTCACATTAATGTACTATTAGGGGAGTTGGTGCAAGATTGACAATACTTGCATGACTAAGTTAAAGATGGAGGTATAGATGGAGGTACTATACTATTATTCGTATTTTCATATGATTATAACTATTAAATCACATGATTGAACTATTGATTCACATTATTTACTATTAGGGGAGGTGGTGCAAGTTTGATAATACTTGCAGGACTAAATTAAAAATGAAAGCAAAGTTGGAGGTATTGTATTAAAAATTTTCGAGCCCCAAAACGTACAATTATCAAAACTATATTTTCCTATAAATAGAAGCTCATTCTTCCTTCATTTCTCACCAATTCACTAAAGCTTTAGAGAAATTATTATAGAGAGAAATTATAGAGAGAACGAAGAAGAGAAGTCTGCATCTTTTGCATTCTTTAGCTCAACCTGTGACAAAAATGTAGAAAATGCACAATAATTTTGTAAACCTCTTCGTGTGGTTACACCTTTGTTAATGTCTCCAATGATATTCTCCAGAGGATGATTCTTGACATATCTAGCTATTTTTGGCATTTGAATATCATATAAAACTTCCTCTTGATAATGAGACTCATCTTCAGCATCCTGCACATTTTCAGGTTCACAATCCTGCTGGTTGTCCATTTCAGTTTCCTGAAACTGCTCATTTGGTCTTCCGTTTTGTTCTTTTCGGTTTGCTGGAATTCTGATTGTCTCTAATTTTCTTGCATCATCTTCACTTTCTTTTGGCAGAACATTGTTAGTTTCATTGAAAGTGATATGAACCGATTCTTCTACACATGACTTTCTAATATTAAAGATACGATAAGCCTTACTGTTTTGAGAATAACCAATGAAAATTCCTTCGTATGATTTAGCATCAAATTTTCCCAAATTATCACTTGTATTTAAGATGAAACATTTCAAACCAAAAACTTTGAAATAACTTATATTTGGAATTTTATTATTTAGAAGCTCATAAGGTGTTTTTAAAATAATAGGACGAATAAGAACTCTATTTAAAACATAACATGATGTACTCACGGCTTCGGCCCAAAATTTCTTTGGAAGCTTACTTTCTTGCAGTAGAGTTCTTGCCATTTCTTGTAGAGTTCTATTCTTTCTTTCCACCACCCCATTTTATTGAGGAGTCCGTGGGGCTGAAAATTCATGGCTAATACCCCTTTGATCACAAAAGGTTATAAAATCTTTTTGAAACTCAGTACCATAATCACTTCTAATTCTAATAAGTTTATAACTATACTTTGTTTCAAGATTTCTTATTAATTTTTCAAATTCTTTGAATGCTTCATCCTTAGTTCTCAAAAATAATACCCATATGTATCTTGAAAAATCATCAACTATTACAAAAGCATAGAATTTACCATTAATGCTTGAATGCCTTTCCGGACCAAATAAATCAAGATGAAGTAGTTGCAAAGGAGAAGAGGTTGATACTATATTCTTTGCTGAAAAAGAAGTTCTTACTTGTTTTCCAAGTTGACAAGGAATACATATTCCTTTCTTTTCAAACCTGATTCTTGGCAATCCTTTGACGAGATTCTTTGAGGATAGTTTCTTGATTAAGTCCATGTGAACATGTCTCATCCTTTTATGCCATAGTTAAGCTTCATCTTGTACAGATGTAAGACACAGCTCTTCATCCTGTTGCACAAAATCAAGTGTATATATTTCCTCCTCTTTGTGCAACTAGAGTATTATTGTTAGTACTATGAAATATTGTGCATTTATCTTTTTCAAAATTAACTTGATGGCCATTATCCATTAATTGGCTAATACTAATTAAATTGAATTCAAGACCATTAACAAGATGCACATTATTTATACTTACCTTGCCATTACCAATTTTACCTTTTTCAATTATCTCGCAGGTTTTGTTGTCTCCAAACGTGACCATTCCATTTCTCTTCTTGATATTTAGTTCTACGAATTTTGATTTATCACCTGTCATGTGCCGAGAACATCCGCTATCAAGAATCCATTTTTGAGATGGAACTCTTGCCTTTAAGCATACCTGTCAAGAAAGAACAATTTATCCTTTTGGTACCCATATCTTTTTGGGTCCACTTATGTTAGTAGCAAGTAAATCATTCTTTTTAATCCATACCTTTTTAACCTTGTTTCGTTTCTTAAAACAATTTATATCTAAATGACCGTTAATACCACAATGCTTACAAGTCGTGAAATGAAAACAATAATTTAAACTAAATCGTGACTTTGATTTTAGCATTTTTATATTACTCTTTTTATGCATAGGATCATAACCAATTCCTTGTCTTTCAAAACTAGGTCTTTGTTTACCTAATATGACATTTAAATTTTCTTTGCCTTGGACAAATTTAGTAAGAGATAATTTTAACGAAGCTATTTCTTTTTAAATTTCATTATTAGGAAAGGTTTTAACAGGAGATTTATCACTAAATGCATCAATACACACATCTCTCATTTTTAGCTCATTAGTCAATTTTTGGACTTCATTATTTAAGAAATTTACCTTATTGAAAAGTATTTTGTTATAGTTGTTTAAATAATCAATTTGAGTAATCAAAACCTTTTCTTCTTTACATGTACATTCCTTTTCAATTTCTTTCTTTTCATCTATTAGTGAATCCACTTCACTCATTAAAGTATTAACTAAACCTTTTAAGCATGCATTCTTTTCTTTTAACTTCTTATTTTCTTGTTCTAATGAGTCTATTTCATTAAAAGATACCTAATTAGATTCACCTTCAATTCCCACGAAGCATACTTGTGCTATCTCATCTTTAGCATCGATCTCCACTTCGATTCCTCATCACTCCAAGTCACAAGGGCTTTGTTCTTCTTGTTGTCTTTGTAGTTTTGTCTTCCCTTTGTTCTTTAATTGAAAACAATCTTTCTTGAAATGACCAGGACGTCCACATTCAAAGCATGTCTCTTCAGTTTGCTTTCCTTTGGACTTATTTGAGTTGAAAGTAATTCTTCTCTTGTTCTTCCTTTGTAGTAGTCCTTTGAGTCTTCTTGACATCATGGCTATTTCTTCGTCTAAGTCATCTTCTAGCTCCTCTTCATTATCTGTAGTAAGAGCTAAGACCTTTCTTCGAGGAGTTTCCTCCTCATCATTATATCTATTTAACTGATGTTCATATTCTTCTAATTCACCAAACAGAGTTAAAGTATCCATAGAAGAAATAGTTGCAGAATCTTGATAAGTAATGATTTTAGAAGCAAACCTTTTGGGTATAGCCCGAAGCAACTTACGGTTGATCTCACTTTAAGGAATAGTCTTGTCAAGTAATTTTAAGGAGTTTATGAGGACTAAGAATCTTGCTTGAGCTAGCTTGATGGTTTCATCTTTTTTGAGCTTGAAATTTCATAATCATGCATGAGCATACTCAGTTTGACTTCTCGTACTTTGGAAGTACCTTCATGACTTACCACTAGAGTATCCCAAATTTTATTAGCTGTGTTGCATGAGGAAACTTTTTCTATCTCAGATTGTACCATGCCGCTGAGAAGTGTGTTCATTGCCTTTGAATCATATGAGACCATGTATATTTCGGTTGAATCCATTTCTAGTAGAATCTTTGGTGTCCCATCATCTCTTCATAGAATAACTGGCCCGTTCTCCACAACCCACCATTCCCAAGGATCTCTTTTCAGATAGATCCTCATTCGGAACTTCCAGAAGTTGTAGTTTTCAGTTCCGAACAGCAACGGAGGTCTATTGGTCGATTGTCCTTCTTGATTGTTGTTCTCGTACTGTGCTATGTCAGAATCTTTCCCTACAAGTCACCTTTAAGACCAAGATAAGTAGAGCCTTACTTTGATACCAAATGAAATTTATCTAGGCACACTTAGAAGGGGGGTTGAATAAGTATGGGAGCAATCTATGACCAACTTTTAAACTTTAAGTTAAATTATTAACTTCAGGCTATTATAATGATTAAAATCAGTTTACTGAATTAATATAGCCTATTAAAGAAAATATCCTATTGAATTTATATCTTAAGTAAAATACTTGATGTTAAAGAATTATCTTAATATAATATAAGTATTCAAATTTTAATTATTAAGATAATTAAAATAGCTTATGTGATTTTAAAGTAAAGCAAATAATAAAATCAACACCAAGATTTTTTACGTGGTTCAGCTATTACCATCTATAATAATAGCCTAGTCCACGTCCAATACCAACTAGTATTGGAGACTCACTTTATTTATTTCGTTATAAATAAATACAGATTACAAAACAGATTCTAACAAAAATTAATTAACAATTAATTTCCCTTGAGCTCTTTTGCTCCTTGTGCACCTATGCACTCCTCAAGCACCTTTGCTTCCTTGAACCTGTTTGTAACCCTTTTCTCTAATTCACTAGGATTAAAACCTTTAGACTACACTTAGTCTAAAACATAAAATTCAATACAAATATAGAGGTCTATGATCAATGCAAGAATAATCAATTTAACAATTAAAGGCTCAACTATATGCAATGATCAATTAGCACACAATAGATAAACAATTAATTCCTTACCAAATACCAGCTCAAATAATACCAGAAAATTAATTGCTTAGCTTCTCAAAAGTTTGCACTTGATAAAATCAGATTGCTTGATAATAACAGTAATAAGTGCAAGTAGTAATTTTGTGAGTTATGTAATTTTCCAAACATCAGAATACTCTTTTTATAGCCCACCATATAATGTTACCGTTAAAAAGATAAGTTCTAATTTAATCTAACGGCAGGATAATAACCAAGAAAATTAACGCTGCATGAAACCACAAAATCTGGCTTGGTTATAACATCTCCAATGGTAAAGCTTAAACTAATCCACAATGTTAACAAATATCCAAAATAAATTCCTGTTGGTTACACAATTTGATTAACTCAGAAGACCACGAAAAGATAATCACTTTAATCAATTGACTTTCTCACTCCATGCATTAACCAAGTGGTGTGTAGAAGAACACTTATCATTTCCAACTTCCAAGACACGGTTTCTCATAAACCATAATTACCTTTTTCTTGAAAAATGTAAATATCAAATCACCAAAAAGGTAAATCTGCTAGTATATCATATATATATTCCCACGTGTATCAAGCCCAAAGAAACCATTTACTTTAGACATGCATACATATATATATATATATATATATATATATATATATATATATCCACATGTAATCCAAGAATACCATTTAATAATATGCATATGAAAATGTGTAACATAAAGTCATGCATAGCATAAATCTAATCCCAAGTTATTAAAAATAACCTTTTAGAATTTTTTAAAACATTTTTCATTTAAGACATATAACAAAATATAATTCAATAATATGTCCTAGAGCCTTTAAATGAAAAATCAATTATTATGCAATTGACCTTACATTTGTTTCCTAGAAAGAGAAAAACTTTCTTCCTCCATTTGAAATTCCCGCCAATGTTCTTTTATCAACGAATACCTGAAACACCACGAAACAATTTAGTACTTGAACATTTCATCATCAAAACTTAAGGATTGAATATGACAAAGTCAACAGGTTCCATTCTTTATTATTCTGTTGGAATATCCTGTCTGTGTGAATTACGCATAACCTGGTTCCATTCTTTATTATTCTGTTGGGAGTAACCTGTCTGTGCGGTCAATCGCACACATGGTAAATCCTTCTATTATTCCATTCTTTATTAGTCTGTAGGAATAACCTGTCTATGTGGATTACCGCATGCATGGTGAATGATCCTTTGTATTCATTCCTTATTAAATTATGGAAATGATCTATCTACGTGGATTACCGCAAGGCGGGCGAAAATCCATTTGTAGTTTCATATATTCTATTATACTCAATTGATTAAAGTTTTGGTTTTTATACTCCATGAAATTAGTAGAATATCCTGGATATTTGCGCTTCATCCAGTATCTTTTCATGGAAATATTCTTCTGAGCATTCTTCAATTTTACTCCACAAAGCAGTATCATGTTGACAATTTGGACGTTATTGAGTTCAGGATAAATTAACTTATAAATCTTTAAAATTTATTCTTGAACTTGTTTTATTGAATTATTATGTCATTGTCATCATCCTCATGCTTATATTATGTTGAAAGTCATTTATGGCCTGTAGTGCACAGATGGACTTGGTATGATTATGACCAGGATTATTCGGTATAATCATGGCCGTAATGTTACAAATGATGTGGTAAAAGTCCTCATTGTCTAGTAGTACATCGATGGACGTTGTTGGCATGATCGTGACCATTGATGAAAACACGAATATCCTTGGCCATAGTGCATGGATAATTTGTGGTCGTGATACTAATGAATATCCTTGGTCGAAAAGCGTGGATGACGTGGTTTATTTAATAAGTCGAGTCTCAAATGATAAAAGTGATGAAAATCCTTTCAAATCATGTAAGATAGTAGATTTTATTCTCTACTGACTCTTCTAATGGATTGCTTGTTCTCATTGCGCTTAAACTTGATGTTTGTTATATTGTATCGCTTTAACATCGTTGAAGGCTAACGATAATTTATTCTCGCATTATCTTAGCCATAATATTTCTTCTTGGGCCAGTTGAGCTCACCCTTTCTTTCACCGTTTCTTCGGAAATGAGAATATAGCCGGACTTTAGTCGGGGAACGGAGTGAAGGTCCGATGATAGCATTAGTAGTCCTCACTATTCGCTTAAATAGTGTGATAATAAATGTAATGAGGACTCCGTTGAGTGTGGATATTGTCTAAATGACAATATTTGTATTAAAACTCATAGCATATGTTTTGTCGTATTTTACATGATAGTTGTATAATTAAGTTGTATTTGAATTTATGTACCATGTATTTTCTGGCGACCCAAGATGGGTGATGTATACCTATTTTGGGGGCGCCATGATTAATATCAAAGCTTAGGATATGATCCCCGGTCGAGATGTGAGACAAGAACTAGGAAGGGAGAGACGGGAATTCTTCGCTAGTATGACCTACCTAAGTTTATTTGGTATTTAATTGGTCACGTAGTATAGGGATAATATGTGATATGTCAATTAACCCTTATTTTGTGACAGTGTTTGAAAATGGCATCTCAAAATGTTGAGATCAGCAATGAAGCACATGAGACCGTTGAGTCACCAACGATCAATACCCAGGATAATGTGCAAAAGGAAGCCAATAATCCTTAAGTAAATAACAACACCGATCAGATGATGAACGATGAGATGTTCAGAGGCTTTATGAAATTCATGTAACATCAGGTGAGAGAGACTCCTGTTCAAAATGCAAGTGGAAACACTGGCAACCCACAGTCGGTCACCGCTAAGCAGTTCAAGGAGCTGGGACCACCGGAGTTTTTGGGAAAGCCAGAACCACTTAAGGCGGAGACGTGGTTAAAGCAGATCACCAAGATATTTGATGTCTTGGATGCTCTGAGGAGCATAAGGTTCCCTTTGCCACCTTTATATTGCGTGAAGAGGCAGATTACTGGTGGGAATCTATAAAACGTACCCAGCCTAACACACTCAAGATGTCTTGGGAGAAGTTCCAAGAGCTGTTCAATGATAAGTACTTTCCCAAAAGTATTCGTCACATGAAGGAGGTGGAATTCATCAAGTTGGAGCAAAATAATAAGACCGTGTCGCAATACGAGGCTAAATTTATGGAGTTATCTCGGTTTGCATCCCATTTGGTCGATAATGAGGAGCGAATGACGCGAATGTTTCTAAGAGGTTTCAAACCCAAAATATGTCAATACCTCATTTCTCACAAACTTTGTTTCTATTCAGATGTTGTGAATAGGGCTCAGTTATTGGAGCGTGATAATGAGTTAGCACAACCAAAAGGCAACGACCAACAACACGATAATAATTGTACCGGTGGCAACGACCATCGGAACAATGATAACCATCGTGGGGGAAATTATCATGCCAAGAATGGTAACCACTTCGGTGGTAATCATGACCAAGATAATAGGAGTGGAAATTTCAAGAAGAGAAGGTTCAACAACGATGGAAAGACAGCAGCACCAACACCCGTTTTCAAGGAGGGAGAACGACCACCAATTATATGCTTCAAATGCGGAGGGGAGGGACATATCAGTCCAAAATGCGTGATGCAATCCAAAGCATGTTATAATTGTGGAAAAAAAGGTCACCTAGCCCAATTTTGTCGTGCACCAAAGTCAAGTCCAGCTGGGACGGTGGCACCAAAGGCGGATACGGACAAAACAAAGTGGGTAGTTTCAGGAAGAGCATTTTTTGTGACTTCTCAAAAAGCGAAGTGACCCGAACGGAGTTAGCACGGGTTAGTTGATTATAAATTATTGCGAAGTCTATACCTTATTAGATACCGGTTCTACCCATTCTTTTATCTCTCTTGCTTGCACTCAACGTTTAAATTTGACTCCAGAGAAGTTAGACTTTGACTTATTGGTTGAAACTTTGTTAGTAAAAACCTTCATTACCTCCACTATTTATAAATCTTTTTTAATTCAAATCGACACTTTCACGTTACCTGTAGATCTTATCTCTTTGAAAATACTTGTCTTTGATGTGATTTTAGGAATTGATTGGTTAACTACTCATCAAGCTTTTCGTAAGGTTTTTAGCTTTCATATTCTTAACCAACCTATCATGCGAATTCAAGCAACCAAACCACTAAAGTTAATCACTGTTATATGAAGCCATAAGTAAAGAGCCCCGATCCTTTCGTTGTTGACTTCCTTGTGTGGAAGGCACCAAAGCCAGACTATCCGTAGGGGACATTGTGAATGACGATGACAAGTTGATAGGTATCAATGTGACGTACTATCCAAGTCTTGGATGAGATTCACAGTTTTGAATGATATTTCTATTGTTAATAAATTTCCTGACGTATTCTTGAAGAACTTCCTAGCCTACCCCTAGAGCGTGAAATCGAATTTTGTATTGACCTCAGTACAAAACCAATTTCTAAAACCCTTAAATATTTCTTCACCTAGAACGAACGTATGATACGCCAAAGACGTTGGCTCGAGCTGTTGAAGATTACGACTATACCATTCAATATCATCGTGGAAGAGCGAACGTGGTAGCTGACGCGTTGAGTAGAAGATCATATGGGTTTACGAGTGCGATGTTGTTAACATAAAAACCTATTTTGTATAACTTACAAATGATGAAGACAGAGTTAAAGACTCTAGGGACCCACGTGAAGATAACGAATATACGAGTAGAATCGACTTTAATCGATAAAGTTAAAGCCGCTACACAATTACACACCAATCAATCGATGAATGTGAAGAAGAAGGATCAAGAAGGCGTTATCTCAACCCTTGATTTAATTGGCCCATTTAAAATCCTCGATTGAGTAGGAATTATGGCCTATAGACTCGTTTTAACACCAAGTATGTCGCGTGTTCATAATATTTTTCACGTATCGATGTTACGTAAATATGTGGACGACCCGAACCACATTATTGAATTGGAACTAGATGAGATAACAGAAGATTTAACGTATGAAGAGATACCTGTTAAAATCTTGAATAAGAAGGATCATATTCTACGCTCTAAAGTTATACCTCAAGTCAAAGTTTTGTGGAGAAACCATGATGTTGAGGAAATGACCTCGGAGTTAGAATCTGAAATAAAATCAAGGTATCCTCACCTCTTCGATATACCAGGTACGTACCCTAATTTTGAGGATGAAATTTCATAAGAAGGGGAGGTTGTAAGACCCCAACTTTTATGAATAAAGATTAATTTCTCGAAATATTTTTTTTTGAATATTATGGTGTGGATTTGATATAATGTTATAGTTGTGGGTAATATTTACAAATTTTGCAAAGTAAGAAAGTGGTTATATAATATTCGATTGGTTTCGGGAATATTTGTTTTAACAGGAATATTCATACGACGGCAAAGACAATCATCGGTGGACCCCATTAACGAAAGTATTGTCGTAGTAAGAAAACGCATGTAATTATCTTTTTTATAAAAATAACTACGGAAGTGTTACCGTTAAAACCGCTTGAACTACCCTAGTAAAGTAAATAGAATACTGCTGCGTGGTTGCATAAGTAGCAATACCAGATTGGTTATTGATGCTTACGTGAGAAGTCACTCAGCTTATACTCAATTATTGCTACAAGAATTGTTTGCATCATATCTCTCATATTATTGATTCGATTATTGTCACAAAGATCATCGTATAATATGATATATTATTAAATCAATAATTGAGACGACAAAGTTATTCATATTATTAAATTGCATATTTATAATGTCTAGAAGTTCTGTTAAGGAGAGGTTTAGTCATCTAATTGCGCGCCAATAAGGAGAAATCCTTATCAGAAAGCCCCCTCTTTCTTGGGAGCGACCTGGTTGTTAAATATTGTGAGTTATAATATTAATGATGAATAAGTTCGTGTTGATTAAAGATGAAATTGATAGTTTTATTATGTTGGAATTATTAGTGTTAGTAAAAATCGATATTTATTTCAATAATAATTGATGTCTGGAAGTTATCGGGTAATTAATCAGATAAATGAGCAATTAATTGCTATTGATTCACATGATTATAACTATTTGTTCACATGTGTGTAATATTGATTCACATTCATGTACAATTAGGGGAGTTGGTGCAAGATTAATAATACTTGCATGACTAAGTTAAAGATGGAGGTATAGATGGAGGTATTATACAGTTATTCGTATTTTCACATGATTATAACTATTGAATCACATGATTGAACTATTGATTCACATTATTTACTATTAAGGGAGGTGGTGCAAGTTTGATAATACTTGCAGGACTAAATTAAAAATGAAAGAAAAGTTGGAGGTATTGTACTGTAATTTTTCGAGCCCCAAAACGTGCAATTATCGAAACTATATTTTCCTATAAATAGAAGCTCATTCTTCCTTCATTTCTCACCACTTCACTAAAGCTTTAGAGCAATTATTATAAAGAGAAATTATAGAGAGAACGAAGAAGAGAAGTCTGCTACCTCTCTACTCCAGTATCCAGTTTCTTTCTAAGGTAAGGGGTATTATTTCTTTCAGATTCATGAAGAGAGCTTACATTATTCCATTCTTTATTATTATGTTGGAATAACTCTGCTTATGAGAAGTACCACATACATGGTGAAATTCTTCATTATTCCATTCTTTATTATTCTCATTGAATGTCCTCGTCTCAAAGCGATTACGCTAGACCACAGTTCCATTTTTTTTTATTATTCTCATTGAATAACCTCGTCGCATGCGGTCTATCGCATACATGGTGAATTCTTTATTATTCCATTCTTTATTATTCGTTGGAATATCCCGTCATGCGCGCTTTACGCACGACTGGTTCCATTCTTTATTATTACATTAGAATATCCTATCTCGCGCGTAATTACGCATGACCGGTTCCATTCTTTATTATTATTTGTTGGGAGTAACACATCATGGCGGTCTATCGCACGCACGGTGAATCCTTTTGTTATTCCATTCTTTATTATTCTCGCTGGAATAACTCGCCTACATGTGGATTATCGCATGCACGGTGAATGATCCTTTGTATTCATTCCTTATTAAATTGTGGAAATGATCCGTCTGACGTGGATTACCGCACGGCGCGCGCTAAAATTCATTTGTAGTTTCATATATTCTATTATACTCAATTGATTAAAGTTTTGGCTTTTATACTCCATGAAATTAATAGAATATCCTGGATATTTGCGCTTCATCCAGTATCTTTTCATGGAAATATTCTTCTGAGCATTCTTCAATTTTACTCCACAAAGCAGTATCATGTTGACAATTTGGACGTTATTGAGTTCAGGATAAATTAACTTATAAATCTTTAAAATTTATTCTTGAACTTGTTTTATTGAATTATTATGTCATTGTCATCATCCTCATGCTTATATTATGTTGAAAGTCATTTGTGGCCTCAGAGTACATGATGGACTTGGTATGATTATGACCGTGGATTATTCTAAGTATAATCATGACCATAATATTACAAATGATGTGGTAAAAGTCCTCATTGGCCCGTAGTACATTGATGGACAGTTGTTGGCATGATCATGATCATTGATGAAAACACGAATATCCTTGGCCCGTAGTGCATGGATAATTTGTGGTCGTGATACTAATGAATATCCTTGGCCGTAGTGCAGGGATGATGTGGTTTATTTAATAAGTTGAGTCTCAGCGATAAAAGTGATTAAAAACTTTTTAAATCATAGAAGATAGTAGATTTTATTCACTACTTGACTCTTCTAATGGATTGCTTATTCTGCTGCAGTTAAACTTGATGTTTGTTATGTTGTATCAGTTTAACACTGTTGAAGGCTAACGATAATTTATTCTTCATTATCGTAGCCATAATATTTCTTACTGGGCCAGTTGAGCTCACCCTTTCTTTCACTATTCTCTTCAAGAAATGAGAATATAGCTGGGACGAGCCTGGGAACCGGAGTGACTATGCAGATGATAAGATTAGTAGTCCTCACTATTATGTTAAATAGTGTGATAATAAATGTAATGAGGACTCCATTGAGTGTGAATATTGTCTAGATGACAATATTTGTATTAAAACTCATAGCATATGTTTTGTCGTATTTTACACGACAGTTGTATAATTAAGTTGTATTTGAATTTATGTACCATGTATTTTCTGGCGACCCGAGATGGGTGATGTATACCTGTTTTGGGGGCATCACATACAAGATGGTGGTATTTTCTATAGTTGTCATCATACTTGACTTATAGGAGGATCATTGTTGTTTTATAAGGCTAGGGTCAATGAGCTAAGAAGATATATACTAAATGTGTATACATAGACTGCACCCTACATGCTTGATAAATTGCCAAGATGAATACTGATATTCTTCTATGTTTACTAACTGTGATTTAGAGTCCAAACTAATGTCAAATTGCTCATATAGTGGGGGGAAATACTTCAAGTATACTCTATGCTTGACCTTAACATGTTTCAATATAACTTTCAATCTATGATAGTTTAATACTTGAACAGAACAAAGTAAAATGGACTGAGATAGTGAGCTCCATATTGACTGTTATTTGAAGCTTGACGTATAATGATTATAACTTGTTTCTAGTATGGTTATTATGCTATAACATGATGTCTATCACTCCAAACCACTAATACTAATACTTGTGAATCTTAAGTATGATAGATTTCAATAAACAAAAGTCAGTCCTTATGACTTTTATTAGAAGCTTTTCTCATGATAATTATGCCTTGCTTCTAGTATGGTTATTATGTTATAACAGGGGATAATTACACCAAACCTTAAAAGCTAATAATGATGACATTTTAAAGCCCCATTTTAAGAATTTTAATGTCTAAGTTTAAAGGTTTGGTTGTGAACTGTCTATGTATGAGCTAAGATAGGCCCTCTGGATGAAAGCTATACCTAATAAATATTATGTAAATAGCCAATTCTTGTTTACATGTTGCCTAATCATGTTATTTTGGTAACTAGATTTTTCAAATCATGCTTCCTTATATCAATTCAAAGCCTATTAGGGGCTGTTTTAAAATAAAGCTAGAAGCCTTGTATTTTGGTTCTTTAAATCATGATCATATATTATATAGCAAGTACATGATATGATAACCCTTGTGTTGAAATCTTAAAGGCTGCTTTGGTGATTTAGTGTTAAACCTTGCCTAAAAGTCCTGGAATAGACTTGGATGACTGTTAGAATGATTTTAGTTGCTATGTTAACTGTTATAGGATTAAATTGACTGGTATGATGTTGTTATATTATTATGGACTGAATTTAGGCACAAGGAGATAGGTTGGGCTGAGGAGTAATAAGGAGAATAAAATGGGTTTGAGACATAAATAAATGGCTGTGAAACTGGTCGCTTAAAAATGTACCCACCAACTGTTTGATAAAATTTCTAAAAGAACTTTTTTGGTAAAAAGAACTGAATATTAGAACAATTAAGGCATTGGCTTGATTTATTTAACATATGTGATGATTAAAGTGTTTTGGTATGTTAAACTTTATCATAGTGTAGTTTTTAGGCTTAGTCTAGTAGTAGAAATTCTAACTTGACAAGTCCTTTGGCCCTCTGTGATGGGCAGTGGCTGAGCCAAGGATTCAAGCTTAATATCATTTTGATAGGCCACTCGAATAACTTTAAAACTCTAGAGAATAAGTAACCTAGAGACCTACGATTAAAAATCTGGCTAAGGGATGGCTGGGCATGGGTTAAGGAGCAGGGGTTGCTGCTATATTACGGCATCAGATAACTTCAGGTATCTGCTATTGCAGACTTGAGCAAATCAGTTGGTTGCATCACTTATAGCATGTTAAGAGTCTGTAGGGATCTTAATGTACACAAATAGGAACAAGGACTACTACTAAAGGTAGCAGTGAGTAGCAGCTATAGCAGTTACTACCAACCATAAACAGAAATTGTTGTCTTTGGCAATAACAAGTAGTAACAGTAGGTAGCTGCAATGCCAATTTGGCAACTGAGTTGCTTTCTTCTGGCTTTATTTTAGCTACAGTTAGTATGTTAAGATAAAATCAAGTGTAGCAAAGTTTGGGGATCAAGAAAACAAGCTGATGTCCAAGGACAGTAGTTGTTACCAACAACAGTGGACAGCTAGATATCTCCTATAATTTTTTCCTAAATTGTCCAATCTTCTGAAATTGTATGAGTTATATATTATTCCAACTGTTAGTTGACTTGAGATTGAATTTTGATCAAAGGAGAGTCATGGGGCTGCTGGCAGTTAGCAATAATAGGTAGCCTCAACTAACTGCTAATGCAGTGTTGAGCTTGTTAGACCAAGTTGAAGCTGAGGATAACTAAAGCCTCATTAAATTCCTCAATGACGAACCTAAATGACTGTTATCATAAAGAAATATTAAGGAACTGTCGATAAATTAGAGAGAAATTCTAAACGCACTTAGTCAAATAGAGTAAGCAAGTAACTGATACTAGTAGGCCACAACAAGTTGATTGAGCATTAATAGTTGTTGTATAGCAGCTATAATTGTTTTGTAAGACCTTATTTGGTTCTAAACTTGAAAGTGGCAAGATTGTCTATAAAGATTAACTTATGTTTCCTTAAATGATTAGAACTATGATTCACATCATATAGTAGAATATAAGTTAAGTGAATGAGTAATTCTTAATGGAAGTTAAGCTTAAAAGTCATTTAATTTAGATTTTTAAAGCCTCAAAGGGTTGTTTTAGCATTATAGAAGAAAATAATGATAATGAATGCATTGGAGTGACACAATGATCTAAAAATCATTAGGAAAACTATAATTTAATTATACATGTAAGAAATACTTTCCAAACAGATAATAAACTATGGAATCACATTGGATGCTAGAACTTAACTAAAGAACACATGAAATACTTATATTCTAAATCATGAATAAGATGTAAATGATAACTTTAAGGTGATTCCTATTGCATGTTATAAGCATGTCAAACCCCGCCAAAATGAAAAATGATTATTGTGAAAACATAGATGAGGTATTTGAAAAATGTATAGAAATATCTCGAATAAAACATGAACTAAAAACATGATCACTATGATCATGTGATATGTGAACATACAATCTATATGACTTGACTATTTGACTAATATGCTTATAAATGAAAATATTTATGTAGGACCTGTGAGAACACACAAGTTAAATTGAGTCTGTATTAGTAATCTACAAATAAGGCAAGTGTCTAAACCTTACTCTTTATTGAGCAAGTATTTTTGGATTTATTCATATATAGGCAAGTTCTCTAAATTCTGAATTGTCTCTCATTTACTTATGAATAATACAAGGTAGTAAAACCATTTTATTCCAATCAGCTTTGAAAGAATAGTTAAAAATGTTATCAAGTATATCAAACATTTCTCTCTTCAATAAGTCTATATTGCAGTATTTAACTCAAAAGCTATCTTTTCAGATTGTACAACTTATTTGTACTTTAATACTTCAAATTCAGTTATTGTGAGGATATTGAAAGAATGTCAATGCCATTATTTCGGCTAGACAACTGCTGAGATATATTGAGATTAGTCATTCATGAAAATCTCATTTTTATGTTTTTTAAACCATTTTGTTGTGGTGCGGACTTTTATATAATGTTGTGAACGAACAACCCTTTTAGGGGCATATTGTACCAGACATATGATTTTGAAGGACATGTAATTTTTCATTAGACTGTTATATTATGCACAATATAGGGTACTTAGGCTAATCCTCTAAAGTACAAGTCTATGATATAGAACAGTTCAATAACTATTTGTATCCATGGATTGCAGTGTTAGTACTGTCAATTCTATTATAGAGTTCACTGGTCATTTGACCTTACAGCATGTTAAAGCCTGATTTTCAGACTCAAAACTTTTAAAGAACTATCTTGTTCAGTATCTATTTATTTATATCCTCTTTAAATATTTATGTTCCATTATATTCAACTGTTTATTTCCTTGTTGAGCAAGCTTTTGCTCACCCTTGCGTTGAATATAATGCTTTCAGTTAAAACTGAGAACGCTTGTACGTCCGGGAAAGATAAGGGAAAAGACAAAGTTGCATAATAAATATTTATTAAGCGTCTGTGCTTATATGACCTTAAGTAGTTGATGTAATAAATACTTTTAGTATTATGTTTTTGTAATCTTTTTGGTATTTAAGTCATGTAAAATTCTATAGAACCTGGGATTTAAGTAAGATATTTATGTAATCAAAGACATGTTTATAATAGTATGATTGGTTATGTTAGTATCGTGAGCACCAAATCCAAGTTAAAAGTAACCCGGATTTGGGGGCGTCACAACGTAAATCCATATTTTCTTCATGAAAAGGAATAAATATATAATATGTTCATAATAAAATATAATATTATATATATATATATATATATATTTAATAACACAATCCTTTACATTAATAATTCAATATGAAATGAGTAAAACAAAATACATTGAAATATATTAGCATAAAAGAAACACACTTAAAAGGATTAATATAATTCAGAACTAATTATTTTCATTATAAGAAATATCAACTTGCTCATTATTTTTCTCAAAAAATCTGCAACGTCAAGGTGCGTCATATCCAAAGGGTCAAAATAAATATCATCATTATCTTGATGTGGGTGAAAAAAATTTATTTCTCTGTTCTTCTCCTTTCCTTTCAATGAGGACTGATATAAATTAACAAGATGTTTGGCCGTACGACAAGTACTAGACCAATGTCTTTTCATTCCACACAAATAACATATATTTTCTTCCTTCTTCATATCTTTGTTATGTATATTCTTCCCTCTTTCTTGTTTCTCCTCATTCTTTGAAGTTTTGTTAGAATTTGACAAATTATGACCATCATAGTTGCGGTAATTAAACCGTCCTCGCCCATGGCCATGAACACGACCTCTATTACGACCACGACCATGACCATAATTATTATTATATCTCGTAGCATTCACTTCAGGTAATGGAGCTAAACCAGTCGATCGTGATTCATGATTTTTCATTAAAGGCTCATTGTTTTGTTTAGCCACAAGGAGACACGAAATCAATTCAGAGTATTTCTTAAAATCTCGTTCTCTATATTGATGCTGAAGGAGCACATTTGAGGGAAGAAAAAGTAGAGAATATTTTTTCTAACATATCTTCTTCGGTGATATTATCTCCGTATAATTTCAATTTAGAGTTGATTTTAAATATTGCAGAATTATATTCACTTACTGATTTAAAATCATGCAATCGTAAATGTATCCAATCATAATGAGCTTTTGCGAGAATAACTGTCTTTTGATGGTCCTATCTTTCTTTCAAATTTTTCCAAACAATAAGGGCATCTTTTATTGTGAGATATTCTAACTTCAATTCCCTCATGGAGATGGTGGCGTAAAATAATGGCCTTTGCCTTGTTTTGGCTAGATGTTTCATTATCATCTTTAATGGTGTCTCCAAGACCCATGTCATCCAGACTAATTTTGGCATCAAGGATCCATGACAAATAATTTTTACCCATAATATCAAGTGTCACGAACTCAAATTTGGCAAGATTTATCATTGTAACTTCATAAAAAATATCAAAAATTATTAAAAATTTGACTTATTATAATAATAACGCTACGTACCGATCACCAATCAAAGACCGAAAAACTTACATGAGATATATCAAAATGTAAAGAATAAATGATAATGGTTCACGCCTCTTAACATAATGATTACCTTTTAGACCATGTTATACTTTTACCAATTATGTTTCAAAACGGAACTTCAACACACATCAAATGCTAAAGTTTGTTTATTTAGTCTCCTATTAATGTGAGTTCCCTTACATAAACTAGGATTCTTTAATAAACAGATAAAGCATATCTTGATTTACCGAAGAGTTGAAAAAAAAAATCTCAGCAAATTCCAAAAAATAATTATCGAACAAGTTATTGATTTTTCAGGAAATTTAAAGAATAAAACTGATAGCAAATTTCATGCAGATTTTATAGAAAGATCCAAATATCAAAGATCATATATTTAAAATAATAATAATAATAATAATAATAATAATAATAATAATAATAATAAAATGGTTAGTGATTGTAATTGCCTTGATGAGAATTGTTTCAAATGGGTCAAGTGTTAAGAGTGAATATCAAGTTGAATTAGATTGTGAATACTACTGTGGGTTTCTGAGATTTCGTAGTTACATTTTCCATGAATGCAAAGCCATCAAGAAGGTGTTGCCTAATCACATCTAAAGCTGTACTTTCATTTGCAAGTGAACCCATCTCAGTGTGTATATATATATATATAAGCATGCCTTCTACTTTAAACCAAATATGATTATCTTCAAGACGAAAGTAAGGAGCAAATCATACGGATCGATAACGTATTATAAAAATATACTAAATATTAAGAACAATGATGATTAGGAGAAGAGAAAGAGCATTCTTATTTCATATAAGTTGTAGTTTGTGGGCCCAAGTGTAAATTAGGGTTTATTTGTCCTAATTAAATTAAATGCACAAATTAAGACTCGCATTATGATTAAATGAAAAGATGGAAGAGCCGAAAATAAAGAAGCAAGACTTGAGAAAATCTTTCACGTGTCCCAAGGCAGAAGACACGTTGAGACGACTCATTTTGGGAATTGATTGAGGGATTGGATTGGTGGCTAGAAGGGCAGGACGATCTGGGCATTACTCTTATGACTAAGGGTAAATTTAGAATTTCTCTGAGGACATGTGCCTAGCACATGACCACCCTCCAAAAAACCCTATAAATACCCCTTCCACTCCATTGGGAAGGGGACTTCTCTTCAGACTGAGGACTGGGACCTTTTGGAAGTCTAGGAGACTTAGAGATTCTCCCTCAACCCGAAGACTCAATAAGGCTCTTTCAATCCTTGCTACCCTAACAAGGTTCTCGGATTCTAAGAGTTTTGCCACGTATCGTTGGAGTGATCGCTCACTTGTTCTTCTCCCCTCTTCAATCAATCAATCAATTCCGTACTTTTTGTGGATTTCTCTCCTCCTCATCCAACACGAAATCCTAACCCTAGCAAGGTATGATTTCCTTGCCCACATTTCTTTGGCTACTCTGCTGGGGACATGTAGAATTCATGAAGGGTATGCCCACAACTCGAAGTGGGAAAACTATGTTGGTTATGCTTAAAAATTATTTATGTAACTCCCAATTTAATTGGTCTTTTATTTCCTTTAATACCCTAGCCAAATACTTTATTTATTTCTCAGAACTCCCAAGCATTCCATAAAATCAAGCTACCTTTATCTATGTAACTCCCCAATGTTCTTCTTCTTCGGCTTAGGTGAATACCTTTCTAACTATGTTAATGGAGAAAGAGACAGTCTTCTTCTATATACTATCTCTTTGTATTCTATTCTTATCGAAATAGTCAGTTCTTATACTCTATTAATTGGGCAATCCACATAGACAAGTCCAAAGCCTCCTTCTGTGAGTACACACAATCGGAGACTTCGCCGTTGAATCCTGGAGAGTGACTGCCGGCAGCCCATTTGTACCTATGATTATTATCAGTGGGGGCGAAATCACTTTTTAGGACAGTAGCTCTGCTACGCCTTGATTTTTCCAGCTAAGTTGTTCTAATTTACTGTATTATTCTTCTTGTTAATTGTTATATTTTCCAACAAACTACAGGAAGAGCTGCTTCACCAACAAATAGCATTACCTCACCGGATCTAGTTCCAAGACAAGCAACTCAAGATTTCCAAGGCACAAACCTGGATTTTGACCAACCACTTATTGAAGACGCTTCGGAAGGGAGTTCAACATTACGATACATGGCCAATCAACAAAAAACCAACGAAGGAAGGCAAGGCGAGGATGCAAGCGGAGAGCAGGCAAATGTTGTGCAACTGGAGATGCTCAAGGCATTGAAGGAAGCACAGGAAGGATAAGTGATGCTGATGGCCATGATGATGGAGATGCAGAGGAAGCAAGAGGAAATGGGGAATTTCCGCCAGCAGTTGATGCAGATTCCCACCTTCAAGGCCATGTTCCCAGACAGTTTGCAGGGGGAACAAGCAGGAGTGGAAGACAACAATAATGGCAACAACAACAAAGAGAACCAAATTGTACCTCCATCGACGGAGAATCAGTCGGTTCTAATCATCAACTTGGAGCCCCAGAACAGTGGTGATGCGCCACAACCCATGTAAGACCCCAACTTAATATTTAATAAAATTAAATTTCCTCTATTTAGTATCTTGAAATAGTAAGGGTTGATTGGATTAATGTGGTAAGTTATGGGTAAAATGCGCAATTATTTCAAACAATCAAGTGGTTTTAAAATATTCATTGTTGACGGGGAATATTCGTTTGGTCGTGGAATATTCATACCGCTTCAGAATATTCGCATTTACTTTGCAAGCAAATTTCTTGTGTGGATCCCATAACAGAAAGGGATTGATGAAGAAAACGACAAGAATAAGTTGGTTATAAATAATCACAGTAGTTATTACCAATTATCTACTGTGGAATACCCTTGTGGTTAAAACACAAGAAGACATGGTATTACACCAATTATTGATTCTTATGTAAGAAGGCACTACTCAATAATTGTTACAAAGAATTAATGCTCAAAGATTTTATTTTATTGATTCAATAATTGTCAAGTTGATATTTTATATTACCGTTGTTTTAATAATTGTCACTACACAATATTTTCTATTATCGGAGTAATAATTCATATTATCTCTAATAATATTATTAGATAACATTATTGGCAATGTCTAGAAAGTTCTCATCTAAGGAGAGGTCCAGTCATCTAATCAAGGCGCAAAGAAAGAGAGATCCTTATCGAAAGCCCCTTTCCTCGAACCGCCTCGTTGTCAATAATGTGATTCTATAATATTATTTGTGAATAATTAATTATTGATTTATATAATGAGGAAAATATTAATTTTTATGTGGA
>CM035153.1:25657604-25876556 GCA_020205615.1 Panax quinquefolius
AAAATTTCAAAATTTAAAAGACATGGAAGTTTTAAAATTCAAAGATCATTATAAAGATAGATAATAATATATCTAGACATCCATATACTATAATTTTATAACAGAGCTAGCTTTAAGATATTAGCAATTTTAAAATTCTCTCTTTGGAAGATAATATAACTAATAATATTGTATCATCAACGAATAACTATTGCATACTTTATTTGTCATAGTACATGCTCCTTTTGTCCCAAATTAATTAAGTGACTATTTTTATGTATATATAGAAATTTTTGATACAAGTGATTTAACATTGTCTATATTAGCACTGGTGGCTCACGTATTGTGTGTATAAATTATGTGAGCTACAATAAAAATTTTATAAAATTTGAAGTATTAAGTAGGAAGATAAAAGAAATTAAAGGAAAAATTAGTAATATAAAAGAATGTGACACAAAATCATCAAAAGCCTCCATGGAGCTTTATAATATAATAACTTACACACATGGCACACGCGTTGTATGTGTGAATTATGTAAAATATAAAATTTAAAATTTATAAAATTTGAGGACTAAATAAAAAAATAAAAAAAAATTAAATTAAAAAGGACAAAATCCAAGGCTTTATAATATAACTAGCACATGTGGCACACGCGTTGCGTGTGTGAATTATGTAAGATATAAAATTAGAACTTTATAAATTTTAAGACTAAATAGTAAAATAAAAAGAAATAAATTAAAAAAAGACAAAATAGTAATATATTTAAAATTGTAGAAGCAAAAGAGAAAAGAAGGGGAAAAAAGACGTGACAAAATCACTAAGGTTGTGTTTGATAAATTTAGGAATTAAGATCTGAATGATTATGATGTCTTAATAAATTAGATCATCTTAATGGTTATGAGGTCTGAATCAAAAAAATTATTTGATAACTAAAAAGTAAGTTGTCTCTTAATGACACTATTTTACCATTTTAAAGGGTAAAATTTTATTTAATAATTTAAAAAATTTAATTTAATAAAAATGAGTGCATAATATTGTTGAATATATTTATATAAAAAAAAATTTATCAAAAAAATTTCATTAAGAGGTACCTCTTAATTATTAAAATTTTATTTTCCGTCTTACCGATTAAGAGGCATTCAGAGGTAACAAAAAAATAAATAAACAGCATCATACCTCTTAACGAATAAGAGGCAGTCCATTAAGAGACAATTAGATGTAAACGAACAGCACCTAAGTTTCTGTGGAAAGCGTCACGGAGACTTTATAATATAGATAGATAATAAATAAATATGTGAATTTGATCACTAATCCATCTTTGTTAGAGCTAACAAATAGAAAAGAATAATAAAATATATAATAATCTCATTCACAATAATTGTTTTCAAATTCCACAAATAGATATGTATATATGTTTACATTGCATGCATGGTTGAATGGATGTAAAGGTGAAGTGATGAAAACATATGAGAGATAAATTTCATTTCTAAGAAAAGGGAAGGTGTTTTTAAGAGAAACTTTAAATGAATATATATATATATATATATATATATATATATATATATATATATATATATGTGAATGATTCATAATATGTATTTGTTATGGATCTTTATAAGGTACACACCGTTTATATATTAAAAATAAAAAGAAATAATCATGATTAAAAATTGAAAATCGAAATCCTCTACTATTAGTAGTGGAAGAAAAAAAACACTTAGCTTCCTCTACTAATAGTAGCGGATGTCAATTTTCAGATGTTTGACTGATCAAAATAAACATTTGGCTTGACCAATAAATATTTAGAATTTATTAATTAGGGTTTAGGGTTTATTAACCAGAGTTTAGAGTTTATTAACTAGAGTTTAAGGTTTATTAACCTTAATAACCTATGGTTAATTAATAAACCCTAAACCTTAGTTAATAAATTTTAAACCCTAGTTAATAAACACTAAACCTTAGTTAATTAATATAAAAATCATAAATATTTATTGGTCAAACCAAACTCTTATTCTGATTAGCTAAACCTTAAATATTTATTGGTTAAGTCAAACTCTTATTTTGATTAGCGTCTGATAAGCGTTTGCTACTATTAGTGACGCATCCACTACTATATATATGTGTTTTTTTATCGTCTGATATTAACAGTAGCGGACGACGTCGATTTTCAGTTTCTAATTCTAATTATTTTTTCTTGTTTTTAATGGTATTAATGATGTATGCACTATAAAAATCTATATAAAATACATATTATGAATTATTACCTTATATATATATATATAATTATATAAGTACTACAAGCTTAATTACTAAGACAAACTTCAATTGAATTTTAAATAGTTAAGAATAATTTATGAAAGTTTACCTAGTTTGTCACGTGACGAATATTAGAATGGGCAAAGGGTCAAAATGCCCCTGATATTTATGGTGATGTCCCACTTGCATTCTAAATTGATTTTTTTTTTCTTCAAAAGTACCCT
Organism: Panax quinquefolius; assembly: GCA_020205615.1. NCBI lineage: Eukaryota > Viridiplantae > Streptophyta > Magnoliopsida > Apiales > Araliaceae > Panax > Panax quinquefolius. Next base: position 25,660,064 of record CM035153.1, read on the forward strand.
TAACGTTATATTTTTTGGGTCACCTTAACAGAAGGCAAACGGGGTTAAAATGTGATGATGTGGCAGGATTAAATATAAAATATATTCTAGATAAAAAATATATATCATTTAATCAAAACAAAAAAATATTAAAATTCAAAATAAAAAAAGCATAACATATTTACATCATTTAATCAAAATAATAAAATTCAAATTATTTTGTTAACTAATCAAAAAAACTAATTAAATAAAATAAGTTGTATAACATATTTACATCATTTAATCAAAATACTAAAATTCAAAACATAACATATTTACATCAAATACTAATTAAAAAAAATACTAAAATACTAATTAAAAAATCAAATTAAAAAATACTAAAAATACTAAAATTCAAATTATTTTTTTAATTAATCAAAACAACAAAATTCAAATTACATCATTAAAATACTAAAATCATAATACTAAAACTAATTGATATAAAAATTTTAAATTACTAAAATCATAATACTAAATAATATTATATAGTTTAAAAATATTATTTAGTTTAAAATTATAATTTTAAATTACTAAAATCATAATACTAAATAATATTATAATTTTAGTAATTTAAAATTATATATCAATTAGTATTTTTAAACTATATAATATTAACATTGTTCCCCACCATGTACTAAATAATATTATGATTTTAGTAATTTAAAAATTATAATTTTAAATTAAATAATATTTTAAACTATATAATATTATTTAGTATTATGATTTTAGTAATTTAAAAATTTATATCAATTAGTATTTAGTATTATGATTTTAGTATTTTAATGATGTAATTTGAATTTTTGTTGTTTTGATTAATTAACAAAATAATTTGAATTTTAGTATTTTTTTTAATTTGATTTTTTTAGTATTTTAGTTTTTTTTAATTAGTATTTTAGTATTTTTTAATTAGTATTTGATGTAAATATGTTATGTTTTGAATTTTAGTATTTTGATTAAATGTTGTAAATATGTTATACAACTTATTTTATTTAATTAGTTGTTTTGATTAGTTAACAAAATAATTTGAATTTTATTATTTTGATTAAATGATGTAAATATGTTATGCTTTTTTATTTTGAATTTTAGTATTTTTTGTTTTTGATTAAATGATATATATTGTTTTATTTAGAATATATTTTATATTTAAGCTCGCCACGTCATCACATTTTAACCCGTTTGTCTTCATTAACTAGGTAGAGCACGGCGCGATTAAAAAAAATATAACGTTAAGGATACTTTTGGAAAAAAAATTAATTTAAGGTATAAGTGGAACATCCGAATAAATATCAAAGGCTTTTTTGACCCTAGAATATATGAGGAAACCAACGGGCAAAATAGTGTACACGAGTAATTCACGAACGAAGATGATGCTGTGGAAAATATTAATGAAAACTCGGATTTTTATGTGTTTTAGTATTTATTGAGATTAATTTATTTTCTTATGTACTGTAACTACATATACTCGCTGCAAGAACTCCCAAAAAGACATTACATGACTGAAGCAAAACTGTTTTATTGTTTATTGGCTTGCTTACTGCTCTTCATTATCCGGCTCAAACTTGTATTTTCTTTAAGAAGGTACAAAGAATTTTTTTCAAACTATTATTCGGTTGCATAATCTCTTTATAAATTAAAATTAATTACTTAATTAATACTCTCTCCGTTTCAAAATTAGAGATATAATTTGACCTTTGAGGTCAAACGACGACATATTAAACTTTAAAATCGGTATGACTCGTAAAAGTTTAAAATAAAATAAATTTTGTGATTAATAGTTTTTGTTATATGCTATACAATGATACTAATTGTATTAACTAAAATTAAATTAATTTATATTAATTTAAAATTTAATATATTATCGTTTAACTTCAAAAATTAAATTGTATCTCTGATTTTGGAACAAAATTTTTTCTTTTAATACTATTTACTCCCTCTAGTATAGCTCTTTGGCACCTAACAAATTTTATATACAAATAGCATCTAATTTTGGTAGTTTGAGACTTGTGTTAACTGAAAAAGATTTAAGGAATAAGGTCCTTTTTTAATATTTCTATTTTCATTTGAACATGTGAAAATTTGAAAAGGTTATGCCCATAAGATTATTTTATTTGTTTAGCTCAAACATGAGGTTGACTTTTTATTATGGATAAAGATATATTTTATAATTTTATATGTCAACTTTTTTGTTGCGAATTACGTGAATAATTACGGTTAGTAATATTTTAACGATGTATTCCTTCTTAATTGCATCTCATCCCCTGTATTAATATATTGTAGACACTCGAAATTTTGCATTCCTATTACTAACCTTGCAAGAGGGCAGAATCGTCTTCCAGAGATGACCTTGAAAGTCAAAACAGCTCAATCCCGGAGACAACCCCGTGATACTCAGTCTTTTCCATCTCGGAGACAATCCCGAGATATCCAGTTCCCGTCCTAGAGATAACCCCAGGAGTTTCAGTTTCAACCTCGGAGATAACCCCGAGGAATACAGTTTCAGTTCCGAAAATAACACCGGAGGAGTCATTTCCATCTCGGAGACAACCCCGAGATACTCAGTTCCAGTCCCGGAGACAACCCCGGGAGGTTTAGTTTCAACCTCGGAGACAACCCCGAGGAGTGCAGTTGCAGTTCCGGAGATAACTCCGGAAATGCTTGTTTACACCGAGCAATCAACTTCAACCTCGGAGATAACCCCGAGGCACTCAGTTCCAAACCCGGAGACAACCCCGGGAGGTCAGGCACATCTCAGAGATAAACCTAAGGACATTCAGCACTTGCAGCAGCCCAATCTTAGAGATAACCCTGAGCAACGACTGCTAAATCAGCCCAAACCGGAGATAACCCCAGTGAGGGGCAAAATCTTCATTTTGCCACCTCGATCACACATCCACGCCTTCTCAACAAACATTTCAACATACATTCTACACAGCAGTGTCCTACAAGAACCATAGCTCCAATCCCGAGTGACTACTATACAAGGCAGCACACTGGATAGAATTTGAAGCTTGAAGACCTAGGCATGGTTCCATCTTCCTGACTTCATACAACCTCTAATCCCATGTCATTTGTGTAGCTCTCGACAACAGCTGTGACGCCCCCAAAATAGGTATACATCACCCATCCTAAGTCGACAAATACATGGTACAAAATTCAAATACAACTTAATTATACAACAGTAGTGTAAAATACGACAAAACATAATCTAAGAGTTTTAATACGAATATTGTCATCTAGATAATATCCACACTCAATGGAGTCCTCATTATATTTATTATCACACTATTTCATAGAATAGTGAGGACTACTAATGCTATCATCTGGACCGTCACTCCATTCCCCGACTAGTCCCGGCTACGTTCTCATTTCCTGAAGAGAACAATGAAAGCAAAAGGTGAACTCAACTAGCCCAAGAAGAAATATTATTATGACTATGATAATGCAGAATAATTTATCGTTAGCCTTCAACAATGTTAAACTGATAAAATATAACAATCATCAAGTTTAACTGCAGCGGAACAAGCAATCCATTAGAAGAGTCAAATAGAGCATGATATCTAATATCTTCTGTGATTTAAAAGGTTTTTCATCACTTTTATCGCTGAGACTCAGCTTAATAAATAATCCACATCATTCTTGCACTACGGCCAAGGATATTCATTAGTATCACGACCACAAATTATCCATGCACTACGGGCCAAGGATATTCGTGTTTTCATCAATGGTCATGATCATGCTAACAACTGTCCATCAATGCACAACGGGCTAATGAGAACTTTTACCACATCATTTGTAACATTACGGTCATGATTATACCGAATAATCCCTGGTCATAATCATACCAAGTCCATCTATACTCTACAAATACGATGACTTTCAACATAATATAAACATGAGGATGATGGCAATGATATAAGAATTCAATAAAACAAGTTCAATGATAAATTTTTAAAGATTTATAATTTAATTTATCCAGAAATCAATAGCGTCTAAATTGTCAACATGATACTGCTTTGTTGAGTAAAATTCAAGAATAATATTGTACCAAAAAAATTTTGGACCGAAAACGAATAAATTTTTATCATGAAAACTACCCCGGGTGAATAGTACTCGAGTGAATAGTACCACGTGAATAGTATTTTGGGAATAGTAACCCCGTGAATAGTGCTTTAGCATAAAAAAGTTAAAACTTATCAAGAATACTCAGAATAATATTTTCATGAAAAGATACTGGATGAAGCGCAAATATCAAGGATATTCTACTAATTTCATGGAGTTTAGAAGCCAAAACTTTAACAAAACGAGTATAGAATTCGAAATCTGAAATGAAATAATATTACTTACATACTACACAGTATGCAAGAAAATATTATTTCAAGCGAATATTGAACAAAAATAACATCCCTTACCTTGAAAAGAATAGTATTCCAACTGGTATAGCGGGGATTTACTTGAAGAAAACTTGCACTATTTTCTACGCTCAAAGCTTTCTTAAACTCTAAAGAAACACGCTAAAGTTTATAAAAGAAGAATTCTCTGATTCTGGTGTGATTTTCAATTCTAACTAAGCATCCTATTTATAGGAGAATAGAAAAGATACTATTTGAAAAATCATGGATGCAACAGTTTTAGAAAATTCACGGATGCCTTATTAATAATCACGGACGATTGAAAACTTCTTCCAAGCAACAAAAAAACAAAAATAACACACACACACACACACACACATATATATATATATATATATATATTAACACATGTTATATACATATATATATATAATATTAATTCCCTCTTTGTAAAGCAAACTACCTCCCCCCCATTTCCCACCCGTGCCTGCAAACTCCATCCAAAACATCTTTCTTCCACACGTGGGCCCCACATGTGGCCCCCACATATGGTCCCCACCTTTATTATATTACATAATTTTCTATCGATTATTTTGAAAAATGGGTAAATGGGGGTCCATAAAATAAGCAAAATTTACACAAATACTTCATAAAAAATTCCCTCAATATTGTTAACAACATTTAGCATTATTATTATAATTTGTAATATTTAACAACCAGGTCGTTCCCAGGAAAGAGGGGGCTTTTCAATAAGGATTTCTCCCTATTGACGCGCAATTAGGTGACCAGACCTCTCCTTGACAGAACTTCTAGACATCGTAAATATTACAAATAATAATATTAATAACTTTGTCATCTCAATTATTGATTTAATAATATAAAATATTATACAGATGATACTGTGATAATAATTGAATCAATAATATGAGAGATATGATGCAACAATTATTGTAGCAATAATTGAAAATAACTGAGTGACTTCTCACGTAAGCATCAATAATCAATATCGTGTGCTACTATGCAACCACGCGTATTACTGAACTTTTAACACCGATTATTTCAACAGTTAACGGTAAAATTTTCGCCGTTATTTTCATAAAAGATATTTATGTCATTTTTTCATTTCGACAATAATTACGTTGTGGGGTCCACCAATGATGGTGCCGTCGTATGAATATTCCCTGTTAAAACGAATATTCCCCGACCAATCGAATATTTTATAACAACTTGCTTACTTTGCAAAATTTATAAATATTATCCACAACTATAATATTATCTCAAATCCAAACCATAATATTAAAAAAAATATTTTGAGAAAATTAGTCTTTATTCACAAAATTTGGGGTTTTACAATAACCCCTCATGAAATTTCGCCCTCGAAATTTACGTATGTACCTGGTATGTCAAAGAGGTAAGGATGCCTCATTAGATTCTAACTCTTGAGGTATAACCTTTGAGCATAGAATATATTTCTTCTTATCCAAGATTTTAACAGGTATCTCCTCATATGTTAAATCTTTCGATATCTCGTCCTGTTCTAATTTAATAATATGGTTCGGGACATCCACATATTTACGTAACATCGATACGTGAAAAATGTTATGAACACACAACATATTTGGCGGTAAAACGAGTCCATAGGCCACAGTTCCTACTCGATCGAGGATTTCAAATAGACCAATAAAATTGAGGGTTGAGATTTCCTCTCTTCATCGACTCTTGCTTCTAGAATAACGCCTTCCTGAACCTTCTTCTTCACATTCATCAGTTCTGAGTCTATAGCTTGAGCATCTTTACTTTATCGATTAAAGTCGGTTCAAATCGTATATTCGTTATCTTCACGTAGGTTCATATATTCGCACTCGCATACGATCTTCTACTCAATGCGTCATCTACCACGTTCGCTTTTCCAGGATGGTATTGAATGGCATTATCGTAATCTTTCAACAGCTCGAGCCAACGTCTCTGGCGCATGTTACGTTCGTTTTGGGTGAAGAAATATTTGAGGATTTTTATATCGGGTTCAAGGTCGATACAAAATTCCATTTTACGCTCTGGGGGTAGGCCAGGAAGTTCTTCAGGGAATACGTTAGGAAATTTATTAATAATAGAAATATCATTCAAATTTGACGTATTTTTGTTTAAATCTGTGACATGGGCTAAGAAAGCTTGACATCCGTTTTTCAATAAACGAATAGCTTTATGGCTTGAGATGACAGTGATTGATTTTAATGGTTTGGTTGCTTAAATTCGCATAATAGGTTGGTTAGGAATATGAAAGCTAACAACCTTACGAAAACAATCAATTCACTACAACAAAAAGGCTTATTTTCGACAGAGTATTCTGTCGGTACTAAGGTTATTCCGTCGAGGGTAACCTTATCTCCGACGGAATATTCGGTCGAAAATTCAGTCGTATATAAGCACGTCGAAAATAAGTCCGTCGATTCTTCGGTCGGGAATACTTAACATCGATAGAACTATTCTCGACCGAACATTCAGTCGGCGTTAATATATCCCCGACTGAAATGTGTCTGTCGAGGAAATTCAGTCGATGATAGTCATGTCATGTGGCAGCTTGGAAAAAATGGAAAATCACCTTACGCGCGACGGAATTCCGTCGAGGATATTCGGTTGATGCTATGTATGCCACGTGGCAGTAGACCAAAAATGGGAAGAACCTTAACCTCGACGGTTATCCGTCGAAAATACCATTCTTCCGTCGAGGTTACTATTTTTTTTTTTAAATATTTTTTTTGTTTTTGCAATATCCAGGTATTTAACCCACATCTTGTACCTGTACCTGGTACCTGTTTTCCCAACATCACATACACAAGCTAAATTTAGCTAAATGTCAAAAACATCCCATTACTACTAGCATAACCGCAACAAACCAAAGTAATGAAATGTAAAACTACTTTAATAAAAGTAAATTAAACAAATGTAAATTACAAAAGATCCCATTAATCTAAACTAATTATAAAAAACATCCCATTAAGCTAAATTAAGCTAAGTGTCAAACCGCAATAAAACCAAAGTAATTAATGATAAAGTACTTTAAACTACAATATGTACGTCAAAAGTTATGTAAAATTAATATAAAAGAATTTAAACTACAAAAGAATGTAAACTAAGTCAAGCTAGTAGAGCCCCCGGTGTGAGAAGGATCATCGGTGAGGCCGACGTACTGGCTTGTGGAGTATGAAAATCGTCATCCCGCTCGTCAGTCCGCTCGTCACCCTATTGATACAATATAATATAACTCATTAGTCTATATATATGATTCAGTTAAAGATAACTAAATGAAAATTAAATAACATGCAGAATATATATTTGTATTTAAAACGAAATATACCTGAGCAGTCGAGCGCTGACTCAACATCGGCCCAAACGCGTCCTCGACTAAGGTAACCACCATCCGAATAATCTCGTCGCGCATCGCAGCCCACTGCTTCGGAGGAATACCCGTACTCTCGGCGGTGGCACCAGCTGCAACGTCCTGCGCAAGCTGATGGAGGCGAGAACGGCTAGGCGGGTCCTGACGATGGAACAACGGATCGGTCTCAAACCTCTCCGACACCACAGCCATAACATGCTGGAACAAAGCATCATCTAAGCCAGTGCTCGTATGTGATGGTCCCACGGGTGGCTAGAGCCTACAAAAATAAATATAACATGAATAATATTACAAGTTTACTTTATTCATAAACACAAAATAAACACAAATATTATACCTCCTGGCAGTGTATAAAGTCAGTATCCTTGGTAACACCAAAGACTGACGACCGGCCACGGTAGTACTAGTGGGAGTATCCTGAGACGCAACCCAAAGAGCCGTCTCCTCGTCCTGAGATAAACTAATCTTGGGCGGATGGACGGTGGAATCTAACGTCTCAAAGATCGCCCTAGCAACCGCAACTCACTTATATCTGTTGGTCATGGAGATTCTCAAACCGCCTCACATAATTTGATATACAAGTGAGTTATCTTGGTATCATCATATAAATTACGTAATATTATCCTAAATAATATCTATTATAGTAAATGTATTACCCGTATAGCTAGTGCTGCTGGAGATATCGTAGACCCCGAAGTAGAGCCCTTCTGTGTATGGACTCTATCACAGAACTCGATCATAGTAGGAGATCGGCCCAAGCTACTCCGCATGGCCTAGATCATATACGTTAAATAAGATCACCTTAATTTACTATAGTTGCAATATAAGATTAAACTAAACTAAAGAGAAATACATACCGACTTAACCTCCTGAAATGATTGCGAGCCAGAAGTATGTACAACTCGCAGCTTGTCGCGATTCGTCTTCATCTGCTCCGACTTGGTCTTGAACGCAAAGATCATCCTAAGACGCACACATCGCGTTCCATGTTGCATCCGACGATCATCACAATGGTGATGATCTCGCAAAGTAGTCCCGCATTTCTTCTATCGCCCAGATCGTCATTCGTCGTCATCTCGTATAACCAAATAAGCAAATTCTTCGAGATGTGGGAAATGATAACGACGCCACCATCCACCTCGGTGATGCTTACCTCGATATCGTAGTATCTCTATCAAATGTACATAACATACGTTATAATTTATTATTTGAACAATATGTAAATAACATGCATGGACCTTGATTTAATATATGTAAGTCGACTTACGTGTAACTCCTGCAACACTGTCACCATGAAGCCGGCATCGTAGCGCGCGTACTGACTAAATCGCTTGCAACCTGTAGGGAGATACGCCAGGCAGATGACGTGTACGGTCACCTTAGCGATAGGATCCATAATACTAGAATACAAAATTTATTAAGAACATTTTAATTTATTAATCACATGATAATATCATTCTAATTGAACATAAGTGATATATTATAGTTGAAACCTACACGCATTTGCCGACATCAATCGAACTGTATGCGGTCACTACTACCAAAGGATTTACCTAATCAACCGAGGTTAGGCCCTCGCGAATGTCAACGTCTAGCATCTGTATGTTAATATATATAGTTATGACATTGTCCAAAAATAGTAAATGAATGTATAATATAGTTATGAAAATAATGTTACTGACCCAAAAAAGAAATCAACTCACTAGCATCTGAAGATGACCCTCCCTGGGAGTCGTCACCCGATCCGGAGCGGCCGCCACCACGGCCACCTCCACCGCTATGTCGAGGCATATATAGTTGTACTACTGAAATAACAGACATAGATACGATGAACGATCAAATGGCCATCCTATGTGTGGGAAATATATATATATATAATGATTGATTTTAGTTGTATAGTATTTACAAAACACCAATTAGTGAAGAAGTAGTACGTCGTCAAACCCGTCATAGTCAAAATCATTTTCATCCTCTAATTCTGTCTCTTCTTCTTCTGTATCAATTTCTTCCTCAATATCATCTTCTATAATCACATACGGACAAACAACCACATCTTCCTCCACTTCGTCAACATCGAGTACGTCAACGACATCATCACCCAACACATCGTCATCATATACCATAACGTGGCTGGGATTGCCAACTTGTTCTTGCAACGAGTCATCCGTTCCAGACAAATTAGTTCCATCAAATGGCCGAGTCTTCGTTGTCACAACTGTATACCAGGGGGTTCTATTGTGAACAACATTAGGGGCGTAGTACACTTGAGTTGCTTGGCTGGCTAACACAAATACATCATCAGACTGTAAAACAGATTTAATATCTACTATTACGATCAACTTTAACACCCTTTGCAGTATCAAACTAGCGACACTTAAATGTAACGACCTTTTTAGCCCCTGGATAATTGAGCACAACCACTTCCTTTAATCTTCCATAGTAATTGGATTTAGAATCTCCATAACAACTTCCCAACGCGACAACGCCGGAGTTGACTTGTGTCAATTCATTCAAGTTATCAACCTTGAATCTATACCCATTCACGATACAACCTGAAAATGAACTAACAAGTTTGTACGGGCCTAAAATGACATCTCTAAAATGATCATACGCGTTCTCTTCTTCGACCCTTATCTTAAACCACTGGTGAAAATTTGCATTAGTGAATGCTTCCATCTGTGATTCTGTCAACCCCGGGTTAGAAGCATGCGCTTCCAATTCGAATGAACTGCGTACAATAATATGGCAATTAATTAATTTTTGATTAAGGATAGATAAAGCATTTTCAACTTGTAATAATACATACTTGATGTACGACGATACTTCAGTCATATTTAGAAGCACGTATGTAGGGACAATCTTTAAATCTTTATCGGTTAGGTAAGTCTTCGTCTCATGTCCAAATGGTTTAGCTGGATAAGTGAATACAACCAACTCATCATCAGCATGACCAGACGGATCTCATTCTGACTTAGACAGTTATGCTTCGTTGCGACTACATTGTCAAAGTACAACGAGTAGAAGTTGACAAGCTCTTCCTCCGTATAGTGTTCAGCAATAGAACCCTCTACACACGCTTTATTTTTAACTTTCTACTTTAATTGACGCATATACCTGTCACATTAAAGAATGTGATATATATTACCTGATAAGTTAAATATAAAGATGGCGAATATTGCATAATGTATGTGATATTACCTCTCAAATGGATACATCCATCGATATTGCCCCGGTTCTCCAAGATTAAGTTCATATGGCAGATGAATAGGCAAATGCTCCATGTTGTCAAAGAACCCCGGTGGTAAAATCATTTCGAGCTTGTACATTGTCAACACTATGTTTTTCTCCATCTGCTCCACATCACTATACCTTATAACAGTTGAGCAAATATCCCGAAAGAAATTTGAAAGTGCGGTAAAAGTATCATTAATATTCCTGGGTAACATCTCACGAAATACAATTGGCATCAACTTCTGCATGAATACATGACAGTCGTGACTTTTGAAGCCAGTAATTTTCAACTGCTCAACCTTAGTACAACGAGATATGTTAGAAGCATATCCATCTGGGAGCTTCAATGCGCTAAGCCACTTGCAAATGTTTTCAACCTGTTGCTTGGTAAGACAAAATGGAGCTTTTGGTTTTGTGTTGTTAGGTCGGAGCCACAATTTCCGCCTGATATTCATTTCTTTCAAGTCTTTACGTGCTTTATCATTGTCTTTTGTTTTACCACTTGTATCTAGTACGGTGTAAAACAAGTTCTCAAATACATTCTTTTCTGTATGAATAACATCTATACAATGACGAAGTGCTAGTGTGACCCAGTATGGCAACTCAAACCAAATTGGTGAGTGAGTCCATTTATGACTTTTCCCATATCATATAGCTCTCAACGTACCATGCTCCTTCCCAGGGGGTGGAAATGTTAGATCATTTAGCTCACCCAATATATCGTCACGCCTCGACAAGTGACCAATGACCCCTTTTTTCTCTGCTTTTCATTGAATTGTGTAGACATCTTTCTATAACTATGCTCAAGAAGAATCTATGAGCGGCCCAAAGAAACTAGTTTTCTAGCCACGACGTAGTTGAGTGTCTTGCACATCCCCATGCAAATCGGATATGACAACTTGCCATGAGTCGACCAACCACTAATCATCCCAAGTCCGAAAAAAAGTCGTTGATAGTCCACAACAAGGTCGCCTTCATCACAAAATTCTCCCACGATTTATCAAAAGTATGAACACTGCTTTCCCACAACATCTTAAGTTCATCGACTAACTACCGAGGTACACGTTAATGTCTTTTGTAGGACTCTTATCCCCCTAATAAAGTAAGGTCAAGAAAAGATACGGATCCCTCATGCACATTGACGGTGGAAGATTGTAAGCTACCATAATCACTGGCCAAACAGAATAAGGCTGACTAAAATTATTAAATGGAAAAAATCCATCTGTAGCCATCCCAAGCCTAACATTCCTAACTTCTTCGGCAAATTATGGAAAATTGGCATCAAAATTCTTCCATTCATCTCCCTCTGCTGGGTGAGTCAACTAACCAGGCACGACATCCCTTGTTTTATGCCAACTCATATACTAAGCAGTGTGTGCAGACATGAATAGCCTCTGCAACCTCGGCGCAAGAGGAAAATACCGTAAAATCTTCTTTGGAACATGTTTCTCCTTCCCTCCACGTTTTGTGATCTTGTACCTTAACGAGTTACAGATATCATACTGCACCTTATCTTTGTCCTCCCCATAATATAACATGCAATCCTGCTCACAAGCATCGATCTTCTCATACCCGAGATTCAACCCCTTAACCATCTTCTTCACCTCATAGTAATTCGCAACGATTATCCCCGGGTAAGAACTCATTTGAGAATATCAAGCAAATCATTGAATCCTCTCTCACTGCAGTTATGCTCATTCTTGAAATATAAAAGCTTCGTAACTGCAGTAAGCCTGGTGTGCTTGTCATTTCCAGGATACAATGGAACACCCGATTCAGATAGAAACTTGTAGAAAGCAGCTGTTGAATCATTTGGCTTTTGCTGAAAACTGCTTGACGCATGCTCGTTTTCATCCCAGTCAATATTGGTAGGGTCATACGCATCAACCAACATCTGCACGACGTCATAGTTATCTACTTGCGAATCCCCGTGATCTGAGTGGTCTACAGTACTATATGTCCGTTCTCTAAACTCAGCTGATTCCTCGTGATGAATCCATACCGAATACCCATCCACAAACCCACGTGAATATAAGTCAAAATTGGACACCCCTTCACGGTACGCATCAACTAATCCCCTCCCATCAATTGGTATCCTATGGTACATCCAACTCCGGTCGGCTGACATCTTTAATTGAAGAAAATACCCAATTAAAATATATATGCATGTATTTAGTTTACCTAGTATATATCTCCACTCTACAGAGGTTAGGCTTCTATCCCGTTCCTGGATGCGTCTCCTCACTAGTGCCATTCACAAGGTGCGCGTTTATAATATTTTAAGAAAATTTTAGCATCACCTCCCCATGGTCTTCAAGTACACGAAATAGACCAAGACAACTTAGTCTAAGTATGCACTCGAAGAACATATGTAGAGACACCTGCTGAAAAATCCTCAAAAAAATATAAACACGTACTCACCTTGTGAATTAGCACCGACCTAAGTGAGAGACATAACATCCAGTAAGAGTCCCAAACTGGGGACTATTCGGCATTCACTCCTACTGAGTGAATGTCAAACGGGTTTCTAAGTTTCAAAGTATATTACATATATATATTTATGAGTTTATTGAAGAGCAAAGGGAGAGTATCATTGAGTTTATTGAAAATTGTGGAAAACTAAGCAAATGCTACTTAGTTTATTAGTTGCAAATCTAAGTTTCATATTAGTTGCGATTCTTTAGCTAATAGTACTCAAACCCGCTCATGCAGTAGTAATCGGACAAAAAAAAGTCATAGTTCTGTTTGTGTCCTATACTCTATTAATAATAAAGTTAATTGAATTCTCGGACATTCCTCATCGCTCCACCATAATGTATGACAACATCCCAAAGGAGTTCCATTAAGCTATTGAACAAAGTTCTGTTAAGCAACCCTCTAAATGAGCGAGCGATCACTTCTTTCTACTATGAATGAATCATTGCACGATATTGGTTCAATCCATGCCATAAAAGCCTCACCACCCAAATACCCATCCGAGGAATTTGGAGTGGTGAAGTCGCCTATGTCGGATTGGACCCATATCGTGCAATGCTTCATTCCTAGTAGAGAAGTGATCGTTCGCTCATTTAGAGGGTTGCTTAACCTATAACTTTGTTCAACAACTTAATGGAAGCCCTTCCGTATGTTGGCATTTGTTATAATGGAACAGTGAGGAATGTCTTCAATAATTCAATTAACTTTATTATTCGAGTATAAGACACAAACAGAAACTACGACCCCTTTTTTTAATTGCTGTCGAGGAACCGGTTGGAGTACTATTAGCTGCAACTACTACGTCGAATCCTGCATACAAGGAAGAGTACATATATATGTAGGTAGAGTATTATCGAGTTTATTGAAAATTGTGGCAAACTAAGCAAATGCTACTTAGTTTATTTTGTCAATGATAAACTAAGTAAACGGTACTTAGTTTATTAGAATTATTATTTGGAATCTATAGAGACTACTGTTCGATATTCAATCCTACTTGTCAAAGGGGTTTCTAATTAAGTTGCAAAGTATATTATTTTATTTCCACGACAACATTCTTATATATTCAGTCTCTTTGAATTGCATACCAACTAAGCAAATGCTACTTAGTTTATTATTTTGACTTGATTTAATGTATTATTTTAATTTATTATAATTTATTTTATTTTATTTTAATTTATTTTGTTTTATTTTATTTTGTACTATATAATATAATTTTAAAATTTTTTTATTAAATTAAATTAAATTAAATTAAACTACTTTATAACATTTATTAATTATTAAATTAAATTTACTTTAATTTTAATTTAATTTATTAAATTTATTTTATTTTATTTTATTTTTATTTTATTTTATGTTATTTTAATTTATTAATTATTTTAATTTAATTTATTTTATTTATTATATTATATTATCTCATTTTTAAAATTTATTTTATTTAATAAACTAAATTAAATGAAATTTATTGTTTTATTTATTTTTTTAATAATTTTTATTTTTAATTTAATCTATTTATATATTAAATTATATTTATTTCATTTATTAAACTTTATTTTATTTTATTCTCAATTATATATTAGTATATTAAATAGTGATTTTTTATTTTATTTTATTTTTTAATTAAGTTGATTAAAATAATTGATATTTGAAGTATAAATTATTTGTCTAAAACTAATTAAGTAAATGCTACTTAATTAATTAGTGAATTTTAGTATTAGTAAATTAAGTAATAAATAGTTATTATAGCAATGATTTTGCATCTCAGAATTCTCGGCGAATTTTTGTGGGAAATTTAAATAAAATATCAAGCATAAAATTACTTTCTTTTATTAACATACAATATTGAAATTGAAGAAATATACACTGCAATTACATAAAAGAAAATAAAACCAAACAATAAAATGGATGCTATATATGTACAGAAGCTGCAAAAAGACCCAAATGACCAAAATCAGAATTCATATATACATTATAATACCAAAAACAGAATTCATATATACATTATACATTATCAATCCAAAAACAAAATAAATTTAGACCAATTGCACATTATATATAATACCAAATTCATACACAAATTTCATACTTAAATTTCATACTACTAACATATATATATATAATATATATATACTCAATACCTAGAAAATTACGAAAGAAGAGAGTCTAAGTCTTGTTGGCGATCTCCTCCCATGACCCATGACAAGTGGTCTGACCTGGCAATGTAGTGAGGCTTTTGGGTGGGTTGGGGTTTGGGGGAGAGGGTGGGGGTACACAGGGAAGGGGTTTGGGAGTGGGGGTACCGAGGGGGTGGGGTGGGGTCTGAACGTCTGAGGGGGGGGATGACGTTGACCGTAGGGGAGAGGGTGGGGTGCAAAGGGAAGGTGGTGGGGTCGTGCAGAGGGGACGACCCGATTTGGGGAGTAGGGTACTGGGTGCGGTGGGGGGGGACCAAATGAGAGGGGGGTTGACCACAGGCGTATGAGAGAGAGAGAGAGATCAGTGGTGTAGAGAAAAATAGAGAGGGAAATGTAGAAATAGAGAGGGAAATGAAAATGAGAGGGCGAAGGGTTTTTTTAGATTTATTTTCGATGGACTTCTGTCGAGGTTGTGTCTGTCGACGTTATGATAACCTCGACGAATTATTCCATCGAGGATGACACATAGTCTGTCGACTATATATTTGTGCTGGTGGGAAACCCTCGCGCCAAGGAGAAGATCTTAAATCCGACTGATGTCAGTCGAGGATACATTAATTCCAACTGAATTAATGTCGACTAAATATTCGGTCGGTCTTATATTAACATCGACGGAATATGTTTAGTCGACAATAATTCCGTTGAAACTAAAGCTTTTTCTTGTGGTGATTTTTTGGCATGATGAGTAGTTAATCAATCAATCCCTAAAATCACATCAAAGGTAAGTATTTTCAAAGAAATTAATAAGATCGACAGGTAACGTGAGGGTGCCGATTTGAATCAAACAAGATTTATAAACAGTGGATGTAATGAAGGTTTCTCATAACGGAGTTTCAATAGATAAGTCAAAGTCTAATTTCTCTTGAGTCAAATTTAAACGTTGAGCGCCAGTAGGAGAAATAAAAGAGTAGGTAGAACCGGTATCGAATAAAGTATAAACTTCACAAGAGTTTATGATTAGCTTACCCGTGATAACTTCATTTGGGTTCCTCACTTGTTGGGAAGTCATGAAAACCGCTCTCCCTTTGAACTACCCGGCTTTGACTCGTCTGGGGCAGCATTTGGTGTTATCACTACCGTTGGAATTAACTTTTCTATAGGGCATATTACACCCTCAACTGCTTCATCGTACTCCTGATTCATGATCTGAATCATCAATCTTCGATCCATATCGAATTGAGGTTGACCACTCTGTACAGGGTAATTCAAAACTCGATGTTGGGTTCTCCCAATTGCTATCCAAAAAGAGAAATACACATCATCTATTTTAGCCTTTTTGGATCGGACGTCTCTTTCTACAATATCAACACATCGTGCGGCTTTTACCCAAGCATCCTCCATTCTCACTCGTTCAATTTCTTCTTCTTTCAGCTGATCCTTGACATTCGAATTCTCAGATTCCAGCTTTAATATCTTACATTCTGCCAAAGAGTGCTTTTGTTCAAGTATCACATATCGGGTAATTCAATTTTGAATTGTTGCATCCCTTTGCTCCACGACCACCTATCGTTCTTCAACCTGTTCTTCTAACTCACGAATACGATCTTCCAGTTCTACATTTTGATCAAAAAAATTCTTCTAATAAATTCTCCTCAGGTTCTTCTTCTTCCTCAGGTTCCTCTTCTTCCTCACTCTCAGCTGCTACCTCTGCGACTAGCTCGGGTGCAACTATTAATTCTTCCCTCACCACAAGAATATCTTTAATTCCTTCTTCGCCTGACATCATATTATCCTGGTTGGTGATTAGCGGTGTCTCTACGGGCTCATTCACTCAATTGTTAACATTTTCAATCGCCATTCTCAAATACTGCCACAAAATAAGGGTTAATTAAAGAAATTTACATGTCATATAATATCCCTATGTTCTGACCGACCAATTAAATAATAAATAAACTTTGGTAGGTCATACTAGAGTAGGATTTTCCCGTCTCTCCCTTCCTAGTTCTTGTCTCACATCTCAGCCAGTGATCATATCCCTAAGCTTTGATACCAACTGTGACGCCCCCAAAATAGGTATACATCACCCATCCTGAGTCGCCAAATACATGATACAAAATTCAAATATAACTTAATTATACAACAGTCGTATAAAATACGACAAAACATAATCTACGAGTTTTAATACGAATATTGTCATCTAGACAATATCCACACTCAATGGAGTCCTCATTATATTTATTATTACACTATTTCATAGAATAGTGAGGACTACTAATGCTATCATCTGGACCGTCACTCCGTTCCCCGACTAGTCCCGGCTACGTTCTCATTTTTTGAAGAGAACAATGAAAGCAAAAGGGTGAGCTCAACTAGCCCAGTAAGAAATATTATGACTAAGATAATGCAGAATAATTTATCGTTAGTCTTCAACAGTGTTAAACTGATAAAATATAACAATCATCAAGTTTAACTGCAGCAGAACAAGCAATCCATTAGAAGAGTCAAATAGAGCATGATATCTACTATCTTCTATGATTTAAAAGATTTTTCATCACTTTTATCGCTGAGACTCAGCTTAATAAATAATCCACATCATTCCTGCACTACGGCCAAGGATATTCATTAATATCACGACAACAAATTATCTATGCACTACGGGCCAAAGATATTTGTGTTTTCATCAATGGTCATGATCATGCCAACAACTGTCCATCAATGCACTACGGGCTAATGAGGATTTTTACCACATCATTTGTAACATTACGGTCATGATTATACCGAATAATTCCTGGTCATAATCATACCAAGTCCATCTATGCACTACAGGCCATAGATGACTTTCAACATAATATAAACATGAGAATGATGACAATGATATAAGAATTCAATAAAACAAGTTCAAGGATAAATTTTTAAAAATTTATAATTTAATTTATCCAAAAATTAATAACGTCCAAATTGTCAACATGATACTGTTTTATGGAGTAAAATTCAAGAATAATATTGTACCAAAAATAATTTGGACCAAAAACGAATCAATTTTTATCATGAATACTACCCCGGGTGAATAGTACTCGAGTGAATAGTACTCCGTGAATAGTACTTCGGGAATATTAACCCCGTGAATAGTACTCTGGCATGAAAAAGTTAAAACTTATCAAGAATACTCAGAATAATATTTCCATGAAAAGATACTGGATGAAGCGCAAATATCAAGGATATTCTACTAATTTCATAGAGTTTAGAAGCCAAAACTTTAACAAAACGAGTATAGAATTCAAAATCTGAAACGAAATAATATTACTTACATACTACACAGTATGCAAAAAAATATTATTTCAAGCGAATATTGAACAAAAATAACATCCCTTACCTTGAAAAGAAGAGTATTCCAACTGGTATAGCGGGGATATACTTGAAGAAAACTTGCACTATTTTCTACGCTCAAACCTTTCTTAAACTCTAAAGAAATACGCTCAAGATTATAGAAAAAGAATTCTTTTATTCTGGTGTAATTTTCAATTCTAACTAAGCATCCTATTTATAGGAGAATAGAAAGGATACTATTTGGAAAATCACGGATGCAACAATTTTAGAAAATTCACGGATGCCTTATTAATAATCACCGACGATTGAAAACTTCTTCCAAGCAACAAAAAAACAAAAATAACATATATATATATATATATATATATATATATATATATATATATAAAACACATGTTATATACATATATATATAATATTAATTCCCTTTGTAAAGCAAACTCCCTCCCCCCATTTCCCACCCGTGCCTGCAAACTCCATCCAAAACATCTTTCTTCCACACGTGGGCCCCACATGTGGCCCCCACATGTGGTCCCCACCTTTATTATATTAAATAATTTTCTACCGATTATTTTGAAAAATGGGTAAATAGGGGTCCATAAAATAAGTAAAATTTACACAAATACTTCATAAAAAATCCCCTCAATATTTTTAACAACATTTATCATCATTATTATAATTCGCAATATTTAACAACCAGGTTGTTCCTAGGAAAGAGGGGGCTTTCCAATAAGGATTAATCTTTATTCACAAAATTCGGGGTTTTACAACAGATCTCCGAAAAAGGCCTTATACACCTCAATCAGATGCCCAGATTGAAGTTCTGAAAGTTTGAGCGGACAACGCGTTACATACGTGCACCTACTTGAGGCTACGGACCCACCCACGGGCTCGGGGCTCCTCGGGCAAGAAGGGGCACCCCAGGCACCGCAGTGCACTGCATGCTTCCCCTCTATAAATAGAGGGCTTGGGGGTGGCCATTTTGCATAGAAAAAAGGCGAGGAATGTGACAACTCGAATTTTTATAAGTTATTAAAATAGGAATTTAATAATTAAAATTCTTATTATGAGATGTTTTGAGTTTGAGTATGTATATATAAGTACTATATATATTTTGAAATGTGTGATATGGTGTGAAGAGAAATATATATTCATATATTGGGAAAGTGAGGTTTAATCGTTAAGTTAACTATCAAGAAATTAAATGAATTTGGTAATTATTTTAAATATTTATTGAATTAAATAAATATTTTAAATAATTTATTTATTGAGATAAATAAATATTCGATGAAATTGTTGTGTAATAATTTAGTTAAGTGTTTATATTAACTAAATTAATGTATGATAATTTTATGGATCAAAGATTTAATTTTATGAAATAATTAAATTAAATTAATTGTTTAATAATTATAATATCGTGTAATGGTGTTATTTTAATTTAATTGATTAATGTAATTAAGGAATGATTAATTTAGAAGGTTAATATTTATTAAATAAATATTAAGAATTATGTTGGCTAAGTAAATATTATGTGGATAATTAAAGATTATGATTTAAATTTAATAAGTGTGAAATTTGTATACTATATAATAAGCAAAACATGAAAATAAATTAAAAGGAGGTTGGAGAGGGTTTTGCCAAACATGGTCTTGTGACCTTTGGCATAATTTAACTGATGAAGCCATATAAGTGTACGCTTAATGTTATATCAGTTTTATATTACGTGTTTTATCAGTTTAGTTTTCCTAAGTCTAAAAGCAAGAAAGAAGAATACAGAGAAGAGAGAAATTGAGGGAAATTGAGAGACAAGGTTGAGAATAAAAAAAAAAGGAAAGAAGAAGGGTAATCATCTTGTTAATCATCTATTCCAAGAATCAAAGAGGTAATAACCTATTCTACAAACTTTAGTATATGTGTTCTTAGAGTTTTCTTTTGAAACTTATATTTTATTGGATGATATGATAAAAATAGGTATTATATATATGTTGGTAGATGATTATAATATGTATATGTTGTCTAGGAATGATTTTTAGAAATTAAAATCCATGGAAACATGTTTAGGATGAAGAACTTGGTTATGTGATAATATGTATATTTTAGCTTACTTTGAGACCAAAAATTAGTGTTTGAATCATGTGTTAATCTATAAATTGGCAATGGTTTGTGTTAATACATTCAAAAATGAAAATAACGCAAGTTGAATGAATCAATTTGGTTAAGAAACAAATTCATAGTGAATGAATTCGCTAAACATGATAAAACATGAAAGTTTAGTATGAACATGAGTTTTGGGTTAAGATTTAGGCTAGCTAGTGTTTCTATAAATTGTTATAATTCTAATATGTTGTAGTTCTATGAATTACGAATTCATAGAATCAAAAATGGACTAATTTGGATGTGTATAACTCAAGTTATGAAGATTAGTAGGAGAAAAAGGGTCAAAAATCGCGAAAAAGCAAGTAGCTTCACTCCCTGTTTACCTGCAATGCTTGAAATTGCTACTGCCCTAAGTCATTTGGGCGCAATTGCATTTGTAGGGTGCAAATCTTGCCATGCCCAAAGCTTAATTAGGCGCAATTGCATACCAAAGTATGTTAGGTGTGACTACTTTGACCTGTTTTAGTAAAATAGGCATAAACTTTTTATACAAACTCTGATTGCGGTGATTTAAGATGATCCGAAAACGAGGATGAATAGAACTACAACTTTTATTCTTTAATTGTTTCAATTTGAGGTCGGGAACAGGAATCAAAATGGTCATTTTTAGGACTGTTGTGTTTTCGGAGGCAATAGGAGGGCGTCGAACATGCACGTATGCAAGTGTAGTGCTCTTGACGACAAAAGATGTTGTTCTAAGTTATAGAACATGAATATTATGAAGTATAATGATGCTTAACATTAATAAATGATATATTAGATAAGTTGAATACGCATACCAAGCACACACAAGAGAGAAATTGGGCGTGCGACGAATAAACGTCGAAACGCCGTGATAAGTGATAATTAGCGTAAAAAGTGTTTTAAGTCAAATGAAATGAACATTATAAGGTATGAAATGGGTTTAATATAAAACCAATAATGATTCCTAGCAAGACTTAAATACTTGAATGACCTTCGAATATGAAATATAGTGAGCTATAAGTCGAAAGTTAACACAATAAAATTGAACATTGTGTATTGATAATAGGAAGGGTTGTGAGATGTAGAGTAAAATTTATATTACAACTACTATGCGTTGCTATGTGACTAATAGTTAATGTGAATGATTATATAATTGTGTAGGGCACGTGAAGTGCAAATATCTGTAAGTTGTTAAACTGTTATTGGTAAACAACGATCAAGGCAAGTCTTTCAGTTCCTATTTGCTATGTGAACTTTATGATTAATTGTTTTAAATCTTTATTACAAAGAGCATGATGTGTTATATATATGTTGAAAATATGAATTGTTAAAGTCAATTTATGACTATGTTGATTGATTAAAGCATATTGATTGAGTAATCAATCTTTATACATGTTATATAAACCGTAGCATGTATGTTATATGTTGAGCATGTTATTATGTGCTATATGATGCATAAAAACTGTTAGATTTTGATGGGTTGTCAAGCTCAACCTTGCAAATAACCACTTTTGCAGGTTAAAGATTTAAGGTAAAGTATGTGCTACTTGAAGAATTATATACTTTGGCTGAGTTATGATTATTTGAACCATGTTTAAGGTTCCGAACAATGTATAAATTTTGAATTGTAATAACGTTTTGCAATGTAAACTATTATAGTATTAAAATGATTCTGAGATATTTAGATGTAAAGGTTGAAGGTTTTGGGAACGAAGATAGTTTGTAATAGAAAATTTTAATTATTCCGCAAATTTCAATGGTTGTATTATCGTTTAATGATGTAAAATTAGAGGTTGAATGTATTATTAACGACCGAAGTCGAGAATTAAATTGTATGAATTTTGGGGTCGTTACAAGGAAGCCCTGTCCAATTTGCTCTGTACACATTATAAACTGAGTGATTTCTCATTTCAAACACTTGTAAGCTTATACTTTGCTATATTTTACCAGTGAAAACCGAGTGTTCATCCATTTAAAGCTATTGAAGTCTTCTTTGGCAGTCCACTATAAGCCATCTTACATTTCTTAAAGCCTTTCTCCACTACTATTTACACACAGTTATTCACGTTGAGAGTCGTGTTGCGTGTGTATGCCCGGACTTTGGTCCGTGTCTTTTTATTTCTTTGTGTATATATATATATATATATATATATATATATATATATATGGACGAATATTCTCGAGTTATGCCTTGATTGAGCTGGGATTCACATTCGAAGCGTTTATTGCTTATATATATATATACACACACACACTTATATATAAATTGTCGAACTCTGTTCGATGAGCCTGGATTTATAAAAAACTTATATATAAACTTAATTTTTCAAACAAATCTCACCTAACATAAGAACACCAAAAGACAAGAACAGAAAAGGGGCAAATAAAAATCCCAATGTCAACATATACATTACAATCATAATTCAACAAAAAACTCTTTAACGTACAATTCATAATAAGGTTTCTCTTATTATTACTAGGTCATTCTACTTTATATGTGTATGTTACAATGAAGTCAACAACCTCTTAATTATTTTTCACCACTTCTTTATTCTTTTTGAAAGGTAGGTGCATGAAATTAAAAAGATCAATTATTTTAGGCAAATAATTTGAACCTAACAATTAAACGCGAAGAAGAGCAGATCCTTTGTTCCTATTTTTCATGTCCCCTCGTGTCCCTTCACTTAAATTTTGACATCTGACCTTTGATTTAATTTTAGAGTTAATTGGTATTAAGTAAAAGGTTAGATGTCAAAATTTAAGTGAGGGGGACACAAGGAAGACAGGGAAAATGGGGATAGGGGATCTGCTCTCGCGAAGCAAGCCGTGAAGGCAGTTTCTAATATTGGCCAAAAGGTTAACCGTCTTTTAGCATAATTTCCTTTTGACTTTCTGTAAATTTTATCAAATAAAAAATAAAAATAATAAAGAAAATCAAGTCACTATATTTACTCTGAATTAATTTTAAATTATTTATTCGAATACATTTTAATGCTCAGAATATTGAAACTTCAAAGAAATATCCACAAAAAGAAGAGACTGTCTATTATAACTATTTTGAATTGTTACTCTGCCTCATTCAAGTCTTTTGATTTGCCACATTTGTAATATTTTGAATTTTAGTAAAAATTTCTTTTTGTTGTAAAAAACAATTAATCATGTTTAATCATGAGTCATGGTCACCAAAAGTTATATATATATATATATATATGATATTTGGAAAAACTTTCCAAAAAAGTTTTTTTTTAAAATTTAAAATAAAATCAAGATCATCTTTATGATTTTGTATGCGAAATAACAAATATATATATATATATATATATATATATATATATATATATATATATATATATACCATGTATCTAAAGAGAATTAGTTACTTAGTGTTTGGTTGGATTATCACGTTTTGAATATTCTCAAGATCTTCTCTCCTATGACTTTATGTTGAACCTAGAGTGTGGTCTCCAAAGCACCCTTCTGCTAAAAAAATCCAACTCTCTTTTTCCTAGGCTTCAAGAGAGAATACGAAATTTTGATATTAATTTGCTTCTGATAGAAAACTACCAAAATACGTTTCTAATCAATGATATATATGTAATTGTTAAATCCATAATACTTTTTATTATTTGCACAACAAAAGTGTTGATGTAAATGTATAGTGACGATAAAAATCTTCGATATAGGATCTATTGTGACACTTTGGTTGTGAAAATAACAATTTCTGTTGTAGATTTAACAATTTTCTATATATAATGACATTGATCATTACTCTCTCTTAAGAATCTGGTCCACATTAGACTAAGAAGTGAATTCTAAGGGATTCCTTTTCTGACTCCAATACTTATCTAGATATTATTATCTAATAATAATATTTAAAATAAATATTAATTAAAATTAATTTCACTAAATAATTATAATTGAACTTCAGTCCATGAATTAATTAAATAAACCCTCTACGTACTAGTCCAGGAATTAATTAAATAAACCCTCTACTAATAAATCAGAAATATTTCATCTATAAAAGTACATAAATATTTCGTAATCAATTAATATAATTTAGATATATTTAAACTAATTTCATAAGTTTATATTTTATCTTTATTTGATCATAAATTGATTTAACAATTAAATCAATCCTTTTAATAAGAAATATTAAAAGACTCCTACCAAGATTCTATGATCAATGATAATTATCTTATGAAAATATTATAGATGTTTTGACAATAATAATGTTCATAATATTAATTAAATACATTAATCGACATTATGAAATATTAATTAACATGATGTATTCTCACTTATTGGAACATCAAATTAATATATATAACAATATTAAGTCCATTAGTATTTCAAAATTAAGAAATTTTACAAATTAGTATTTATGTGAAAATATTTTATAAATAAAATATTATCACATGATCCATTTAATGCACACAGTTAATGCACTAGTACTTTAATTAGAAATCCAACTTCCATGATCAAGATAAATTACCTCTATTAAAGTACTATAACCTCTAGGATAATATCTCCAAATCATCCTAGGTTATAAACCATTAATTCTTTATTTATATATTACATATAATTTATATATTCATGTATAACATTTATTTATACACATAAACCATAACATATATAATATGGAGATATATATAAACAAACTAGAAGATCATTTACTGAATGATGAATGATGTACTTTTATTAATAAATCAATGTCCAATATAAATAATTAAACATTAAATAAATGAATATGATTTTTATAGCAAAAATCCAACAATCCATAGCATGTATTTGCTATGGATAAAAAATGGGCATACATAATTTCTATCGTTCAATATAGAAACCAACGACCGAGATTAATTCACGTATGCTATTATTAGTACACTACAACAAAAAGGGTTATTTTCGACGGAATATTCCGTCGAAATTAAGCATAATCCGTCGAGATTATGTTAATTCTGACGGAATATTCGGTCGGAAATGCAGTCGAATATAAACACGTCAAAATTAAGTCTGTCGATATTTCATTCAGAGATATATATCCTCGACTGACTAACCTTGACGGAATATTCGGTCGAGAGTAATCTATTCTCGACTTAATTATATCCGTCGAGGTTAATCAGTCGAGGATAACCCTGTCACGTGGCATCCCATAAAAAAAGGAAGGGCTTAATCTCGACGGAATTCCGTCGAGGATATCCCTATTCCGTCGACTTTATCCCCTTTTTTTGTAAATATTTTTCCTGTTTTGGCAATATTCAAGGTAATAATACCCACATTTTTTATACCTGTAAACCTGTTTTTTTTTTCAACAGCACATAACACATAAATATTATCCAAGGCCAACAATAATGGCCAACATGAATATTAATTACCAAGGCCAACTTGAATATGACATTAAACTAAATTTCTAATCAACTAAAGTATAACAAATATGAATTTAAACTAACGTAAATATGTCAACCTAAAGTAATGGTAAATAAAAGCTACAATACGTCAAAAATCAGTTAAACTATTAAAATTTACATCACATTAAGCTAAAAACTAAGTAAATATGTACAAATCATATACAAAACTATATATGTCACGGGCCACCATCGTCGTCCAACCGCTTAGCATTGTCAGCCCAATCGTCACCCTGTTGAGACAATATAATGTAAATCATTAGTCCATATATATAATACAGTTAAAGATAACTAATTAAATGAAAATTACATAACATGCAGAAATATACTTGAATTATATTATGAATAGTATACCTGAGTAGTCGAGGGCTGACTCAGCAATGGCCCAAACGCATCCAGTAGTCGAGGGCTGACTTAGCAATGGCCCAAACTGCTCCGAAAAGATACTAGTACTCTCGACGGTGGCACCAGCTGCAATGTCATGCACAAGCTGATGGAGGCGAGAACGTCTGGACAGGTCCCAATGACGGAATAACGGATCCGTCTCAAACCTCTCCGAGCAGGCAGCCACAACCCACTGCAACAAATTAGCATCGTCTGCTAAGCGCTCAGTGATGTGATGGTCCCACGCTGCTCTCGAATGCGTATCACGGCTGCTAGAGCCTACAAAAATAAATATAACATGAATAATATTATAATTAAATTTACTTTATTCATAAATAAGAAATAAACTAAAATATTATACCTCAAGACAGTGTATAGGCTGGTATCCTCGACAATCCCAGCACTCTATATTGGCCGGTAGTGCTAGTGGGAGTATCCTGAGACGCGACTAATTGAGCCGTCTCCTCATCCTGAGATAAACTAATCTCGAGCGGAGGGACGGTGGGATCATTCGTCTCAAAGATCGCCCCTAACAACTCCTTAACTCAGATACTGTTGGTCATGTGAGCTTCTCAAACCTATTCCCAGTAATTTAATATATGTACATGTGAGGTAAATTTGTATCATCCTATAAATTACGTAATATGATCCTAAATTACAGGGATTATATTAAATGTATTACCCGTATAGCGAGTGCTGCTGGAGACATCGTCGATCCCGAAGTAGAATCCTAGTATATATCTCCACTCTACTGTGGGGTTGAAGCTTATCCTGTTCTTGACGCGTCTTCCCACTAAGTGTTAATCTTGAGCACGTTTCTTATATTTTAAGAAAATTTCAGCAACACCTCCCTATGGTCTCTAAGTACACGAAATAGACCAAGATAACTTATTCGAAGTATGCACTCGAAGAATATGTAGAGACACCAGCTGAAAAATGCTCAAAAATTTATAAAAACGCACCTTGTGAATTGGCACCGACCTAAGTGAGAGACATAACATCTAGTAATAGTCCCAAAATGGGGACTATTCGACATTCACTCCTAATGAGTGAATGTCAAATGGGTTTCTAAGCTCCTATCTATAATAAATATTTACAAGTTAATGGAATGATATATGTACTATAAAGTGTATAATCGTAATTGATTGTCAATTGAGTGTATTGATGATTTAACACATGACATTATTGAGTTTATTAAAAATTGTGACAAACTAAGCAAATGTTACTCAGTTTATTTTATCAATGAAAAACTAGGTAAATGCTACCCAGTCAACATGTATTTTATTTTATTTATTGAATATGTAGACAACTTATTATTTAATTACTTTTAATTGTAGAAAACTAAGCAAATTCTACTTGGTTTATTATTTTATTTTATGTTAAAAAACTAAGTAAATTCTACTTAGTGTGATCTTATATTATATTATATATTTTATTTTGATCTTATTTTCATTAATTTAAAAATTAAGTAATTGATACTTAGTTTATTTTGTATTATATTATATTATATAATTTTTAAATTTATTTTATTAAATTTAATTTATTTTAATTTAATTTATTCAATTTAATTGGTTTATTCTAATTTATTATTCATTCTTATTTTTTTTATTATATTATACTATATTATATTAATTAACTAAATATAATTTATTTTATTTTATTTATTTATTAGATCTGATTTAATTTATTTTATTTAGTTTTATTTACTAAAATATTAATTTATTTTTTATTATATTATATTATAATATTTTGATCTTATTTTCATTAATTTAAAAAACTAAGTAAACGCTAATTAGTTTATTTTGTATTATATTATATTATATAATTTTTAAATTTAATTTAATTTATTCAATTTAATTGGTTTATTCTCGAATTATTATTCATTTTTATTTTATTATATTATATTATACTATATTATATTAATTAACTAAATATAATTTATTTTATTTTATTTTATTTATTTATTAGATCTCGATTTAATTTATTTTATTTGGTTTTATTTACTAAAATATTAATTTACTTTTTATTATATTATATTATATTATATTATATTATATTATATTATATTATATTATATTATTAAATTTAATTCAATTTATTCAATTTAATTGGTTTATTTTGATTTATTATTAATTATTTAAATATAATTTATTTTCTTTTAATTATTTATTAGATATTATATTAATTAATTAAATATAATTTATTTTATTTTATTTATTTATTAGATTTGTTTTAAGTTATTTTATATAGATTTATTCAATTTATATATATTATTCTAATTTATTATTAATTTTTATTTGTTTTAGGGTCCATTTTTTGTAATTGAATAATTCTAATGTAATTATGTAAAAATTCATTGAAATAACAAATATAACACGAAATTTTATAATTCATGAAGTATCAACAAGATACTATTCATGACATCAAAATTTCAGAATTGCAACTAATATTCCCAATTTCATCAAAATTTTCACAATTTCAGAATGATATAATAAACAAACACGTATATCAACAATTCATGGCATGCATATAATACCAATTTTCAGTTATGTAATTCCTGCATCAGACCCTAGCTAATTAACTGATTTCAGACCAATTTGATCAATTTAGCCCTATCTTATACCAATTTCAGTCCTATTTCATATTTTTGATACCAATATATCCAATTTCAAACCTAATAAAAACCAATTTCAGTACAATCTTCAGACCCACTAATTTTCAGACCCAAATTAACATATATACAAAATATCCACTAATTTTCAGACCTAGACATATATACAAAATACATTGCAATATATACTGTAATAGAACTCATTTTGCAAAAATAGGGCATGGATTTAAAAGACATATTAATCAAAATCAAATGACAGATTCATCAAATATACATGATTAGCTTGAATTTTTAACAAAAACTAGAAGATTTATTAGCTAAAAAACCACCAATTTGAAAAGAAATCGACCACAGTAGGTGGGCTAGATTCCGTAGCAGGTGGGCGGAGGTGGTCGTCGGAGATGGTGGTTGGAATCCGGCGAGGTGGTGGTGTGGCCGGAGTGAGATGTGGGAGTTTTAGTGAGAAAGAGTGAATGAGAGAGCTGAACTGAGAGAGAGATGAGAGAGTGAGTGACGAGAGGAGGCGCTGGAGAAAACAATCTGATTAGGTTTTTAATAATTATTCTCGACGGAATTCAGTCGAGATTATTTTTATCGACTTTAAGATACTTTCGACGAACTAATTCGTCGAGGATAACACATATTTCGTCGACTTTATACTCGCGCTGGCGGGAAAGCTTGGCGCCAAGGAAGAGGGCTTAATTCCGACGGATGTCCGTCGATGATACATTAAAGTTGACTGACTTAATATCGACGAAATATTCAGTCGGTCTTAGATTAAAGTCGACGGAATGTGTTCAGTCGACTTTAATTCCGTCAAAAATAACACTTTTTCTTGTAGTGGTAGTGGATGTAACACGTTGTCCGCTACTAACAGTAGCGGACGTGAATTAATCTCGGCCGTTGATTCTTTATTGAACGATAGAGATGATGTATATTTATTTTTGATTCATAATAAATATATGCTATAAATAATTTTCATATATATATATATATATATATATATATATATATATATATATATATATATATATATAAAAGCTTTTAAAAGTAAAGCTAAGAAATTAAAGAATAAAAGAAAATATAGTTCCCCAAATTCAATTTACAACTTTTAT
The DNA here is from genome assembly GCA_020205615.1 of Panax quinquefolius. Classification (NCBI taxonomy): domain Eukaryota; kingdom Viridiplantae; phylum Streptophyta; class Magnoliopsida; order Apiales; family Araliaceae; genus Panax; species Panax quinquefolius. Next base: position 25,690,626 of record CM035153.1, read on the forward strand.
TTACAGTGTTGGTAAATTTCGTTAAGTAACTATGGGTAATATAAATCTTTTAATTAAGTTATCTGCCCTTCTTTTAATATAGCTTTTATTTATAGTTAATACTTATCTAGTAATTGTGCTTACTATATTTATAGTTAATACTAACACTTCTAGCAACTAAGGGCAATATAAATCTTTTAAGGTCTCTTAGGAGATGTTTGATAAAAATTGAATGAATTTGAATCTGAATCTGAATGAGTTAAATCTAAATCTGAATGAAAAAAATTGTTTGATAAATGACATGTCTGAAACATCTGAATGACAAAATTTTATTATTTTACCCTTCTGAAAAAATTCAAAATTATTGTATATTTATTTAATATTACTTAATATAATAGTTAATATTTTTTTTAATTTTTTATTTTTTTTTTAATTTTTTTATTTCATTTAGCTGCTCATTCAGCCATTCAGCTAAAAAAATCTGACTTAGCCATTCAACTCGTCTATCTTACCGATTCAGTGATTTAGACCAAAACAAACGTACTGATCGATTTAACCATTCAGATTCAGCTCTATTTAGCTCTAAACAAACAGTCCCTTAATTTTGTTTCTCTCTCCCAAATCCTAGCCATTCTTTCTCCCTTCTCCATATCTATCAATATTTATTAGATTCTTTCTGTATGAGTTATTTATTGTTAATGTTCCTTTCCATAAGGAGACTTCCGACTTTAACTGGTAAAACTAACCATTGTGGTCCAAAAAAAATACGTTTCTGGCGTAAAAGTGAGTACTTAGCGGGTGTTTGTTTAGAGTTGAATGACTGAATTGGTCAGTCATTTAGTGTGTTTGTTTTGAATATAAATCGTATAAATGACTGAATCGGTCAGATTTTTGGACTGAATGAAGTATTTTATATTATTTTTTTTATAATATATATTAACTATTATATTGAGTAATATTAAATAAATTTACAACAATTTTGAATTTTTTTAAAGGGGTAATATAATAAAAATTTGTTATTCAGATATTTTAGACATGTCAATTATCAAACAACCTTTTTTATTCATTATTCAGAATTCTGCTTCATTCAACTCATTCAGATTACTTAAATATTCAAAATTATTTTATTCAGTTTTATCAAATACTCCTCAGGTAAATGTATGTCAATAATTAATGGAGGTTTTAAGAATTAGATAAAGAAATAATCATTAATTAATTACTAGAAATCTTGTGCAAGGGAAAAATGAGGTCTAAACATTAGGGTAAAATTTAGATGACGATAAGGTATTTTGTCAAAATTTTACTTCATCACTTTCTATTTAAAAATAAATACATAAAATTTTAAATAAAATCATATGTTTAAAAATATCTATAATTTCTCTCTATTCCCAAAAAAGATGAGTAAAATATAATTTGTATATATATTAAGAAAAGTAAAAATAGAGTAAAAAATTTAAATTTATCTTCAATAATCCCACAAGATTATATAAAATGCTAATATTTTTATCCTTTTATACTAATAAATCCTATTGAATAATATATTTATCATTCACTTAATATCTTTATTTATTTTTATTTTTATTTTTATTTTATTTTTATTTTTGGGAGGAAGGGAGTAATATTTAGCTGGACGAATGGAATATCTTTTATGACATGTCTCCTAGAAGGTGTACGTATTAGTAAGAATAGAAGATAGGGTTTGAATAAGAACACCAAAAAAGAAGAAGGGACTCTTCTTGTTATCTGGCTGGCAGTTGGATCAGCTGTCTCCAACTTGTTTGACCAGAAAGCGACGTGCATCCAACTCACACTGCTTTATTTCTCTCTCTCCTCTGTATTGTGCAGAAAATACAGACTAATATACACATGCTTGCTGCCTAACACCTTTATTTTTTATTACCCCACAACTTTTCTGTAGGCCCACCTCCCAGTTTAGGATGGTTAGGGTTTTCCATTATTCAGGCTCCATTAAGGTAAAGTTATTACACTACATATTATTATAAAAATTTATAAATTTTTTATTATATTAATTATAACAAATATTTCTTTCGATTCTGAAAGAATGATTTAAATGTTACGTTTAAATTAAAAAAATAAAATTGATGAACAATGAAATGATTTTTAAGTATTTTAAATGTATATTTAATTGTTGGTGATGGTTAGAGGTGTAAACAAGGCAGGCGACGGCTGGCGGGTTTAGGTTGGTAGAATCAAAATATGGCTTTGGTTTTAGTGATATGATATTGTGAAATCAGTGGTAAAGGTTGGGTTGGTAGGACCAGAATTTCTACCATGAAACCTCTATATTTTTTCCCAAAATCTTTTCTGTAAAAAATAAGTAATAATAATAAATATTAAAATAATAAAATAATTTATAATAAACAATAATTCTAATTACCTACATTAACTACATATCTCAATCAATTAAAATTTTAATAGTATTATAAATTACTTTCAAAGTATATAATCAAATTTGATTTTTAAAATTATACTTTAAAATTATACTTTAAAATTAATATAATTTATTTAACTTTTAAAATAATAAATACTGTAACACCTTTAATCCTCGTTACACTTCTTTAATTCTCTTTATATTCCTGTGTCATACTTTGTCATACATGCGTTTAATAGATTATATAGTAGCTAAATTTGATAAAAGTAGCAAATTCTAATAATTTGAGAGTAAATATTGATTTCAGTTCTTATGTCGACTGGAATTATTATTTTTCCGGCTCTACAAATGTTATTAAAATTTACTCTGTATTCAGTAATCCTTTTATTCAGTTCGACTTTCTGTTGTTGAGAGTAGTATTATATTTATATAGTAGAAACTATACAAGCCAGAGAAAATATTGTAACGACCTTAGAAGTTTTAGCAAAGTAATACGCCGCCGCCCCCCCGCGTCATATCCTCAAAAGTCTTCTATGTTATTGGTTTTACATCATATGTTTACTAATATGCTCCAATAAAATGACGATATGGATGTTATGGCGACCATGCAATCAACAATGGGATTTGGGTGGAGTGAGGCGGTAAGAGAGGAATGCAGTTAGTTTGGTCTTTGGTGTTATTACGCTAAAAATGAATAAAAATATATTTTTATATTGAAACTTATTAACTTTTGTATGGTATTAGTATATGATATTTTTGTATAAAAATATATTTTTATATTGAAGATTACATTAAAAATAAACAGTTGTTGTATCTCAGTTGGTTTGAACTCTTATTTATTTACTTACAAGTCTTGTGTTCAAGTCTCATAACCCACAAGTAGCAATACTTTGTTTAAAAAAAAGAAAAAAAAGACGCGGGCCGGGCCTGTGAAAAAAAAAATCAAATAAAATGAAACACCAAATATATCCTTAAAATAAAATCAAGAAAATGAAATGATTCTTCATTTCGTTCAAATGATTTATCCTCTAAAATAATTATCAAATATATTATTTTTCATTCTGATTTCATCCATTTTATTCACTCCATCTAAACGTAACATTATAAGTGAAAAGATTTGTCCCCAAAAGCATGTAATATGCATAAGTCATCAATAGATAAAATTTGAAATTAACTAATTTATCATTGAACATATTATATCCTAGCCAAACTGTTGACACCAAAATTTTTTCTTTTATAATTTTGAGATTATAGATCATGGAGTTTAAGGGTGATTTTTGGGAAAAACCGACATAAATATCGTCGGGTTTGAAAGTTTTCTTTTAATGGGGTCAATTAAATAGAGTTGTCAATTGATAAATATTTAAATGGATGTACTAACTCATCCGAATATTTATGTTTTAATAATCGAGATGATCCATCGTGTGACTCTGAAAATTTGTTCGCAACCGAAATTTATAAATTTTGGGGACTTGTTTAAGCGAGGGGAAGATGTTAGTCACCCCCGACTTCTGTGAAACACGGTTGCCGCTTTCCTAAATTCTTAAAATATTAAATGAATTGCCTTGAGAAACATGAAGTGTAAGACCTCGACTTTTTATAAATAGAACTTAATTTTTTTTATAATTATTATTTTAAACAGTAAGATGTTAAATTGATAATATAATAAAGTTGAGGGTGATATGTGAAAATTATACGATAAAAAGTATGTCGGGGTATATTTGTTTTGTCGGGGAATATTCGTTAGGCACCCCCGAAATTCTGCGAAACAGGGTTACCGATTTCCTAATATTTTTCTTAAAAGATTAAATGAATTGCCTTGAGAAACATGAAGTGTGTTTTTGTGTTCTGTGTCTATGAATTGTGTCATTCAGGGAAAAACTATTGCTAAAACTAAACTGACAGACTATATATATATATAAACTTATCTCAAGTAAACCAAATTACAGAAGAAAATTTGTCAAGGCTAGTACTTGATAATATGTCGTTAAGACAACTATGTCATCCTTACAGTGCTCAGAGTTGATAGCACTTGTCTCCCAAGATACAATAACAATGTATACTATAGCAGCACTACAAATAGTATACTCAACGAACTAAATATAATGCTTAAAACTCTTTCTTTAAATGAACTATGAAATGAATACTAGAAAACTAGAAAATACTTGAAAATGCTTGGATTTTAATGATCGAAGTGGCTGCCACCCTTAGTCTATTTATAGGAGGGGTTAGTGATCCTTCTGATGGGACACAAGCACTTGAAAAGGCATGGCATGACAACCTTTGGTCAAAACGATGTAGTTTTGAGCCTTTACATAATGGGCGCGTCCGTTCGGGCCAGAAATGATGTAGTTTTGGGTCTTACCAGAAAGGACGCTTTCGTTCGATAAAATGATGTAGTTTTGGGGTGTCCACTTGAGCAAATAATGCTTCCCAAAATGATGCATTATTGATAATAAATAACACTTCTCAAAATGACACAATTTTGATAATAAAACAAAATTTAAATGAATTTTGTCCAAAAAATTATATACAATTACCCAAACCCAAGAACGGCGAACCGCGAACCTTGAACCACGAGCCCGAGTCTGGCCTGACCAGGCCGACCGACAGTGGCACGCGCGTGTGGGTTCGAACCAAGACTTTGCTAGGTCCTCTCCCTTCCAAAAAAGTGGGGTGCCCTTTGGGACCCAAACCAAGAGTAACTTTATTATATATAAACCAACTAATACCTTAGTTCTTAGCTGATGTGGGACTTGACTTCCCACAAGTATTTATTATGACGCCCCCAAAATAGGTCCACACGACCCATTCTGAGTCGTCAGATATCACACTATAAAAATTAAATACAAACTTTATTTATACAACTGTTGAACTGTCGTGCAGAATACGACCATAGTTAAACTGTGAGTTTTAATACAAATGTATGTAACTCTCATGGTGCCTCGACCACAACCTTACAATGGTACTTTATGAAATTTCGTCCTCAAAATTTACGTACCTGGTAGTTCGAAGAAATGAGAATACCTTGCTTCCTTTTCGGATTGTACCTTCCCGGTTATTTTCTCTGTATCATGATTTTCCCATTGCTCATCTCCTGTATTTCAGATATCATTCTAGAATATATCTTCAAAACAAAGGTTAATTGACAGATCAACAGTCCATCTTTAGCTCGAAATAATACAGTATAATACCTTCCTTTTTTTTTTTTTTTTTTTTTTAATTTAGTTCTGCAAGTATTATCAAACTTGCACCACCTCCCCTAATAGTAAATAATGTGAATCTATAGTTCAATCATGTAAATAAATAGTTATAATCATGTGAAAATATGAATTACAGTATAGTACCTCCATCTATACCTCCATTTTTAACTTAGTCATGCAAGTATTATCAATCTTGCACCACCTCCCCTAATAGTACATGAATGTGAATTAATAGTACACACATGTGAATAAATAGTTATAATCATGTGAATTAATAGCAATTAATTGCTCATTTATTCAATTAATTACCAGATTGGTCAATATAACCTCCAGACATCAATTATTATCACAATAAATGTCGATTTCCACTAACACTAACAATCCCAACACAATGGAAATATTTTTCTCAAAAATTTTATTTTTGAAATTTCAAAGTTTGACTTTTTCCAAAAAAGTCAACTGTTGACTTTTTTAACCAAAATGTCAACCCCGACAAATTTTGTGTTTATAGTCTATTTCTACTAATTTCATCGTTCCGGACTCAAATATCACGTCCGCGTCTCCAAATTCAACTCCGAACTCAAATTCGATTTTAATAACATTTATTCATTATTATTATAATTTCGCAATATTTAACAACCAGGTCGTTCCCAAGAAAGAGGGGGCTTTCCGATAAGGATTTCTCCTTATTGGCGAGCAATTAGGTGACCAAACCTCTCCTTGACAGAACTTCTAGACATTTTCAATATTGCAAATAATAATATGAATAACTTTGCCGTCTCAATTATTGATTTAATAATATAACATATTATGCAGATGATACTGTGACAATAATTGAATCAATAATATGAGAGATATGATGCAACAATTACTGTAATAATAATTGAGTATAACTGAGTGACTTCTCACGTAAGCATCAATAATCAATACCGTGTACTACTATGCAACCACGCCGTACATCAGCATTTCTACTTTACTACCGATTATTTTATGACAACTTACTTACTGTGAAAATTTTTCAAATATGACCCTTAACTTTAAACTTTTATCAATTTAACCATTTACTAAATAGAATAATTATAAGAAAATTGAATACTTTCATTTCATAAAATTTGGGATCTCACAATCTCCCCTCCTTATGAAATTTCGCCCTCGAAATTTATGTACCTGGTAGTTCAAAGAAATGAGAATACCTTGCTTCCTTTTTGGATTGTACCTTCTCGGTTATTTCCTCTATATCATGATTTTCCCATTGCTCATCTCCTGTATTTCAGATATCATTCTAGAATATATCTTCAAAACAAAGGTTAATTGACATATCACAATTTATCAACTTATCAAGTAAACAATTTCAGCTTAGGTAAGTCACACACTAGCGAAGTATATTACTCGTCTCTCCCCTCCTAGTTCTAGACTCATATCTCCGCCAGAGACCATATCCCTAAGCTTTGATACCATTTGTGACGCCCCCAAAATAGGTCCACACGACCTATTCTGAGTAGCCGGATATCACACTATAAAAATCAAATACAAACTTCATTTATACAACTGTTGAACTATCATCTTCTTTCCAACGGTGAGTCTTCTCTTTACATATAATTATCTCCGTTGTCTCAAAGTGAAAATTATATTTCAAATAAACTCCAAGACTATATAGGTAGTGCTCGTAGATATACTCAACAAGTGGATGTGCACAACCCTGTCTTATGATAACACGAAGTCGGTTGTCATTAGACATCTTGTATGATAGTGGCAAAATTGCCCTTCCAAAGTTGGGTTCACCTCACCCTATTCGGTTCACCAAAATTAAATATCAAATGACGTAAACAATACGACACACTTATCTAAAGTTCTCAACAAAATTATTTTTATAATATTTTGGGAGAACCTCAACAGATATAGACCACCGTTCTATTCTCCTGTTACCCCCGCTTGACCCAGCTGCACTCTTATTACCTGAAAGGAATTGTGAAGCAAAAAGGGTGAGTACAACTAGCCCAGTAAGAATATCATGACTAAAAATAATTTACATCATCAATAGTCTTCATCAGTAATAAATCAGAGAGTTAGAACATATGGTAGATGATAAAACTTTTCAACCATAGTTGCAGCGGAACGAGCAATCCATTAGAAGAGTCAAATAGACCATCAGATCTATTATCTTCTCCATGTTAAAAATCCACCAATAATGTTTTATTCCTGTAACATCAATCAACAATTCCTGCCCACAATCATATGAATAACTCATAATCATAATTGTGATTCTAAATTCCTCTTCGCACCCAGGACGAAGATAATTTTTATCACCTATCTTCACCTGAAACATCAAAAATCATAGTTATACCAAATCACAATTCCTGCCCATAATCATACTAATAAATTAATCTTTGCACTACGACCAAAGATATTCATTAACAATTCATCTTTGCACTACAGGCCAAAGACATATAACTGTAATTTAGAAGAGTCAAGTAGAGCATGATATCTACTATCTTTTACGAATTAAAAATGTATAATCAATATTTTATCATTTGAGACTCGACAATAAATAATCCACATCATCGAATCATCCCTGCACTACGGCCAAGGATATTCATGTAATCATCAATGGTCATGATTATACCGAATAATCCCTGGTTATAATCATACCAATAACTGTCCATCAATACACTATGGGCTAATAAGGACTTTTACCACATCATCTATAACATTACGGGTCATGATTATACTGAATGATCCCTGGTCATAATCATACCAATAAACAGTTCATCTATGCACATAAGCCAAAGATACTCATCAATCAATAGTTCATCTTTGCACGTAAGCCAAAGATATACAACTATAAAACCAATAATCAACAGTCCATCTTTGCACGTAAGGCAAAGATAAACAACTGTAAATCAAATAATCAACAGTCCATCTTTGCACGTAAGCCAAAGATACTCATCAATCAATAGTTCATCTTTGCACGTAAGCCAAAGATATACAACTGTAAAACCAATAATCAACAGTCCATCTTTACACGTAAGCCAAAGATATACAACTGTAAATCTAATCATCAATAGTCAATCTTTGCACGTAAGCCAAAGATGACTTTCATCACAATATAAGCGTGAGGATGATGACAATGATATAAGCATTAACAAACGAAAATAAGGATAAATATTAAACACTTTAAATTTATCCAAATATTATTAATCACTTAATAAATTCATAATCTAATATTATTAATATTATAACAATATTTTAATCACTTCTTAAACTTATAAACAATTTATTTCAATTGTTTGCACTTTACCAAATAATGCATTTAATCATTCAAAAATGTCATACTCATAAGATTTCATCACCAATGATCAAATCCCTCATCAAAAATCTGTATATACCCTATATAGGATTTCCAAGCCATAAAATCATATTTTCCAATTTTGTTACTTCACATAACATATTTAATTCATTTACTCATAGCTAGTTCATTTTCATGAAAAATACCAAATCAGTTCCAAAAATATTTCTTTTCTGGAATTTAGCAGAATATAGTCCCATATTGAACATATATTTTTCTCGGAATTTTTAAAATTCATTTACTATTTTTTATATGGCCAAAACTTTTGAATATTTAGACATTTATCATAAATCGTACTTTTGTCCAAAAATTTCAAAATTTACAGGGTATACTCCTGTTATATACGTGTACTCCTAATAAAAATTTCACCAATTTTGGAGTTAACCACAAGGAGTTATAAGGGTTTACTTTTAAAATAGTCTTTTTCCATAAAATTCATAACTCCTAATCTATACATCCAAAAATCTCCATTTTTGGACACAATCTAGAAAACTCATCAAATTATCATTTTAAATTTTTCCAGAATTTTTAAAGGTCAGAAAAATTACAAACTGCAAATGGATTTTCACCCGCCATGCGGTAATCCACATAGACAGATCATTTCCACAATTTAATAAAGAATGAATACAAAGGATCATTCACCATGCATGCGGTAATCCACATAGACAGTTTATTCCAATAGAATAATAAAGAATGTAATAACAGAAGAATTCACCATGCATGCGATAGACCGCACAGACAGGTTATTCCCAACAGAATAATAAAGAATGGAACCAGGTCAAATGCGTAATCCGCATGACATGATATATTCCAACGAAATAATAATAAAGAATCGGAACCAGTGTCATGTGTAATCCACATAGACAGGATATTCCAATAGAATAATAAAGAATGGAATAACAATGAAATTCACCACCAAATGCGATAGATCGCACATACTGAGTTATTCCAATGTAATAATAAAGAATGGAACCAGTCACGATCATCAAATACATCTGTGATATTCCAACATAATAATAAAGAATGGAATAACGAAGAATTTCACCATGTATACTAGAGTTCGCAGATACTGAGTTATTCCAACGAATAATAATAAGGAATGGAATAACAATAGCTCTCTTCATGAATACGAAAGAAATAATACCTCTTACTATAATAATAATATCCCTTACCTTAGAAGAAACTGAATATTAGAATAGTGAGATAGCAAACTTCTCTTCTTCTTTCTCTATATAATAATTGCTCTAAAGGTTTAGTGAATTGGTGAGAAATAAAGGAAGAATGAGCTTCTATTTATAGGAAAATATTATTTTGATAATTGCACGTTTTGGGGCTCGAAATATTACAGTATAATACCTTCCTCTTTTTCTTTATTTTTAATTTAGTCCTGCAAGTATTATCAAACTTGAACCACCTCCCCTAATAGTAAATAATGTGAATCAATAGTTCAATCATGTGAATCAATAGTTATAATCATGTGAAAATACGAATTACAGTATAGTACCTCCATCTATACTTCCATTTTTAACTTAGTCATGCAAGTATTATCAATCTTGCACCACCTCCCCTAATAGTACATGAATGTGAATTAAAAGTACACACATGTGAACAAATAGTTATAATCATGTGAATTAATAACAATTAATTGCTCATTTATTCGATTAATTACTCGATTGGTCAATATAACCTCTAGACATCAATTATTATCGAAATAAATGTCGATTTCCACTAACACTAACAATCCCAACACAATGAAAATATTTTTCTCAAAAATTTTATTTTGAAATTTCAAGTTTGACTTTTTCCGAAAAGTCAATCGCTGACTGACTTTGACCAAAAAGTCAACCCCGACAAATTTTTTGTTTATAGTTTATTTCTACTAATTTCATCGTTTCGGACTCAAATATCACGTCTACGTCTCCAAATTCAACTCCGAACTCAAATTCGATTTTTAATAACATTTATTCATTATTATTATAATTCGCAATATTTAACAACCAGGTCGTTCCCAAGAAAGATGGGGCTTTCCGATAAGGATTTCTCCTTATTTGCGCGCAATTAGGTGACCAAACCTCTCCTTGACAGAACTTCTAGGCATTGTCAATATTGCAAATAATAATATGAATAATTTTGCCGTCTCAATTATTGATTTAATAATATAACATATTATGCAGATGATACTGTGACAATAATTGAATCAATAATATCAGAGATATGATGCAGCAATTACTGTAACAATAATTGAGTATAACTGAGTGACTTCTCACGTAAGCATCAATAATCAATACCGTGTGCTACTATGAAACCACGTGTATTACTGTACTTTTACTACCGGTTATTTTATGACAACTTACTTACTTTGAAAAATTTTCAAATATGACCCTTAACTTTAAACTTTTATCAATTTAACCATTTACTAAAAATAGAATACTTATAAGAAAATTGAATACTTACATTTCATAAAATTCGGGATCTCACATTTATTATCATTTTCAAGGGTGATCTTTGGGAATTAATTTATCATTCATCACTCCATGAATTTGAGCTTTCAAATACTTAATTTAATCTACTCATGGAGTATAACACATTGATATGTGGATTCACTTGAAATAATTAATGAAACCTACTTCAAATTTGGCTTAAATTCTAATAATCCCCCACATGAATGAAATTGACTGTCAGCCGACCTTATGCAAATGTTATGCAGACTCTGAGAGAGAGACATAATTGGAAACCATCTGTATAGAGAGATGTGACTTTTGGCTTTGAACCTTCCTTTGTGAAAGAATATTGGGTTTACTGGTTGTCCAGTGAACGTGATGTCTTGAACTGTCCAACCGTTTGTGTAAATCGAGATAATAGTAATTCACACAGAATCTTTCTAGACATTATTTGGTGCTCATGATTTTGTTCATTTTGCCCCCGAACAATCCCGAATTTATGAGTGCTTTAGAGAATTATAGCCTTATCATTCTCATAGAATTGGCCCAGTTCACACTCACATATGTGATTCTTAATAAGAGTATCCTGTTATACACCACTTGTTTATCAGGATTTAAGAGTCATTAAAAACATAACTTATCCTAAAACCGCTGTAGGTATCACTATCTCGTATAATAGGAATAAGTAAAAGAAATTAATATCTTCATGGTGGTTTGGTTAAATCATTCATAATTTATTTGTCCCTTTAAACCTAGATATTGGGATCTCCAGTAAACTAGGTTGGGTTTCCATCATGACGATCTTTATTTAGAGGCTTTAAACCTATTCCCTTCAATGTTATTTTTACTTGCTCTCTAGTCAAACCTTTAGTTAACGGATCCGTTATATTTTCTTTAGACTTTATGTACTCAATATAGATAATGTTATTAGAGAGCAATTTTTTATGGTATTTTGTCTACGACGAATATGTCTAGACTTACCATTATACATGTGACTCTGTGCCCTTCCAATTGCTAATTGAATATCACAAAAGATACAAATAGGTGGCACGGGTTTAAGCCTCATAGGAATATCTTCTAAAAAGTGATGAAGCCACTCATTTTCTTATCTTCTTCTCTAGCCTTATCCAATTCAATAAACTCAGATTTAATCGTTGATCGAACAATGCATATTTGTTTAGAAGATTTTCATGATACTTCTCCTACACCTAGTGTAAACACAAAACCACTTGTGGATTTAGAGTATTTTGTATTTGATATCAAGTTCGCATTTCAATATCATTCAAGTATTGCTTGATATCTTGAGTAGTGCAATCCAAAATTTTGAGTGTATTTTAAATACCTTACCACTCTTATAATCTCTTTCTAGTGATCTTGTCCTGGATTACTTTTAAATCTACTCCATTTATTTACAACATATGTTATGTCAGGACGTGTACAATTCATTACATACATAAAGCTTCCAATTATTTGTGCATACTTAGGTTATGATATGCTTTCTCCTTTATTTTTCGACAAATGTAGATTTATATCTACCGATGTTCCCACAAAATTGCAATTATATTGATTAAATTTCCTGAGTATTTTCTCAATATAGTGTGATTGTGATAATACTAACCCATTCGATGTTTTTAGAAATTTTAATTCCTAATATTACATCAGCAACACCCATGTCTTTCATGTCAAACATATTATTTAACATTATTTTGGTAGTTTTAATGATTTCATTATTACCATTTATAATGAGCATATCATGTACATAGAGATAAATAATGACAAACCCTTTCTCAATGTCCTTGACATACACACATTTGTCACACTTATTTATCTTGAAATCATTTAAAAACATTGCACTGTCAAATTTTTCATGCCATTGTTAAGGTGCTTGTTTTAATCCATAAAGGGACATCACAAGGCGACAAACTTTCTTTTCTCGTCCTGGAACAATAAACCCTTTTAGTTGTTCCATGTAGATTTCTTCTTCTAAATCTTCATTTAAGAAAGTTATTTTCACATAAATTTGATGTATATCTAAATTGTATATAGTTAAAATGGCTATTAACATCCTAATTGAGGATATTCTTGTCATAGGAGAATAAATATCAAAATAATCCAAACGCTCCTTTTGCTTGTATCATTTGATTAAAAGTCTTATTTTTTATTTGTTTATAGATCCATCTGCTTTCATTTTCTTCATGAATATCCACTTGTATGATTGTGCAGAATGGATTCTACTTCACTATTTATAGCATCTTTCCAATATAGAGCTTCGAGACTCGACACCGCTTCTTTATAAGTTTGAGGCTCATTTTCTAACAAATATGTTAAAAATCCTGGATCATTAGTGTAGACACTCAAAATTTCGCTTTACTTTTATGAATAAAGATTTAAATTTCTCAAAATATTTTTTTAATATTATGGTGTGGATTTGATATAATGTTATAGTTGTGGGTAATATTTATAAATTTTGCAAAGTATGCAAGTTATTGTATAATATTCGATTGGTCGGGGAATATTCTTTTTGTCGGGGAATATCCATACGATGACACAATCATTAGTGAACCCACAACAGAAGTATTGTCGTAGTAATAAAATGATAAAATTATTTTTATGAAAATAACGGCGGAAGTTTTACCGTTAAAACTGTTGAACTACTCGGTTGTTAAAGTACAGTAATACGCGTGGTTGCATAGTAGCACACAGTATTGATTATTGATGCTTACGTGAGAAATCACTCAGTTATACTCAATTATTGCTATAGTAATTACTGCATCATATCTCTCATATTATTGATTCGATTATTATCACAGTATCATCTGCACAATATGTTATATTATTAAATCAATAATTGAGACGACAAAGTTATTCATATTATTAAATTTCAATATTTACAATGTCTAGAAGTTCTGTCAAGGAGAGGTTTGGTCACCTAATTGCGCGCCAATAGGGAAAAATCCTTATTGGAAAGCCCCCTCTTTCCTGAGAACGACTTGGTTGTTAAATATTGTGAGTTATAATATTAATGATGAATAAGCTCGTGTTGATTAAAGATGAAATTGATAGTTCTATAGTGTTGGAATTATTAGTGTTAGTGGAAGTCAACATTTATTTCGATAATAATTGATGTCTGGAGGTTATATTGTTCAATCGGGTATTCGGGGCACTTTTCGTGTCAGAGTTACTATTTATGAGTTACTATTCATGAGTTATTATTCATGGGATACTATTCACCCGAATAAAATATATTTTTTTCGGCCCAAATCATTTTTGGGTACAATATTATTCCATGAGGAGATGTGCTAATTTTTCAGACCATTGGTTGAAATTATATTAGTAAATCAATATGGATCGTTGGTTTAAAGTTTAATAGTGAATCAGTATGGACTGTTGGTTTAAAGTTTAATAGTGAATCAGTATGGACCGTTGGTTTAAAGTTTTAATAGTGAATCAATATGGACCATTGCTTTAAGTTTTAATATGGACCATCCGTTTAAAAGTAAATCAATCTGGACCGTTCATGAATTAGTTACTATTCAATCCATTCTCCTATAAATAGAAGCTCATTCCTTCATTATTTCTTATGAATTCATTGACACTCTAGAGAGAGAAATTATAGAGAGAAAGAAGAAGAGTATTCTGCTACTTCACTACTTCTATATCTAATTTCTTCTTTATAAGGTAAGGGGTATTATTTCTTTCGTATTCATGAAGAGAACTTCTGTTATTCCATTTTTTTCATTATTCTGTTGGAATAACCTGTATACGCGGTCTACCCTATACTTGGTGAAATTCTTCATTATTCCATTCTTTATTATTCATTGGAATATCACATGAACGACCAAAAATTCGATTTTCTAGAATTTAAGTTTAAAGAATTAGTTATTAATAAAATGAATTTTATTAATAATATTATTGTGCTATGTGTTTATTAATCGCTCTAGAACCTAGGATGATTATAAGTCGAGGAGGATTCGCCACGAGCTAGACTAAGCGATTAAGAATTTTCAAGACAAAAAATGAAAATTTTCCGAACAAAAATATTTTTTGAGGAAAAAGATAAAATAGTAACTATTCAATTCGACGAAACCTAAGGGTTAGGGTTTGAATAACCTAAGCCGTTCTGAGAGTTCGCTATGTCAAAATGACATTCCGTTAAAAGATTTGACGATAATATATCTTGAAAAGTTAAGTAAGTTTATAAAAAGTTTTTCTCAAAAACGTGCGAAAATTGGACAAAATAAAAAATGATTTAAAAAGTATCATGTTATGTACTTTTCATTCATTTAGCTACGTTAGGGTAAAACGTGAAGGAAAATGCTTAACGCCAAAAAGTGTTTTTCAGTTTTTCAGAAATTCGAAGAATACGTAAAAGTTAATCGGTAAAGGAAAGATGAAATATTCAAAAATATTTGAATTCCGAGAATCGCAGTTTTTAAAACTGTCGGACGAAAACCCAAAAGACGGAACCACGTAACTTAAAGGCTAAGTAAACTTAAGGAGTAAGTTAACTTAACACTTAAGTCAAGTAATGAATAGTAAGAGGTTAAGGGGTTGAAATGACTATTTTGCCCTAGCTTTGGAAAATCTATAAATAGGAAGCTAGATTTCATTTAAATGAGATTTTGAAAAAGCCTACACTAGAGAGAGAGAGAGAGAGAGAATTCAGATGGAGAGGAAGAAGGAAGAGTATGAACATGAATGTTCAGATCGAAAATGTTCGTGAAATGGAAAAGCTAGCAAATCGCCGGTTTTGTCTAGCGGAAGAAAAATAAAGAGGAAAGGTATTAAAACCTAACTTCTATGTTAGATTTTCTTTAAATTTTTATATGTTTAAAACATAACTTAATGAAGATAAGAAGTAGATGATGTTAGAAATGATTTCATATGGTTGAAATCATGAGAAATAATGAAAAAATGAATTTGAAGTTTAGTAAATAAATTTCTTAAGGAAGTATAAGATTCGTAATGAATTAGAACGATCCGAGTGGATTATATGAATAAGTAGGTGAAATAAGTAAGGAATGATGTTCTATAACATCAAATTCTAATAAAAAGTGAAATCGTAATCCAAAATATCGATTAAAATGAAGAATAAACGAAGAACACGAAGAACATGCGAAGAACACGAAGAACGTTGTTGATGGACAAATTTAAAACCATCGTAGGATAATTGTTGTTGATGGACAAGTTTAAAATCATCGTGTATAAGTTAGATTCATATTGTTTGGTTAGGAACCGTAGAAACATTCACGAAGAACGAATTAAAACTTAGCTATAACGAAGTTATGGTGAAAATTTCGTAAAAAACAATGAGAATTAGAAAGTTAGTAAATGAACCCGAACGTGTATGGTTTCATAAGAATGAAAGAGAACATAGAAAACATGAGTCGTGGACTCAAGAACGAATGAATTCTGAGTTCGGATGACCGAAATACGGATGAACAAACAAAGAGCGTTAAAAACGTAAAATAAACGAAGGGTGAAGATTAAGCCAATCGAATGGCACGTTAACGGATTCAGAACGAAGTTCTGTCTGGGGGTATTGAAGTACGTAAGATAAAGAAGAGAATAGCTTTGGAATGACCTCGTTCCGAGTTATAACGAAGGAGTTGTGAGATCGGGAAGTAGCGTCTCAAAATGAAGTTAACACTTAGAAGAAATTTTCAAAAATTAGGGCTTGGTGCCGCGGCGCCAACCATGCCTTTGTAAGGCGGCAGCAGCAGCGCTGCACTGTAGAGCCGGTATCAAAACTTGCAGCCACAGCAACGAGAGAGAGAAGGATAGTGGCGGCATACAGCAAGTGTAGGGAAAAAGCCAGAGAAGAGCTTTTAACTGCTCAACTCTTGGGGGAAACGTACGGGAAGATAAAGAACATAATGTTCAACTAATGTAACACTTAAACAAGTAAGTTAAACCTTAAATGAAGGTTGAACGGAAAGATTAAATGAGAGTAAAAAATAAATAATGTAGACGCGGGTTACGTAACCAATGTCCAGGGACCGTAGTCGCAATGAACGAACGTGAGGGATTGCTATGGTTGTGATTCCTTAGACGTTGCGTGACGAGGGTATTGAATAACATTTTGATATTATGTCGTGATAGTGAGAGATAAGTGTAAAGCGTATAGACGCTGCAAATGCAACACAGTTGGGATAAACGATCGGTTGTAGCATACAACGAATAATATGATTTCGACATTAAGAAAGAATAATGAACATGGGGTTCATGGGATGGATAACAATCGAAAATGATTAAAACCTTGAGTAAAGGTTGAGTGAGAGATTAAAAGATGAGCAACATGAACGTTGAATACGTAAACGATCCTCGTGAATCGTATTCGCATCGGACGAACGTTCTAAGTATACCCTGGATGTATGACCTAGACGTTGGCGAAGGTAGTAAGTAAGACATGAATTATCGAGAAAGCCGTAATGAATGATAATAAGAGTAATGAAAGCCGAAGGTGAGTCGTATAAGAATGAATCCTGGGGGATGGCATTTAGTTGCCAGGAAGCCATAAGGAATGAGAAATTAACTTAACGATCATATAGTTTAATAGTTTGTATAAGTTAAGATAAGTTAAGTTGTAGTACAATCATAACCTTTGATGGTTGACATATGGGAGCTGGGCTAAACAATTCCTTTAGAGAGCGAAGGTATATACAAAACTGGCAACCGATCTAACTCATTATTATGGGCAGTGTAGACGAGACGAAACTTGTTTGTTGGTTGTTTATGGAAACCACTCGTAGTACCATATGGACTACTAGCAGAGAGAAGCGATGTGTGCCGAGTCCCCTAGAAGTAATAAGAAGGAGATAAGATGTAAAACATCAAAGATGATGAACGTATAAGTAAGACATCTCCGTATGTCATAAAGCCGTAGAACGATAATGAAAGTGGTCGTGTAAACTTAGGTTGCAAGAACGCGAATCCTAAGAAGTAAAGTTAATAAAATCAATGCATAAGTCAAATATATATGACTAATTGGTGTATGTGGTATTTTTCTTATGTGTTATATAGGAATTGAAATGAATAGTTCAACGTAAGTTATAGCTGGGCGTAAGTCAAGTTTCCTAACTTCATTCATATTCTAAATGAATGCTAGTTTTTAAAACTTCTCAGATGTTGAACTTGAGAAGTTTTGTCTATGTGCGAATTTGCGATATTTGTGTAAAGTGGTAGAACGATGAGGCCTCAGGCCACAATGTGAACACTTCTGTGTTTCTATGAGATGAACTGTTTTGTGATTTAACTATTCAATAAGAGAATGCTTTGTTCATACATGATCCGTTATTGTTAAGTATGTGCTAATGATTCTAGCCAGACAGAATGTGTATGAAAAAGGTAGAGGAATGAAAGTATTTGAAATTAAAGTGAAATTATTTTAAAATGATAGAATCGAGATTATTCCTATTATTCAAGCTACTTCATAACCTTTGTTCTTGCTATCAAGTCTTAAAAGAATGTTTGAATTCTTGAAGATGTTTGTTCAACTGCATGATGAGTTGTTTGGGCAATTGAATGCTCACACTTACTTTTAAATGAAAAACATTTTCAAATGAACGATGTTAGAAGAACTTAAGGATCTCATAAAGATCAAGTCGACGGTATCCGTATGAAGTGCCATTCGTAATGTGGATGAGCGAGAAGATCAAGTGAAGACTTGTAATATAAAATAAGTTAAATGAACTTTAGATTAGTTTAATGAACTGTTATGTATCCTTAGTGGCGGATGAAAGTCACTCGTGTAAGATGTAAAGGATAATGTAATTATTATTATTTGTAATGAAAAAGGTTATAAGGTTTTTAGAACTTGGGATTTGAGAGTATATGTTGTTATATTTAGCTATATAATGATGTATGTTTGGAAGAAGATGGGATCGTGACGTATGGAATCTGGGTGTGAAGATAGACTAGATTTCGTGGCGTTACAGATTGGTATCAGAGCTGATAAGTTATAAATCTTAGGTAAGAGTATCTAAGACTATAATCGTAGAGAGAGGGATAAGAAGGTTACCACGTGGTCATAGTGAATCGTAGTAACAGATGAGCTGTTAAACGATGAATGATTTATAGTACTACAAAGTAGTACCGGAAGAAGAACTCAGATTGAGTTGTGAAGGATAGTATATGAATTAAAGAAAATTCATATTTAGTAAAGAGAGATTTAGAAGTTTTAAAATTTCAATTGAGGACTCATGTGATAGCCGAGTTGTAGATGAACCTTTGTTATGGGCGTAGGTTTGTGCTTGTGTAACAACCGCTTAGCTTATTACAAAGTGATAATCATTAAATTGGTCGCCGCTTATCAAGATGTATATGACGAGAAGGTGAATCTTTTCTCATGTATATACTTGATAGGTAGAGAACGATAAGGTAGGTGCGAGTTCTTGAAACTCATACTTATGGTACGCTTCGCGACTCATAATGATATGGTAGGTTTTTGAACTTCTCAAATGAATGGACGCTTATGGTCCATGCTGATAGTTCTTAAACTCATATTATTGTGGAAAGTTCCCGAACTCATAATGTGTGGTAAGTTGATGGACCGTACTAAGGTAGAGGGATGTTTAGACCGAAAATTAGTTATTTTCAAGAGGCTTAGTATTGAAGGTGCTAGAGAAGATTAAGTATTGTCGCAAAGAAGACAATGAAGGAAGATAGAGAATAGGATATTCCAAGTCATCTAGCTATGCTAGATTTTGAAGTTTATTGAAATCGTGCTTATGTGTTCATTTTTTGAAAGGAAAGAATTGGTTCAACTTTTGAACCAATAGATTTTTAAAAGAACTATTCTTGTATGTCTATGCTAATTGTTTCACTGCCAGACAAAAATTGATTTGAAATATCAAAATGAATTTTATATCATCGCTGCATTTGATGCAAGGATGGTAAAAGGATGGAGTTATTAATGTAATTGAACCTGGTGTTGGATGTGGTCTTAGGATCAACAACCCGCTATGGTATGATGTATAATGACGAAGTCACAAAATGACGAAGTCCTCAACGTAATGTGAAAAGTATGGTATCATGACGTCATAAAACGTTTTGATGTATTGCAAAAAGAATTTAAAGAAGTAGTCGATGTCAATTGAGTTGACTAGACGAATGTTTCACGTTGATATCCAATTTATTGGTATGGTCTAAGCTACTTGATTCGGCTAGACAAATGGTATCTCATGTTTAAAAGAAAATCAAGCTTTTCTTGAGAAGTTGAGCCAATCCAAATTGTTTTGGTGCGGAATCTAATGATTAAGTCTGAGGTGAACACACCCCGAAATGGGGTTATACAATGGGTTTATTTCCTACGTATGGAAGATGTAGTTTACCTTCTTGGTGATTGTAAACTGCTAGAAAGAGTTCATGGTCAATTTGACCCCTCAGCAAAAGTATGAAATATTTTAAGGGGATTCTTATATTCCTCGTTGTTCATTCTACTTCATAATTCTTGATAAGTTGTGAAGGTGAGAGAATGTTTGAAAGATAGGAACTTCTTTGAAGAGAAGTTGAGCAGATGGGTAGGCTAAAATTTCGAGGATGAAATTCTATGAAGAAGGGGTGAATGTGATGACCCGGGTATGAGTGTGGTTTTAAGAAATTTCGAGGACGGAATTTTTATAAGAGGGGAAGAGTGTAACGACCCAAAATTCGATTTTCCGTAATTTAAGTTTAAAGAATTAGTTATTAATAAAATGAATTTTTATTAATAATATTATGTACTATGTGTTTATTAATCGCTCTAGAACCTAGGATGATTATAAGTCGAGGATTCTCGCCACGAGCTAGACTAAGCGATTAAGAATTTTCAAGACAAAATGAAAACTTTTCGAGAACAAAAATATTTCCAGGAAAAAGACGAAATAGGCACTATTCACCCGATTTAAAACCTAAGGGTTAGGGTTTTGAATAACCTAAGCCATTTCGAGAGTTCTTCTAGATGTCGAAATGACATTCCGTCGAAAGATTTGACGATAATATATCTTGAAAAGTTAAGTAAGTCGATAAAAGTTTTTTTCTCAAAAACGTGCAAAAAATCGAACGAAATAAAAATGATGAAAAAGTATCATATGTACTTTTCATTCATTTAGCTACGTTAGTAAAACGTGAAGGAAAACGCTTAACGCCAAAAAAAAAAGTTTTTTCAGTTTTTCAAAATTCAAGAATACGTAAAAGTTAATCCAGAAAGGAAAGACGAAAATATCCAAAAATATTTGATTCCGAGAATCGCAGCTTTTAAAACTGCTTAAACGAAAACCCGAAAGACTTTAACCACGTAACTTAAAGGCTAAGTAAACTTAAGGGCTAAGTTAACTTAACACTTAAGTAATGAATAGTAAGGAGGTGTGAATAGTAAGGAGGTTAGGGGGTGAAATGACTATTTTGCCCTAGCTTTGAAAAATCTATAAATAGGAAGCTAGATTTCATTTAAATGAGATTTTGAAAAATCCTACACTAGAGAGAGAGAATTCGGATGAAGAGGGAGAAGGAAGAGTATGAGCATGAATGTTCAGATCGAAAATGTTCATGAAATAGAAAAGCTAGCAAATCGCCGATTTTGTCTAGGGGAAGAAATATAAAGAGGAAAGGTATTAAAACCTAACTTCTATGTTAGATTTTCTTTAAAGTTTTATATGTTTAAAACATAACTTAATGAAGATAAGAAGTAGATGATGTTAGGAATGATTTCATATGGTTGAAATCATGAGAAATAATGAAAATAAGAATTTGAAGTTTAGTAAATAATATTCTTAAGGATGTATAAGATTCGTAATGAATTAGAACGATCCAAGTGGATTATATGAATAAGTAGGTGAAATAAGTAAGGAATGATGTTCTATAACATCAAATTCCAATAAAAAGTGAAATCGTAATCCAAAATATCTATTAAAATGAAGAACGAACGAAGAACACGAAGAACATGTGAAGAACACGAAGAACGTTGTTGATGGACAAATTTAAAACCATCGTAGGATAATTGTTGTTGATGGACAAGTTTAAAACAATCACGTATAAGTTAGATGCATATTGTTTGGTTAGGAACCGTAGAAACGTTCATGAAGAACGGATTAAAACTTAACTATAACGAAGTTATGGCGAAAATTTCATAAAAGACAAACGAGAATTAGAAAGTTAGTAAATGAACCTGAACGTGTATGGTTTCATAAGAATAAAAGAGAACATAGAAAACGTGAGTCGTGGACTCAAGAACGAACAAATTCCGAGTTTGGATGACCGAATTACGGACGAATAAACAAAGAACGTTAAAAACGTAAAATAAACGAAGGGTGAAGATTAAGCCAATCGAATGGCACGTTAATGGATTCAGAACGAAGTTCTGTCTAGGGGTATTGAAGTACGAAAGATAAGAAAGATAATGGATTTGGAATGACCTCGCTTCCGAAGTTATAACGAATAAGTTATGAGATCGAAGAAGTAAGCGCCTCAAATCGAAGTTAACACTTAGAAGAAATTTTCAAGAATTAGGGGTCAAGCGCCATGGCGCCAACCATGCCTTTGTAAGGTGGCACCGCAATGCCGCACTGTGAGCCCAGTATCAACTAAAACTCGCATGCTACGCGCAGAGAGAGATAGATAGATAGGAGGCGCACAGCATGCCAAAGTAGGGAAAAAGCCAGAGAAGAGCTTTTAACTGCTCAACTCTTGGGGGAAACGTACGGGAAGATAAAGAACATAATGTTAAACTAATGTAACACTTAAACAAGTAAGTTAAACCTTAAATGAAGGTTGAACGAAAAGATTAAATGAGAGTAAAAGACAAATATTGTAGACGCGGGTTACTAAACCGATGTCCAGGGACTGTAGTCGCAATGAACGAACGTGAGGGATTTCTATAGTTGTGATTCCTTAGACGTTGCGTGACGAGGGTATTGAATAACATTTTGATGTTATGTCATGATAGTGAGAGATAAGTGTAAAGCGTATAGACGCTGCACACGCAACGCAGTTACGATAAACGATCGGTCGTAGCATACAACGAACAATATGATTTCGACATTAAGAAAGAATAATGAACATGGGGTTCATGGGATGGATAACAATTGAAAATGATTAAAACCTTGAGTAAAGGTTGAGTGAGAGATTAAAAGACGAGCAACATAACGTTGAATACGTAAACGATCCTCGTGAATCGTATTCGCGTCGGACGAACGTTCTAAGTATACCCTAGATGTATGACCTAGACGTTGGCAAAGGTAGTAAGTAAGACATGAATTATCGAGAAAGCCGTAATGAACGATCATAAGAGTAATGAAAGCCGAAGGTGAGTCGTATAAGAATGAATCCTGAGGGGTGGCATTTAGTTGCCAGGAAGCCATAAGGAATGAGAAATTAACTTAACGATCATATAGTTTAATAGTTCGTATAAGTTAAGATAAGTTAAGTTGTAGTACAATCGTAACCTTTGATGGTTGACATATGGGAGCTGGGCTAAACAATTCCTTCAGAGAGCGAAGGTATATACAAAACTGGCAACCGATCTAACTCACTATTATGGGCAGTGTAGACGAGACGGGAACTTGTTTGTTGGTTATTTATGGGAAACCACTCAGAGTACCATATGGACTACTAGCAGAGAAGCGATGTGTGCTGAGTCTTAGAGAAGTAATAAGAAGGAGATAAGATGTAAACCATCAAAGTTGATGAACGTATAAGTAAGACATCTCCGTATGTCATAAAGCCGTAGAACGATAATGAAAGTGGTCGTGTAAACTTAGGTTGCAAGAACGCGAATCCTAAGAAGTAAAGTTAATCAAATCAATGCATAAGTCAAATATATATGACTAATTGGTGTATGTGGTGTTTTCTTATGTGTTATATAGGAATTGAAATGAATAGTTCAACGTAAGATGTAGCTGGGCGTAAGGCAAGTTTCCTAACTTCATTCATATTTTAAATGAATGCTAGTTTCTTAAACTTCTCAGATGTTGAACTTGAGAAGTTTCGTCTATGTGCTAATGTCCGATATATTTGTGTAAAGTGGTAGAACGATATGAGGCCTCAGGCCACAATGTGAACACTTTGGTGTTTCTATGAAATGAACTGCTCGTAATTTAACTGCTCAATAAGAGAATGCTCTGTGTTCATACATGATCCGTTATTGTTAAGTTTGTGCTAATGATTCTAGCCGCATGTAATGTGTATATGAAAAAGGTAGGGAATGAAAGTATTTTAAATTAAAGTGAATATTGTTTTAAAATGATAGGAATCGAGATTATTCCTATTATTCAAGCCGCTTCATAACCTTTTTGTTCGGTTATTAAAGTCTTAAAAGAATGTTTGAATTCTTGAAGATGTTTGTTCAACTGTGATGACTTGCTGGGCAATTGAATGCTCACACTTGCTTTAAATGAAAAACATTTTCAAATAACGATGTTAAAGAACTTAAGGATCTCATAAAGATCAAGTCGACGGTATCCGTGATGAAGTGCCATTCGTAATGTGGATGTGTGAGAAGATCAAGTAAAGACTTGTAATATAAAATAAGTTAAATGAACTTTAGATTAGTTTAATGAATCATTATGTATCCTTAGTGGCGGATGAAAGTCACTCGTGTAAGATGATGTAAAGGATAATGTAATTATCATTATTTGTAATGAAAAAGGTTATAAGGTTTTTAGAACCTAAGATTTGAGAGTATATGTTGTTATATTTAGCTATATAATGATGTATGTTTAGAAGAAGATGGGATGTGACGACACGAATTGGGTATGAAGATAGATTGGATTTCGGGCGTTATTAATTCTCGTTGGATTAACTTTGTTTATCGCAAGTACCACATACATGGTGAAATTCTGTTGTTATTCCATTCTTTATTATTCTATCGAGATATCCTGTCTGTGTGTTTACGTCGGACCTGGTTCCATTATTTATTATTACAGATTTATTATCCTCGCCGTAATATATCTTATGCGTGCGTTCTGCCTTAACTGATTCTATTATTTATTATTCTCTTGGAATAACTTTTGTTTGTGCGGTCTCTATCGCATACATGGTGAATCCTTACATTATTCCATTCTTTATTATTCTATTGAATAACTTTGCATGTGGATTACCACATGCATGGTGAATGATCCTTTGTATTCATTCCTTATTAAATCATGGAAATGATCTCAGATATCGTGGATTACTGCATGGCGGTGAAAATCCATTTGCGCTTCATATATTCTTTATTATACTCAAATGGTTAAAGTTTTGACTTCTATACTCCATGAAATTAGTGGAATATCCTTGATATTTGTGCTTCATCCAGTATCTTTTCATGGAAATATTCTTCTGAGCAATCTTGAATTTTACTCTACAAAGAAGTATCATGTTGACAATTTGGATGTTACTAGTTCCTGGATAAATTAATTTTTGAACTTGTTTTATTGAATTCTTATATCATTGTCATCATCCTCATGTTTATATTTTGTTGAAAGTCATCTGTGGCCTGTAATGCATAGATGGACTTGGTATGATTATGACCAGGGATTATTCGGTATAATCATGACCGTAATGTTATAAATGATATGGTAAAGTCCTCATTGGCCCGTAGTTCATTGATGGCAGTTGTTGGCATGATCATGACCATTGATGAATACACGAATATCCTTGGCCCGTAGTGCATGGATAATTTGTTGTCGTGATACTAATGAATATCCTTAAATAGTAAGTGTGGATGATATTGATTATTTATTAAAATTTGAGTCTCGTGATAAAAGTGATGAAAAACTTTTAAATCATAAAAGATAGTAGATTTTATTCTCTACTTGACTCTTTTAATGGATTGCTTATTCTCGCTTTCTGATTAAACTTGATGTCTATTGTATTTTATCGGTTTAACATTATTGAAGACTATTGATAATTTATTACGTATTATCTTAGTCATAATATTTTTCTTTGGGCTAGTTGAGCTTACCCTTTTTTCACTTTATTTTCTTGAAAAATGAGAATATAAATTTGGGACGAGTCAGGGAAAAGAGTTACGGTTCAGAAGATAGCATTAGTAGTTCTCACTATTCTGTTAAATAGTGTAACAATAAATGTAATGAGGACTCCTTTGAGTGTGGATATTGTCTAGATGACAATATTCTTATTAGAACTCTCAGTTTATGTATTGTCATATATTACACGACGGTTGTATAATTAAGTTTGTATTTGTATTCTGTACCATGTATTTGGTGACTCAAGATGGGTGATGTATACCTATTTTGGGGGCATCACAGTTGGTATCAAAGCTTATGGAGATGATCCCTGGCTGAGATGTGAGACAAGAACTAGGAGGGGAGAGACGGGAAATTCCTTCATTAGTATGACCTACCTAAGTTTATTTGGTATTTAATTGGTCGGTCAGAGTATAGGGATAATATGTGATTTGTTAATTAACCCTTGTTTTGTGACAGTGTTTGAAAATGGCATCTGAAAATGTTGAGATAAACAATGGAGCAAAACAATATAACCGTATCGCAGTACGAGGCTAAGTTTGCGGAGTTATCCCGGTTTGCATCCCATTTGGTCGATAATGAGGAGGGAATGACGCGAATGTTTCTAAGAGGTTTGAAACCTGATATACGTCAATACCTCATTTCTCATAAACTTTGTTTATATTCAGATGTTGTGAATAGGGCTCATTTATTGGAGCGCGATAATGAGTTAGCATAACCAAAAGGTAACGACCAACAACACGATAATAATCGTACCGGTAGCAACGACCATCAGAACAATGATGACCATCGTGGGGGAAATTATCATGCCAAGAATGGTAACCACTTCGGTGGTAATCATGGCCAAGATAATAGAAGTGGAAACTTCAAGAAGAGAAGGTCATTTAGCTCAATTTTGTCGTATAGTGAAGTCAAGTCCAGCTGGGACGGTGGAACCAAAGGCGGATACGGACAAAAGAAAGTTAGTGGTTTCAGGAAGAGCGTTTTTCATGACTTCTCAAAAAACGAGTAACCCGAACGAAGTTAGCACAGGTTAGTTAATTATAAATTCTTGCAAAGTCTATACCTTATTAGATACCGGTTCTACCCATTATTTTATCTCTCTTGCTTGCGCTCAATGTTTAAATTTGACCCCAGAGAAGTTAAACTTTGACTTATCTGTTGAAGCCCCGTTAGGAGAAACCTTCATTACATGTGCTATCCAAGTCTTGGATGAGGGTCACAATTTTGAATGATATTTCTATTGTTAATAAATTTCCTGACATATTGTTGAAGACTTCTTAGCCTACCTCTAGAGTGTGAAATTGAATTTTGTATTGACCCTAGTACAAAACCCTTAAATATTTCTGTATCTAAAATGATCGTATAATGTGACAAAGACGTTGGCTCGAGCTATTGAAGATTACGATCGTACCATTTAATATCATTGTGGAAAAGAGAACGTGGTAGCTGACGCGTTGAGTAGGGGATCGTATGCGAATATACGAACCCACGTGAAGATAACGAATATATGAGTAGAATCGACTTTAATCGATAAAGTTAAAGCTGCTCAAGCTACATACTCAGAGTTGATGAATGTGAAGAAGAAGGTTCAAGAAGGCGTTATTCTAGAAGCAAGAATCGATGAAGAGAGGAAATCTCAACCCTCGATTTTATTGGCCCATTTGAAATCCTTGATCGAGTAGGAACTGTGGCCTATAGACTCGTTTTACCGCCAAACAGGTTGCGTGTTCATAACGTTTATCACGTACCGATGTTACGTAAATATGTGGACGACTCGAACCACATTATTGATTTAGAACCGGACGAGATAGCGTAAGATTTAACGATGAGAAATACGTGTTAAAATCTTGGATAAGAAGGATCGATTCAACACTCAAAGGTTATACCTCAAGAGTTAGAATCAAAATGAAGTCAAGGTATCCTCATCTCTTCTAGATATGCCAGTGCGTATATAAATTTCAAGGGTGAAATTTCATAAGGAGGGGAGATTGTGAGCCCCCAAATTTTATGAATAAAGATTTAAATTTCTCAAAATATTTTTTTTAATATTATGGTGTGGATTTGATATAATGTTATAGTTATGGGTAATATTTATAAATTTTGCAAAGTATGCAAGTTGTTGTATAATATTCGATTGGTCGGGGAATATTCTTTTTGTCGGGGAATATCCGCATTTATTGACACAATCATTAGTGAACCCATGAACGGAAGTATTGTCGTAGCAATAAAACGACAGAATTATTTTTATGAAAATAACGGCGAAAGTTTTACCATTAAAACTGTTGAACTACTCGGTAGTAAAAGTACAATAATACGCGTGGTTGTATAGTAGCACACGGTATTGATTATTGATGCTTATGTGAGAAATCACTCAGTTATACTCAATTATTGCTACAGTAATTGCTGCATCATATCTCTCATATTATTGATTCGATTATTGTCACAGTATCATCTGCACAATATGTTATATTATTAAATCAATAATTGAGACGACAAAGTTATTCATATTATTAAATTACAATATTTACAATGTTTAGAAGTTCTGTCAAGAAGAGGTTTGGTCACATAATTGCGTGCCAATAGGGAGAAATCCTTATTGGAAAGCCCCCTATTTCCTGGGAACGACCTGGTTGTTAAATATTGTGAGTTATAATATTAATGATGAATAAGCTCGTGTTGATTAAAGATAAAATTGATAGTTCTATTGTGTTGGAATTATTAGTGTTAGTGGAAGTCGACATTTATTTCGATAATAATTGATGTCTGGAGGTTATATTGTTCAATCGGGTATTCGGGGCACTTTTTGTGTTAGAGTTACTATTTATGAGTTACTATTCATGAGTTACTATTCACAGGATACTATTCACCCGAACAAAATATATTTCTTTTCGGTCCAAATCATTTTTGGGTACAATATTATTCCATGAGGAGATGTGCTAATTTATCAGACCGTTGGTTGAAATTATATTAGTAAATCAATATGGATCGTTGGTTTAAAGTTTAATAGTGAATCAGTATGGACCGTTGGTTTAAAGTTTTAATAGTGAATCAGTATGGACCGTTGCTTTAAGTTTTAATATGGACCGTCCGTTTAAAAGTAAATCAATCTGGACTGTTCATGAATTAGTTACTATTCAATCCATTCTCCTATAAATAGAAGCTCATTCCTTCATTATTTCTTACGAATTCACTGAAACTCTAGAGAGAAATTATTAGAGAAGAAGAAGAGTATTATGCTACTTCACTACTTCTATATCCGCTTTCTTCTTTATAAGGTAAGGGTATTATTTCTTTTGTATTCATGAAGAGAACTTCATATTCCTTTTTTTCATTATTCATTGAATAACCTCAGTATCTGTGATTCACCCTATACTTGGTGAAATTCTTACATTATTCCATTCTTTATTATTACATTGGAATATCCTATCTATCAATGCGTTTTTACCTGGGACCTAGTTCCATCTTTATTATTACATTGGAATATCCCATGCATGCGTTTTTACGCCGGACACAGTTCCGTGTTTATTATTCTGTTGGAATATCCCAGCCGGTCTTAATTTTACTTTGACACAGTTCCGATTCTTTATTATTACATTGGAATAACTTGTTTATCTGAAGTACATACATGGTACAATTTTGTTGTTATTCCATTCTTTATTATTCTATCTCGAATATCACATGCGTGCGTTCTGTGGGACTGGTTCCATTATTTATTATTCCGTATTTATTATTACGTCCGAATATCTTGTGCGTGCGTTCTGTGGGACTGGTTCTATTATTTATTATTACATTGGGAATAACTTTTGTCTACGCGGTCTCTATCGCATGCATGGTGAATCCTTCTGTTATTCCATTCTTTATTATTCTGTTGGAATAACCTGTCTATGTGGATTACCACATGCATGGTGAATGATCCTTTGTATTCATTCCTTATAAATCGTGGAAATGATCTGTATACATGGATTACCGCATGGCGGGTGAAAATTCATTTGCAGTTTCATATATTCTTTATTATTCTCAGTTGATTAAAGTTTTGACTTCTATACTCTATGAAATTAGTGGAATATCCTTGATATTTGCGCTTCATCCAGTATCTTTTCATGGAAATATTTTTCTGAGCATTCTTGAATTTTACTCTACAAAGAAGTATCATGTTGACAATTTGGACGTTACTAGTTCCTGGATAAATTAATTCTTGAACTTGTTTTATTGAATTCTTATATCAGAGTCGACTTCATTTCCTAGCACTTGACAGAAGCTTTCTGGGATGATTGGGCACATATCTCAACTTTTCCCGAATTAAAAGACATGAACGATCGAAGGAATACACTTTGAGACTGCAGGACCCACGGCTGGCCCCGAGATCCTTATTGGAGCATCAACAACTCATTTGGCAAAGAAGAGAGTTAATTTTAAAAAGAGAAAGTCTAATCCTAAAGAGAAAAAGGCTCAGGTTTGGGAGAAAAACAGTATATTCAAGATAAATATAACATTAAATAGTTAGATCTTATATATATAGCAATATAGTATAGATCCAAGTTAAAAAGACCTTGTTTCTTCATTCCCCAAGGTGAAAAAAAGCTAATCTTTGTACATTTCATTATAAATCTAGTTAAATCTACTAGATCTATTTTAATATATTGTGTATATATAGTTAAATTTGTAATCTTTATACATATATTGGTTGTTTATCTATATATCTAGCGAGTTTACCGATTATTTTGCTTGTATATTGTAGAAATCCAAGTTTTCCACTAGATATACCCTATATCTAGTC
Source organism: Panax quinquefolius (assembly GCA_020205615.1). Taxonomy (NCBI): domain Eukaryota; kingdom Viridiplantae; phylum Streptophyta; class Magnoliopsida; order Apiales; family Araliaceae; genus Panax; species Panax quinquefolius. Next base: position 25,721,712 of record CM035153.1, read on the forward strand.
AAATCTAGTCTTTAACCGGTTCTAAAGCTTTAAATCTTGAACCTTTATGTTAGATTGACTCGGATCTAGGTTAGATCTAGTTATTTCCAATGTTTTAGATCGAATTTGGTCACTCCGTAAAGCCTTAGATCTATATCTAGTGGCGAGGGGGTACTAACTATTCGCACTAGGGATTCCAATAAATGAATCACCTAATAGCGGGTTTAGGATACATTTTATATATATGTTCAAGCATACTAATGTAGGCCTAGGAATCCCATGGTTAAGATCTACTAATCGGATCTCAACTAGATTCCCACGATGGACTTTTTGTTTAAAGTGTAATATTAAGCCGCATAAATCATTATATATGTAATATCGGGTCTTAAAGCGACTCAGAGGGCCTCGTCCCGAGAGATCGGATTTAAGGCCTCGTGATAGTAAAAATTACGATTGTAGGTGCTTGGGTCTATCGAGACGGCTTTTTTGCCCGGATATGGCCTGATCCCTTTGATGCGTTGTTTCATGCATATCACTCAAAACAATTTCCAAGCAAAGTAACAAAGAGTTTCTAAAAAATAAAGCGCTTCAGGGATAGACAAATATTTACGGTTAATAATCGAAAGTAACAAAGGACCTCGATTCCTATTTGACTAAGGATTTGAAAAACTTATTTTCCAAAACATCATTTTAGTATTCTTTGTCTAAAAATGAAATTTTATTTAAATAAAATCCTTTGTGCATAGGTTTAAAGAGGTTTAGCACTACTTTCAAAACAATGTTGCTCACAGGTTAAAATAAGGCTTAGAACAACTCTTAAAATTAAGGCACTTAACTTAAGTCAAATAATATCAAAAGTTTTCTCAAAAAGCACACAGACACACACTTCATGCTTAGAAAATCAACTAGATGCGGTAACCTTGTTTTCACGGAAGTCGGTGGGTGTCTAACACATTCCCCTTGCTTAAGAAAGCCCCCAAACTCTATGAATCTCGGGTTCCATACCAATTTTACGGAGTCACATATTTGGCCATATTTCGAAAACCTTTAAAATTCGAATGAGTTGCTACATCCACTTGAACCTATACCAATTGGTGTCGCTGTCTAATTCAGCCCAATTATTAAAATCAATCTTTTCAAATTCGTCTGCACTCATGTCGGTCTTTTCCTAAAATCTCACCATTTAAATAAATTAATCGACATAACGAAATACAAAAGGGTAAAAAAAATATTAGGAATCTAATTCCTGGCGTCAACAATAAGATTTTGATATTCTAGAATGTTTACTACGTCTAGGTTCATCAATATCTTCTAATCCATGAGCACTGTCACTAACAGTGTAATACGTTCTTTTGTTTGAACTTGTTTTATGTTCATTAGAACATGGTTCTTGTTTCTTTTTATTAGGAAATACTATTTCAAAGAATTCAACATGTTTTGACTCAATAATAATATTTTCATGTATTTCCTCTATTTTTGATTTATTAACCAAAAATGTATATGCACTCCTATTATTAGCATAACCAATGAATATAAAATATATTATCTTTGATCCTATTTTCACATTTTTGGGTGGAGGAACCATTACTATTGCTAAGCACCTCAAACTTTTAAGTGTTTATAAGATGGTTTATGTCTTTCCATAAAACATAGGATGAAGCATTAAACTTCTTTTGAGGTATTTGGTTGAGAATATAATTTGCTGAAATAATTGCTTCCCCCACAAATTCTGAGCTAGTGTTGTTTGAAATTGGTTTTAACAATTTACACGCAAGTATACGTGGTCAACAAGTAATAAAGTGATAAGTAGAGTGTCGATCACACGAGGAATGTGCTAATAATTATAAGTCAAGTACTAACTTTGTATCAATTCAATCTTATTTAAAAATTGATTAAAGGTTATAAAACTAATTATTAAAACTAAATTACTAAAAAGGATTAAAAATAATATTTAAAAGTTAAGATTACAATTTTCCCCAATGTCCAGTCTAAATATTATTAAATTAATTATTTAGATTTGCTAACTGAAAATCACTAATAGTTTATGAAAAAAAGAAGTTATATGCCAAGTTTTCGAAATGTGAATTCAGGATAGAGTGAGTGAAATTTCTTGGGCATGTGATTGACAAGGATGGGATTTCGGTAGATCCATCGAAAGTTGAAGCTGTGATGAACTGGGATCAGCCAAAGACACCGTCGAAAGTAAGGAGTTTTCTAGGACTGGCAGGTTATTACAGAAGATTTATTTAAGATTTTTCCAAAATCGCGACTCCTCTCACGAATTTGACTAAGAAATCGGCAAAGTTCGTTTGGACGGAAAAGTGTGAGGAAAGTTTCCAAGTGCTGAAGAAGAGGTTGAGTACGACACCTGTGTTATCTCTTTCGGATAGCATAGAAAATTTTGTAGTGTAAAGTGATGCATCGCATAAGGGACTAGGCTGTGTGCTTATGCAGGACGACAAGGTCATTGTGTATGCGTCACAACAATTGAAGGATTATGAGAAGGGGTATCCTACACATGATTTAGAACTGGCTGCAGTGGTGTTTGCTTTGAAGATATGGAGGCATTATCTCTACAGGGAGAAGTGTGAAATATATACCGACCACAAGAGTCTAGAATATATTTTTACACAGAAGATTTGAACATGCGTCAGCGGAGATGGTTGGAGTTAGTAAAGGATTATGACTGTGAGATTTTATACCATCCGGGTAAAAGTGAATGTAGTTGCCGACACCATAAACAGAAAGGGTAGAGAGAAATTGTTTGTGTTAACCGCTCAGGAGGAGCTAATTTCATCAATGGCAAAACTGGAGTTGGAGGTGAAATACCCTAAGGAGTCGGATAAAAAACTGTTTCAATTGGGAGCCGGTCCAACTTTGATGGATAAAGTTAAGGAAGCACAGCTTCATGATGAGGAATGTGAAAAGATAAGGAAAAAAAATCTGAAGGTGATGAAGTGAAATTCAAAGTCGATACGAAAGGGTTACTGAGATTCGAGAAAAGAAATTGGGTTCCGCAAGTATCAGAAGTAAAGGAGGAAATTTTGAGCGAGGCTCATAGTTCACGGTATTCGATTCACCCGGGAGTACAAAGATGTACCAGGATCTCCGACATCATTTCTGGTGGCCGAATATGAAGAGAGACGTTGCCGATTATGTGGCTAAGTGCTTGACATGTCAGAAAGTTAAAGTAGAGCATCAAAGGCCGAGTGGGTTGTTGCAACCGTTAGAAATCTCAGAATGGAAGTGGGAACATAGCACAATGGATTTTGTGGTAGGTTTTTCAAAGACTTAGAAAGGTTTTGATGCAGTATAGGTTATTGTGGACCGATTGACAAAATTAACACACTTCTTACTGATCAAGATCAGATTTAACTTGGATCAGTTGACAAAATTTTATGTGAAGGAAATTATTTTAAGGCACGGTGTTCCAGTGTCTATAGTCTCTGATCGAGATCCGCGTTTCACATCAAACTTCTGGAAGCGACTACAGGAATGCATGGGAACTCAATTGAGAATGAGTATGACATACCATCCTCAAATAGATGGCTAGAGCGAGAGGACAATACAGACATTAGAAGATATGTTAAGAGCTTGTATCATGGACTTCAAAGGAAATTGGGATGATCATCTATCGTTGGTGGAATTCACTTACAATAACAGTTAGCACGTAAGTATTGGCGTGCCGCCTTACGAAGCGTTGTACGATAGAAAATGCAGAACTCCATTATGTTGGGATGAAGTTAGCGAACGTCAATTTCTAGGAGCAGAATTGGTACAACAAACCTCCAAGATTGTCAAGGTGATCAGGACAAGATTGATAGCTTCTCAGGACAGACAGAAGGAATATGCTGATCAACACTAACAGAATCGAGAGTTTGAATCTGGTAGTTACGTTTTCTTAAAAGTGTCTCCCTGGAAGGGAAAGATCCAATTTGTTAAGAATAAAAAATTAAGCCCGAGTTTCATTGGACCCTTTAAAGTATTGAGGAGAATGGGTGAAGTCGCATATGAGGTGGCCTTACCTCCGGCCTTAGAACATGTCCATAATGTTTTCCATGCTTCTGTCTTATGACCGTATAAGCCCAATTACAAACATGTTATAGAATATGAACCCCTGCAATTTTAGAAAGACTTATTTTATGAAGAAGTTCCTGTTCAGATAGTCGACAGGAAGGAACAAGTACTCAGAAATAAAGTAATACCTTTTGTTAAGGTAATCTGGAGAAACCACAACGCTGAATAAGCTACATGGGAACTTGAAGAACAAATGATGAAAAATTATCCTCATTTATTTGCTTAATATATGTGTAACGATTCTGGGGACAGAATCTTTGTTAGAGGGGGAGAATATAATGGGACGAATTAAGTAAATCGTAATTCTAGGGACATAATCCTTTTAAGGGAGGAAAAATGTGACGAACGAGACTTTGGTAATTAATTTTTAAATATTTATTGAATTAAATAAATATTTTGTTAATTTATTTATTGAGTTAAATAGATATCTTATGGAATTGTGGTAGAATAATTTAATTAAATGTGTTACATTGATTAAATTAATGTGAAATAATTTTATAGTTCAAAGTGTGAATTTAATTGGGATAATTAAATTAATGAGTTGTTAAATAATTTTAATATTTTTATAATTAATTTGAGATTTATTGATTTGTTATAAATAATAAATGAGAATTTTAATTATGTGATGAGGTGATTTAATGGGTAATATTACCTTTTATTTAATTGAGTTAAATAATATTAATTGATTAATTAAAGTACGACAAATAAACTATATAATAAATGAATTAATTAAAATAATAAGAAAGGAGATAATTTGGTGTTAGCCAAACATGACTTAAGGAACATGGGAGCAGTTAATTCCCTGTTGCGCTTAACTGCTGCCCATGATCCCACCAATTATTTTGTGTACATAATATATACTATTATCAGACTTCATTATATCATATAAGTTGGAGAATACAGAGAGAAAAGAGAGAGATTTGAGAGAATAATGAGATTAAAGAAGAAGGAGCTGGAGAATTGAAGAAGATTCATTTCATCATTGTGTATCTGAACAGAGAAATCAAGGGTAATCACTTGATCTCAACTTTTAATTTACGTTCTTAAAAGTTTTCATGAAAATTAAATTTTTAACTCTCTGCAAATGAATATTATGGTCAATTGTTGAATATGTGATGTTGTATATGTTTATTAACATGTATAGTTCACTTATATATGATTTATATGTGTTTTAGAGTAATCAAATCCATGTAATTATGTTTAAATTGGAATTTTATAGTTTATAGAGTAAGAACATATGAATATGGCTTAAAGTATGAAAATTCATGCTTCAATTGCATATTAATCGATGAATTGATAATTGATTATGTTTATACATGTAAAAACGAAACTTAAACGGACTGATTTGGTGTTATAACGAATATGTAATTTGTGATTTCATGAAATTTGACGAAACTTTGAAAAATGGCAAGAACATGAAAATTATGAGTTCAAATTCAATTTTTTATATGATTTAAGTTGTTAAAAGCATGCTAAGAATGTCATTAAATATTTTTGTTAAGTTCAAAACACATGGGTAATACTGAATTCGTTGTTTATGTGAAGTTTTGGCCTAATTTTGTTTACTGTTGTGTTCATTCGCGAACTGAAGAATGGATAATCGTGTCATGTATCTTCGAAGTCAGAGTTCGGCTTAGGTCAAAATTTGACTTCGGATGGCGTCATATGTCTTCGGAGTCAGAGTTTGGCTTCGGTCGAAATTTGACTTCTAATGGCGTCATATGTCTTTGGAGTCAAAGTTTGGCTTTAGTCAGAATTCGACTTCGGATGGAGTCATGTGTCTTCGGGGTCAAAGTTTTGATTAGGCCAAAGTTCGGCTCTGAATGACGTCATGACTTCGGAAGCCAGAAATTCGGAGGTCGGTAACAGAACGGGACAATTTTGGGTTTGTTGTGTACAATTCATTTCACGATTAATTTAACCTAATCTAAAGAACAAGATAATGTGTTGGACATATAATAAGGCGTAGAACAGGTTATTAATGTCCATATAGTGAAATTTCCTAATATTTTGATAAGTGTATAAGGGCTAAAATGTGATGCTCATGAGAATAGGTAATGTTGTTTAAACTTAAGATTTAAGACATCAATTCTGAATATGTGAATTATGGTAATGAGCAGAATTTAAACCAAGTTAACAAGTTGTATTAAAAGAGGGAACTAAACCTATAAGGTTAATATTAATGTAACTAATGAATGTTGTGAATACATATGGTATTGTGTAGGACTTGTGGGGAACGTGAGTGGTAAACATTTAGCCTATGCACGAGGCAAGTTTCTGAACCCCACTCTTATGTTGAGCATGTTTTCTAATCCCTAAACTTTGTTTGAGCAAGTTCCTTATCTCTAACTTGATTATAGTTGTACAAGATTTTCAAACTCTACTTTATTGAGCAAGTTTAACCTTAGCTTATTATTATTCAAGCAAGGTTTCTTACTTATACCATTCAATGTCTATGTTTTTAGTTAAGCCTACTATTCCTTTATGAAAGCATGACTTTGATATATGATGCTTATCCACTTATTATTCAACAGTACTCTATCATTGCTATTGTATCCTTTTATAATGTTACATTGTTAACGAATTCGTGAATGATTATTAATCTTTATTGATTCAACTAATCATTAATTGATGATTATTGAACTCTAAATTACCCTTGAGATCAATCCAAACCAAACTTCCTTTGGTGTGGACTCTAATGTCAAAGTTGAGATGAACAACCCTGCTACAGGGGATTATATTACGCGATAGCGTTAAGATATTGTGCACATACATGGTAATAAGGGCTGATTCCCCTAAGTACGAGAAGTAAGGTCCATATAGTCTTATGACTGTTAAAGGTTTAAAGTAGAAATACTCGATAACATGGGACATAGTTTATGGTCTTGTGACCCTTTTGATTCTTGTTCTAGTCTTGATTCAAAAGTCAAACTTTCTTTTGTTCAGTATCCATTGTTTACTCAAATGTTATTATTATTGTTATTGTTAAACTTGTGGGCAATTTTTTCTCACTCTTGCATAATAACATTGCAGCTAAGGTTGAAAGAGTTGATGAGCCATCCACAAGTAAGGGCAAAGAAAAAGCAAACAAGTGATGAAGACTTGTTGTTATTATTTGAGAATTATTACGTTAAGACTTATGATGTGATGTTTAAGACTTATTTATTTATGATGTTTCTGCATTTGATGTATTAAGGTTAAATGACCTGGGATTGATTTATTTTAAATTATTATAAGGCTATGAAAAATAATATGACTGATACTTAAGTTGTCCAGAATAATATTAAGGGTACTGAATAGAGTTTTAAACTCGGTAATTACTCGATACGCCGTCGGTACACCGACATGTCTTTGAAATTGATATGGACTTAGATAGTTTGACTGTATATGTGTTTATTTGCGATTTAATGACTGTGAAACATGTGTGACGATGTGATTAGGTTATGTGCTGACTGCAATAAGCAGTACTATGTGTTATGATATGTGATTCTAATCGATAAAATGATCTTATTAATGATAGGTCATGGTATAAAAGATAAAACTAAGTTGTGTATTGTAAGCAGCAGACCAGGCAAGTATCCTACCTTTGCATTTCCTTTATGCAATGGATATAAGTAAGAAAGTTTCATAATTATATTATTGTTATTAAGTATGTATCCGATCATTATTTATTAGTACGGTATCATTGTATAATATTCTGTTCGTTGATTTCTAAATATGGTTATACAAGTGTCCTCACTTAGATAATCATTGTATTTAATCGCATATGGATACATACTTATTTATTTCTATTATGTTCACATAAGTAAAAGCCGTCTAAGCTATTTGATACAGCTAGACACAGATTCAGAAATATCGTTGAATATGATAAAACCCTATTGTATCAAATCAAATTGTTTTGGTTCGGATTCCTGACTAAGTATGAACATCCCGAACATGGGAAAACTTTTATGCGCCAAGGCAGACAAAGTGAACGATAATATCGTTCTTGAATGTAGTATTGATCAATATAGGGCACATTGGGATGATCACCCTCGAGCCCATAAGTTATGTCGGTTTGCGGATAAAGTTCTGCTAAACCTATTCAAAAATTAAAAACAATGTTCATAGTATGTCACCTTACCCCCATTTATAGTCAGTACATAGTTTCAAAAATTTTGGTATAGAATTGTTATGTTATTATTGTCGGTTCAGTTTACTTCACAACTATTATAATTCGTTGTAGAAGTGATGTACACAGAAAATATTTAATTTTTTCAGCTAATTATATTTATAATTGTTATTCCTTGTTGGGCACCCAAATGCTCATTCTTGCTTTAAATTTAAATGTTTTCAGCTAAGCGTGATCAACCTGAAGGTTCAGACAAGAACAAGTGAAAAGGAAAGCAAACAGAATATGTTTTATGGTATCTTTTGTAATAGTTAAACTGTATTAAAACTATGATATGTATTATCTATCATGTAAAGAATTATAGTAAAGGTTTCATACTTGGGATTAGACTCTGATATATGTAAGTTAAGTTTGACATTCATTTTATTGTTATTATTATTAGTATTATTCCGCTTATAGAAATGGTATCGTGAAGCACCGAGTTCGGGTTTCAAGTACCTGAATTTGGGGGCGTTACAGGTCAAATTACCAAAAAGATGAAAATCACATTATACTCCAATTTGACTCAAAATGCATCCATATAGCTCTAATTTAACTAGACTGCAACCAAATAGCTCCCAAATTCATTTCCTACATAAAAATGCATAAAAAAGAATATAAAATAATCGAAAACTCATAAATTATCATATCAAAAGTACTCAATTTATACGTATAGAAACCACTCATCAGGTAGTCCAAAACTTAACAATAATGCATTCATTATTTCTTTCAAAGTTCCATTCTTCCTTTCAACAACACTATTTTTTGTGGTGAATAAGGTTCAATTGTTTAGCGTATTATACCATATTGTGAACAAATTTTAACAAAAAGAAATTCATATTCCCCACCTCTATCACTTCTAATTATCTTGATCTTTTTATCAAGTTAATTCTTAACCTCATTTTTGAATGTATAAACATTTCTAAATCCTCATCTTTACTTCTCAATAAGTAAACAAACATTATCTTGTACAATCATCTATAAAAGTAAGAAAGTATTTCTTACCTCTTCTTATCTGTATATACTTTAAATCACAAATATTAGTATATATCAATTCAAGAGGTTCTGTACATCTTTTTATTGATTTAGAAGAAGATTTTTGAAATTTTTCCTCAACGCAAATTTCACATTTATGTAGTTAATCTCACATTTTGGCAAACATTCCATATTAATTAATCTACTTATAATATTAATCTACCATGCCATAAATTAGATAACTTAATCATATAAGCAAAAGATGTAATTTTATTATTATTAGAAGTTACAATTGTCATTAAATTCATTTTGAAGAGCCCATTGCTCATATATCCCTTCCCCACATACATCCCATTTTTGGTGAGGACAAACTTGTCCAATACAAAGACCAATTTAAATCCCTTTTGACTAAGAAAAGATCCTGACACTAAATTCTTCCTAATATCAGGAACATGAAGCACGTTGTTGAGGGTGAATTCCTTGTCAGATGTCAACTTCAGAACCACCTTTCCTTGTACAATAATCTTGGATGTAGAAGAATTTCCCATGTATAATTATTCTTCATTCTCAATTTCTAGATATGTGGAGAACATCTTCCTATCAGAACACATATGGTGGGTTAGTCCAGTATCTACCCACCATTCCTGGGATTCTCAACTATGTTTACTTCAGAAACAACCGCTGAAAGGTTCATTTTAGAAATATCTCGAAGAAGACCATCCACTTACGTTACATTGGCTTGTGCGGACTTCTTATTCTAGTCTTTACGTTTACGACAATCCTTTGCCCTATGTCCGGGCTTGTCCCAAATATAGCATTTGCCTTGGAACTTCTTATTTGTTCTCGTTAAGGCCCATTGCCGGAGTACTTTATCTTTTTAGACTTTAGACCTTATTCCACCACGTTGGTTTTATATTCCACAAAGGTCCTTCATGTTTTCTTCTTAGAAGCACTGTTGTCCTCTTTTATAATTAATCTTATGATGAAATCTTCAAGTTTCATTTTTTTGCGTTTATGCTTGAGATAATTCTTAAAATATTTCCACATTGGTGGTAGTTTTTTCAATAATAGCAGTAACTTGGAAAGATTCACTTAAGGACATACCTTGTACATGTATTTCGTGCAGGATTACTTGTAATTCTTGTAATTCTTGTAGTCCAAAAACCTGCCAACTATAAACTTCTTCATGCCAACATCTTCTGTTTAATACTTTTTATCCAAGGAATCCCATAATTCTCTTGACGTCTTGAAAGAAATATATACATTATATAATGTGTTATCCAATCCATTGAGGATGTAATTTCGACGCAAAAAATTAGCATATTTCCATGCATTTATTGTCGTAACAACTTGTTTGTCTGTTTCATTCTCAGTAATCTATTGTTGCCATCTTTTAAACTCTGTTCCATTGAATTTTTCTGATTTTTCACCATAGTTCACATGAACATTTGGCATCACAGGTGTAGAAGAAGAAGAAGAAGAAGAAGAAGAAGAAGAACCAACTATAATTAAATAACCGGTAGCCATATTTATTGCATATATATATATAATTAATTAATTATCTTAAGATCGTTAGTAAAACCGAATGAATGCAGAATATATATATATATATATATATATATATATATATATATATATATATATATATATAAAAACGTATCTCAAATAAACCAAATTGAAGAAGATTTGTCAAGACTAGTATTTGGTACTATGTCTTTAAGACAATTATGCCCTCCTTACGGTGCTAAGAGTTGATAGCACTTGTCTCCTAAGATACAATGACAACGTATACTATAGTAGCACTACAAATAGTATACTCAATAAACTAAATATAATCTTAGAAATCTCTCTCTAAATGAACTATAAAATGAATACTAGAAAACTAAAACATACTTGAAAATGCTTGGATTTTAATGATCGAAGTGGCTGCCACCCCAAGTCTATTTAAAGGCGGGGTTAGTGACCCTTCTGATGGGACACAAGTACTTGAAAAGGTATGGGATGCTTCTAAAAAGGAATAACATGGCATCCTCTGGTCAAAACGATGTAGTCTTGAGCCTTTGCAAAATGGGTGCTTTCATTATGCAAAACGATGTAGTTTTGGGGCTTCCGATCGAGCAGATAGCACTTCCCAAAAATGGTGCAATATTGATAAAATAAATTTTGTCCAAAAAATTATATACAATGTGTAAGACCCCAACTTAATATTTAATGAAATTAAATTTCCTCTATTTATTATCTTGAAATAGTAAGGGTTGATTGGATTAATGTGGTAAGTTATGGGTAAATTGCGCAATTATTTCAAACAAGCAAGTGGTTTTTAAAATATTCATTGTTGACGGGGAATATTTGTTTGGTCGTTGAATATTCGTACTATCGGGGAATATTAAATGCGACCAATGCTTGACCTTATGTGGGCCCCATAATGGAAAGCGATTGGATGAAGAAAAAACGACAAGAATAAGTTGGTTATAAATAATTGGCGTAGTTATTCACAAGATTATCTTTGTAGAAATACCCGGTGGTTAAAACACGAGCATTTGCAGTATTACACCAATTATTGATTCTTACGTAAGAAGGCACTACTCAATAATTGTTACGATTAATTCTTTATTAGATTTTTATTTTATTGATTCAATAATTGTTGCGTTAATATTTTATATTACTGTTATTTTAATAATTGTCACTGCACAATATTTTCTATTATCGGAGCAATAATTCATATTATTTGAATAATATTATTAGATAATATTATTGGCAATGTCTAGAAAGTTCTGTCTAAGGAGAGGTTTGGTCATCTAATTGCGCGCCAGTAAGGAGAGATCCTTATTGAAAAGCCTCCTCTTTCTTGGGAACTGCCTGGTTGTCAATAATGTGATTTTGTAATATTATTTATGAATAATTAATTATTGATTTATATGATGAGGAAAATATTGATTTTTATGTGGATATAGATGGAGAAAAATTTTAATGTGACAATTGTTAAAAATTAATATTTTATCTTTTTCTGATAAAATAATTCATTTAAATATATTATTTTAATAATATATTGATGGTGATATTTTTACAATGAATGTGGGATATATATGTATATGAGGAGGAAGAGTATTTTTGTGGCATTAAATGATTAACACATATTTTGTGTGTCGGTAGACCCCAATTCTTGATAAATTTGATTATAGCTTGTAAAATTGCCTGTTTGTGAATTTCGGTCAATTTTTGTTTGGAATTTGAAAAAACTTTCTTCTGCAAAGTTGTAGAGAATGAAATTTTCTATGGAAAAGACATGTGGTTTAAATTTTTCTGACAAAAGGGCTATTTATTGTGAATTATTGAAGTTTCGGTATATCAGGTGTGAATTGATTTTTGGAGTTTGAATGATTTTTTGTTAGAAAAACATTTTTTGTACTTTAGTGGCCCTCACTTGCACATGTTAATGGCTGAATTCAATTATCTAGAGGTGGGCTTGAATATTTTGTAATTATATTAATATTATATTAAATTTTCTGCTTTGGTGTTCTAAGCATTTTCCTATAAATAGGGTGCTTAGGTTAGAATTAAAAATCACTCCAGAAACTGAAATCTTCTCTCTCTTTCTCTCTCGATATACTGAGCGTATTCTTGTGAGTATACTTTGAGTATTGCTATATGGTGCAAGTTCAAGTCATAGCCTATATCCGGTGTTTCAACTAGAAGTACTGTCTTTCGAGGTAATGGATGTTATTTTCTTCATATATGATATTATTTCTTCAATATCATTATGCCGAAATATTGGTTTGAATATTTTAATCAAATTTGGAACTTTTTGTGTCGGGGTTACTATTCACGTATACGACACTATTCACGTATACGGCACTATTCACGAATACGGCACTATTCATCGAAAAATAAAAATTTTCCTTTTTGTCCAAAATATCTATTATGGATACTAGCTTTGATTGTATCCATGTTTTGATCATTCTTGAATTTTACTTCACTATGATTATTTATGAGGAATTTTTCGACATGAAATAGTTGAAATACGAATCCTTGATATTTATTCTTTTGTTTCACTGGATTCGTTTCCTTTAAAATATTTTTCATCATCCTCAGTCCTAAATGATGATATTATTGAATATCTTTGGCCTGTAGTGCAAAGATTAATGATTTTATGATAAATATCTTTGGCCCGTAGTGCAAAGATGAACAGGTGTTGAGATGAACATGATAGGTGATGAATATCTTTGGCACAGTAGTGCAAAAGATGAATATATTTGATTCAGGATGCATATTGATTGATGTTACAGGGATAAAATATTGATGATGGACTTTTAAATTCATAGATAGTAGTAGATTTCATTCTCTACGTAACTCTTCTATGAATTATTATTTCCGCTGCGAATATTGATCTGAAACTTGTTGTCTATTATATTTTATCAGATTTTTCCCTGTTGAAGACTAACGATAATTTGTTCTATATTATCTTAGTCATAATATTCTTTACTGGGCTAGTTGAGCACATCCTTTTCCTTGTTGTTCCATTTTTCTCAGGAGGCGAGAATGTAGCGAGTACTAGTCGGGGTATGGAATGATGATTCTAGAAGTTGTTTAGTAGTCCTCACCATTTTTGTATAATAATGTATCAATAATTGTGATGAGGATTTATTTGGGTTTGGATATTGTCTAGAAGACAATATTTGTATTTAAACTCATAGTTTTTATGATGTATTAATAAAGTTGTAGTTGTTTCTGTACCATGTTATTGACGACTTAAAATGGGTGATGTATACCTATTTTGGGGGCGTCACACAATGACTCACGAATGGCGAACATGAGCCTAGAGCCCGAACCCAGCCGGTCGGTGGTGGCAGCGCGAGCGTGTAGGTTCGAACCAAGCCTTGTCTAGGTCTTCTCCCTTCCACAAAAGTGGGGTGCCCCTTGGGGCCAAACCCAACTGCAACTTTATTGTATATAAACCAATTAATACTTTAGTTCTTAACTGATGTGGGACTTGGCTTTCCACAAGTATTTATTATCATTTACAAGAGTGATGTTTTGGAGTTAATTTCTCATTCATTACTCCATGGATTTGAGCTTCCAAATACTTAATTTAATCTATTCATGGAGTAAAACACATTGATATATGGATTCACTTCAAATAATTAATGAAACCCACTTCGTATTTGGCTCAAATTCTAATAAAACTAGGGTATCGTCTCCTAGAGTTGATTTGAATTGAATCTTGAAGCATAAATTATCGTCTTCTATATCAATAAATTCAAAATATAGGCTATTTTCTCTTAATTAGAGTTAAGTTGTGAAATTTAAGTAACCTAGGGGTCGTTTCCTAAGGTCAGGTTATGGAATCTTGGGTGTCAACTCCTTAAATCATCAAATTTTTTGTGGGTACATTATCTTGGAAAAACTTTGAGCCTCTTTGAACATATGCACAAAGGATTTTATTTAAAAAAAGAATTTTGTTTTAGCTTTCATTTGACAAAAACTTTTTGGTGTCGTTCAGGGAAAATATTATTTTACCAACCCTTCATTAAATAGGAATTTTTGCTCTTTATTACTTCTAATTTTAGCCTATAATTAATTTAATAACCTAGTTTGATTCAATTTTAAAAGTTCTTTGCAGTTTTGTTCAAAAATCGTTTTCGTATATCAAAAGATAAAATCAAGTATCAAAAATATGTTTGAAGCTACTCGTGGGCATGTAAGACATCTAAATAACTCCAAGCACCTCGCAATAATAAAATCCACTATCAAAAGGACTTAAATCTAATTTTCTTAATATGGAATCCTAGATATCTTTTTAAGACTCGAATTACATTTACAATGATCGAATCGTAAAAATTACAATAGTTAATTATGTCAATCTTGGGAATATTCTTCAATTCCCATTAAACACGATGCTTAAGGTCTTTGAATTCATTCCTAAGCTCACATGATTCATAGTCATACCCAACAACGTATCATGATCTATAAACAGAGTTTAGAATTTATGAAATGACTTATGTAAACCCTAAATCCATAGATCGCCTAACAAATCAAAAACATCACAATTAGATCATTAATTAAATCGTAGGAATCGAATTATATCACCAATTATTATCAAAGTCAGAAGGATATATCACATATTGATGATTTCTATTAAAGGAATTTAGAATCTAGGGAATAAAACCCATAGATCTAGGATTCCATAGACCTAAAAAATAATGCATCAAGATCTAATCAAAAATATATCCCAGATTAGCTATAAGGAAATTCTATTCATGAGAATTCCCCACCAGCCAAAAGGTGGGATCCTTTCACCACTAGATATGAATCTAGTATATTTGGGTGACCTATAAATTAATATATAGAAAATAAGGATATCCTAAGCTAGTTAGGAGGAGATTCCATCCGTGAAAAATCTTCTCTAACCGTCTATAATCTCAAAAATATGATCCAAATACCTGTAGATATGATCTAGGATGCTAGGTGAGTCTAAGATGAAAAATTAACCACAAACAAACAAAGCCCAAACACAATAATTGACAAAATATGCTAGATCTAGTATAAAGATAGATGAAAACTTTAACCTTGTGAGTATGAGTTTCTTCCCCCTTAAGCTTTGTATGGATGGCTTGACTATAGATTGGTGGAATATTTAATGAGAAAAACTATATCTAAATATGATTTAGAGAGATTTTTCTCTTCCTTTATCTATTTATGTCCCTAGATTAACACATTTTCTTTCTCTAAAATGTCTTCTCACTTCAAGAAAAAGGGTTAAGATCGACAGAATTATCGTCGATGGATTATAATCCATCGTAATTAACTTTGTTTCAATGGAATAATTTGTCGAGGATAATTCCCTTAGAAATAACCTAAGTCCGACAGAATTTTGTCGGTATTAGAAGCCCCTTTTTGGCGCCAAGTCTTCTGCCAGCGCGAAACCTAATTTTGACTAAACAATTGTTATCTCCGAGGGAATTTGCGTCGAGACTAAAATATTTCTGAGGGAATTAGTTCTGACGGACATACCGTCGAAAATAACTAATAAAACCTAATCAGCTTCATCTTATTCAGTCGCTGATCATTTTATCCTCACCCTCTCATCTCTCTGCATCTCTTGTCTCTCACTCTCATCTCTCCCATTGTGTCAACCCTCGCTGCCCCCACCTGCTACCCACCATCACCTCTAGCTGCCAGCAGTTCTTAGGGGGATAATTAGCTTCTCTCTCTTCCTCTCGCCCCTGCCCCACCACCAACCAACCACCCACACCCACCACCACCTCCAATCGCTCCACCACCCACGACATCGGCTTCTTTTGTTTGTTTCTTCTTCCTTTGTTTCTAACTCTATTAGCTCTAATAGAATGTATGAGTTCAAATATTGTTTCAATTTAAACCTAAGTACATTGTTAGTGCATCAGATTCAGCCTACATGTGGTATACATTAGAATGATTTTTACATTGTATATATATTGATTTGAGTTTGAAAATTAGTAGAGTTTTTGATTTGGTATTACTTCAATTTGTTACTATCATTTGGAATTAGAAATTGGTATTGCTTCAATTTGTTAATTTGTTACTATGTGTGCATCAATTGGTTATTGTCAATTGGATTTGAGGCTAAAAATTGGTAGGGCTAAAAATTTGTTAACTCTATTACCATGTAAGCAAATATTTGGTACTTCCATTTTGATTTGGGATTGAAAACAGTTTGGTTTAGCTTCAATTTGTTAATTGGTTACTGTGTATACATAAATTTGTTATTGTTATTTTGATTTGGCTAAGAAACTTGGTAGAGCTTTTATTAGTGTCATTTTAATTTGGAGCTAAAAATTGGTATATATTTGTAAAGTGTAATTCATTTTGATTGAGAATTGATAATTTTGCAATATATATATTGTTTAATATGGTGAGAGATGAATAGTGTGGTATGTTATATTTTTGACGGAATTCTTGACCGAATTTCCTTCAGAATTATTCAATTGAAAATTTTTGACATAAAATGAATTAAAATAATATAATATAAGATAATATATTATTTTAAAGGCCAAATAAATTAATTAAAATAATTAAATAAAATTATTTTAAATTTAATAATATAAAATTAGTTGCAAGGTGCAAGAACAACTTAAGTTGGTATCAGTATGGTACTATGCAACTTACTAGCCAACTCATTGTGAAGAAAGCATTAACTACGTTAGCTTTCTTCACAATCCATCCCCGCAACCGCATTTTGGGACATTTATAAGTTTCCCTTCCCCACTTAATCTTCATACTTAAAAGTATTACAACTTTAATTCTTTTAAAATAAAAAGTTCATAAATTACAATGAACTATATAGGAATGAGCAAAGAAGAGCAACTAATTAACCGATCAATTATAGAATTTACGATTAGAATTCTTGGAAGTTCTAGAGGTCTTGAGCGGGCAATGAATACCGCAACAAGTGCAAAGAAATTAAGGTGGAAAATACTCTAACTCGTCGCCACATTATATGGGTACAAGACAACTCTTTATGCGACGTGATGACTTAGAGTATTCTCCACCTTTTGTTCTTTGCCCATGTTGTGGTATTAATTGTTCGCTCAAGAACTTTGGAACATCCAACAACCCTAATCTCAAGTTCTAGAATTGATTGGTTAATTAGTTGCTCAACTTTGCGCATTCTTATATATTTCATTGTAATTTATTATCTTTTTGTTTTAAAAAGATAACAGTTGTAATACGTTTAAGTAGGAAGATTAAGTGGATAAAGAGAACTTATAAATGTTCCAAAAAGTGGTTTCGGGGACGTATTATGAAGAAAGTCAAGGCAATTAATGCTTTCTTCACAATGAGTTGGGTGATAAGTTGTATACTACCATGTTGATGCCAGCTTAAATTATTTCAGCACTTTACAACTACTATCGAACAACCATTTGCCAGCTCAAATAAGGCAGTTAACATATTTGTAGGTTAATGGAAGGATCATATATGTACTATACTTTAGAACTTAGAAACCCGTTTGACATTCACTCATTAGAAGTGAATGTCGAAATAGTACCCAGTTTGGGACTATTATTGGATGTTATGTCTCACTTAGGCCGATCCAATACGAAATGATGCATTTTTTGATTTGAGGATTTTTTGACTGTTATCTCTATATGTTGTTCAAGTGCCAAAATTTTCTTAAAACAGATGAAATGTGCTCAACGTGTTGGCACTAGTGAGGAGACGTATCCAGGAACGGGATAGAAGCCTTACCCCTATCCTGTAGAGTGGAGATACTAGTAAAATATAATTCATGCATGAACCACATACATGAATATCCCTATACTAAATGTGTCTTTTTTCAGTTAAAAATTTTAGCTGACTGGAGTTTGATGTATTATAGGATACCCATTGATGGGAGGGGAATAGTCTCAGATTATCGTGATGGGGTGTCTAACTTTTAGAACAAAGCAATAGAACATGCTGATGATCTGATTGGAAAGATGAGATGCCCATGTGTCAATTGTAAAAACTTGATCCGGAAGAAAGCCGACGAGATTAAATTTGACTTATTTTCCCGTGGTTTAATCAACTGAGTTGAGAGAAGTGATCGATAGTACTGTAGACCAACCAATTCAACAAGATTCATATGCTGATAACTATGATGTCATGGAGATGTTGGTCGATGCTTATGGCCCTACCAATATTGATTTGGCTGAAAATGAGCATTCGTTAAGTAGTGCTCAGCAAGTCCCAAATGATACAAATGCTACCTTTTACAGACTGCTATTTGAATCGAGGATCTTATTGTATCCTAGAAATGAAAAGCACACCAGGTTATCTGCAGTGACTAAGTTCTTACACTTTAAGAATGAGCACGACTGCAGTGAGAGAGGTTTCAACGATTTTCTTACTCTTATCAGCGAGTTCTTACTGAAGGATTATACTCTACCCACGAATTATTACGAAGTAAGAAAGATGTTTAAGGGGTTAAATATAGGGTATCAGATGTAAGACCCTAATTTTTTAATAAAGATGATTTTTCTATAAATATCATTTTTAAATATTATGGAATGAATTTGATATAATGTTATAGTTGTGGGTAATATTTATAAATTTTGCAAAGTACGCAAGTTGTTATATAATATTCGATTGGTCGGGGAATATTCGTTTTAACAAGGAATATTCGTACGACGGCACAATCATTAGTGGACCCCACAACAAAATTATTGTCGGATTGAGAAAACGAAAAAAATATTTTTATGAAAATAGCGGCGGAAGTTTTACAGTTAAAACTGTTGAGCTACTCGGTAGTAAAAGTATAATAATACGCGTGGTTGTATAGTAGCACACGGTATTGATTATTGATGCTTACGTGAGAAGTCACTCAGTTTTGTTCAATTATTGCTACAGTAATTGCTACATAGTATCTCGCGTTATTTGATTCAATTATTGTCGATATTATTTATATTATTAAATCAATAATTGAGACGACGAAGTTATTAATATTATTATTTGCAATATTAACGATGTCTAGAAGTTCTGCCAATGAGAGGTTTGGTCACCTAATTGCGCACCAATAGAAATTTATGGTGTATTTGTTGTAAGTATTGGCGTATTATTTGGACCCTCATTTACCCATTTTTTAAAATAATCGGTAGAAATTTATTCTTTATAATAAGGGTGGGGGCCACATGTGGGGGCCACGAATGGAGTAAATGGATGAAATGAAAATGGGGTGGGGGGAGGTAACGTAATTAGAAGGGAATTAAAACATGTGTTTATATATATTTATATATATATATATATATATATTATATTTTTGTTTTGTTTTTTTCTTGCTTTTACATTGAATTTCAATAAGCCCGACACCCGTGAATGCTAAACTTCATCCGTGAAATTTTTATTCGGTGCACCCGTGATTAAACAAATACCCTCCAATTCTCCTATAAATAGTAGCTCATTCCTTCATTATTTCTTACTTAATTCACTAAAACTACTAGAGAGAAACTATAGAGAGAAAGAAAAAAGTATTCGCTACTTCACTACTTCTATATCCGATTTCTTCTAAGGTAAGGGTATTATTTCTTTTGTATTCATGAAGAGAACTTCATTATTCCATTCTTTATTATTCATTGGAATAACTTTGTATCTGTGGACTACCCTATACTTGGTGAAATTCTTACATTATTCCATTCTTTATTATTATGTTGGAATAATGCATACATCATGCTTAATCGCATACATGGTGAAATTCTTCTATTATTCCATTCTTTATCATTACATTTGAACATCACATGCATGCTTTTTACATGACTGGTTCCATTATTTATTATTACATTTGGAATATCACATGCATGCTTTTACGCGTGACCGGTTCCAGATGTTTATTATTCATTGGAATATCCTCATGCATGCGTTTACGCGCATTTGAATTCCGTTATTTATTATTACTCGTTGGAATAACTCGTTGCTGTGCGATCTATCGCATGCATGGTGATTTCTTTTGTTATTCCATTCTTTATTATACTCAGTTGGTTAAAGTTTTGACTTCTATACTCCATGAAATTAGTGGAATATCCTTGGTATTTGCGCTTCATCTAGTATCTTTTCATGGAAATATTCTTCTGAGCATTCTTGAATTTTACTCTACAAAGAAGTATCATGTTGACAATTTGGACATTATTAGTTCCTGGATAAACTAATTCTTGAACTTGTTTTATTGAATTCTTATATCATTTTCATCATCCTCATGTTTATATTTTTGAAAGTCATCTATGGCCTGTAGTGCATAGATGGACTTGGTATGATTATGACCAGGGATTATTCGGTATAATCATGACCGTAATGTTACAAATGATGTGGTAAAAGTCCTCATTGGCCCGTAGTGCATTGATGGACAGTTGTTGGCATGATCATGACCATTGATGAATACACAAATAACCTTGGCCTATAGTGCATGGATAATTTGTGGTCGTGACCTTAATGAATATCCTTGGCCATAGTGCAGGGATGATGTGGATTATTTATTAAGCTGAGTCTCAGCGATAAAAGTGATGAAAAAACGTTTTAAATAATAAAAGATAGTAGATTTTATTCTCTACTTGACTCTTTTAATGGATTGCTTATTCCGCTGCGGTTAAACTTGATGTCTATTGTATTTTATCAGTTTAACATTGTTGAAGGCGAATGATAATTTATCCTGCATTATCTTAGTCATAATATTTCTTACTAGGCTAGTTGAGCTCACCCTTTCTTTCAGTGTTCTCTTCAGGAAATGAGAACGTAGCAGGGACTAGTCGGGAAACGGAGTGATGGTCCAAATGATAGAATTAGTAGTCCTCACTATTCTATGAAATAGTGTGATAATAATTGTAATAAGGACTTATTCTGAGAGTGGATATTGTCTAGAAGACAATATTTGTATTAAAACTCACAGCTCTTGTTGTATATTTAAGATTATTTTTGTATTCTGTACCATGTATTTGGCGACTCAAGATGGGTGATGAATACCTACTTTTAGGGGCGTCACAATGTAGGTGGAAAAATTGACAACTCTTGGACGATCACCGCTAAGCAATTCAAGGAACTGGGACCACCGGAGTTTTTTGGAGAGCCAAAACCACTTAAGGCGGAGACGTGGATAAAGCAGATCAACAAGATATTTGATATCTTGGGATGCTCTGAGGAGCACAAGGTTCCCTTTGCCACCTTCATGTTGCGGGCAGAGGCAGATTACTGGTGGGAATCTGTAAAGCGTACTCAACCTACCGCATTGAAGATGTCTTGGGAGAATTTCCAAGAACTGTTCAACGAAAAGTAATTTCCCGAATGTATTCGTCACATGAAAGAGATAGATTTCATCAAGCTAGAGCAAAACAACATGACCGTGTCGCAGTACGAAGCCAAGTTTGCCGAGTTGTCTCGATTTGCGTCTCATTTGGTTAATAATGAGGAGAGAATGACGCGAATGTTTCTAAGAGGTTTGAAACCTGAGATACGTCAATATCTTATCTCTCATAAACTGTGTTTGTATTCAGATGTTGTTAATAGGGCTCAATTATTGGAGCGCAATAATGAGTCAACCCAACCAAAAGAGAGCAGCCGGCAAAATGTTAATACTAGTGATAACAGTCATTGAAGCGGTGACAATAAGCGTGGAGGGAATAAACATGCCAAAAATGGTAACCACTTCAGTGGTAATCATGGCCAAAACAATAAGAATGAACATTTCAAGAAGAGGAGATTCAACAATGATGGAAAGATGTCAGCATCAGCACTTGTCGTTAAGGAAGGAGAACGACCACCTATCATATGCTTCAAATGTGGAGGAGAGGGACACATCAATCCAAACTGTGCGATGCCATCCAAAACATGATACAATTGTGGAAGAGAAGGTCACCTGGCCCAATTTTGTCGTACACCGAAGACAAGTTCAGCTGGGATGGAGGCATGAAAGTCTGTCCCAGACAAGACAAAACCGGTAATTCAAGGGAGAGCGTTTGTCGTGACCTCCCAGAAAGTAAGGAACCCAAACGAGGTCATCACGGGTAAGCTTATCATAAACTCTAGTGAAGTATATACCTTATTTGATACCGGTTCTATCCATTCTTTTATTTCTCCTACTTGCGCTCAACGTTTAAATTTGACTCCGGAGAAATTGGACTTTGACTTATCTGTTGAAACTCCATTGGGAGAAACATTCATTACATCCACTGTTTACAAGTCTTGTTTGGTTCAAATTGGTACCCTCACATTACCTGTCGATCTTATTTCATTGAAAATACTAGCATTTGACGTAATTCTAAGGATTGATTGGTTAACTAATCATCATGCAAAAATTGATTATTTTCGTAAGGTTGTTAGCTTTCATATTCTGAACCAACCTATTATGCGAATTCAAGCAACCAAACCATTAAAATCAATCACTGTCATCTCAAGCCATAAAGCTATTCGTTTATTGAAAAATGGATGTCAAGCTTTCTTAGCTCATTTCACGGATCTAAACAAAAATACATCAGTTTTGAATGATATTTCTATTCTTAATAAATTTCCTGACGTATTCCCTGAAGAACTTCCTGGCCTACCCCCAGAGCATGAAATTGAATTTTGTATCGACCTTGAACCCGGTACAAAACCCATTTCCAAAGCCCCATATCGAATGGCTCCTATTAAACTTCAGGAGTTAAAGACCCAACTGCAGGAGTTATTAGACATTGGCTTTATTCGTCCTAGTACTTCTCCTTGGGGTGCTCCTGTTCTATTCGTGAAAAAGAAAGATGGGAGTATGCGACTTTGTATTGATTATCGGGAGTTGAATCATGTCACCATCAAAAATAGATACCCATTGCCACGTATTGATGACCTGTTTGACAAGTTACAAGGAGCCAAATTCTTTTCAAAGATTGATCTTCATCCTGGATATCACCAATTGAAGATTAGAACCGATGACAT
The DNA here is from genome assembly GCA_020205615.1 of Panax quinquefolius. Lineage (NCBI taxonomy): Eukaryota > Viridiplantae > Streptophyta > Magnoliopsida > Apiales > Araliaceae > Panax > Panax quinquefolius. The sequence goes on from CM035153.1 coordinate 25,745,299, forward strand.
TCCAAAGACGGCTTTTAGAACTTGGTACAGGCATTATGAATTCCTAGTCATGTCTTTTGGATTGACTAATGCTCCTGCTGCTTTCATGGATATGATGAACCGAGTATTCAAGGAATATTTGGATCACTTTGTGGTCGTCTTTATTGATGACATCCTTATTTATTCCAAAAGTTGTGAAGATCATGAGCAACACTTGAGGCTGATACTCCAAAAGCTTTGTGAAAATAAGCTTTATGCCAAGTTGAAGAAATACGAGTTCTGGCTTGAGGAAGTAGCATTCCTTGGGCACGTAGTATCAAGTCATGGAATATCTGTTGACCCAACAAAGATTGAAGCTATTCAAAGCTGGGAGCAACCCAAATCAGTGACTGAAGTACATAACTTTCTCGGCTTAGCTGGTTATTATCGGATATTCGTGGAAGGATTTTCTTGAATTGCTACTCCATTAACTTAGCTGACTTAGAAAGATACAAAATTTGGTTGGAATGAGGAATGTGAGAAGAGTTTTCAAGAACTCAAGAGGAGACTCATTTCAGCACCTGTTCTGACAATACCATCTGGCTCGGAGGGATTTGTCATCTACTGTGATGCTTCGGGAAAAGGGTTAGGATGTGTTCTCATGCAACATGGAAAAGTCATAGCCAATGCCTCTCGACAACTCAAAGAATATGAGAGAAATTATCCTACTCATGATCTAGAGTTGGCAGCTGTTGTTTTCACACTTAAAATTTGGAGGCATTACTTGTATGGGGGGAAAGTGGAGATCTTTACGGATCATAAAAGCCTCAAATATTTATTCACACAAAAGTAACTCAACATGCGACAACGACGTTGGCTTGAACTATTGAAAGATTATGATCATACCATTCAATACCATCCTGGAAAAGCAAACGAGGTAGCTGACGCATTGAGTAGAAGATCAGATGCGGGTACGAGTGCGATATTGACAACGCAAAGGCCCATCTTGGGTGACTTGCAAAGGATGGACATAGAGTTAAAGACTCCAGGGACCCATGTGATGATGACGAATATACGAGTAGAACCGACTTTAATTGATAAAGTTAAAAGTCGCTCAAATTCTGAGATCTGGAGTGATGCGTATGAGGAAGAAAGTGCAAGAAGGTGCTATGCCAGAAGCAAGAATCAATGAAGAGGGAATACTTCGAGTCAACTCCAAACTTTGTGTTCCTAACGACCCTGATTTAAAGTATAAAATCATGATGGAGGCACACAACACACCGTTTGCAATCCATCCTGGGAGTACCAAAATGTATCGTGATCTTTGTCATACATTTTGGTGGAGAAATATGAAGAGAGAGATAGCGCTATTTATCTCAAGGTGTCTAACTTGTCAACGAGTCAAAGCGGAGCATCAAGTACCAAAAGGTCCATTGCAACCACTTGAAATTCCAAAATGGAAGTGGGAGCATATTACCATGGATTTCGTTACTGGTATTCCCAAGGTTTCTCAAGGCATAGATGCAATTTGGATCATTGTTGATAGATTGACCAAGTCTGCTCATTTCTTACCAATACGAGAAACTTATACACTTGAACGTCTTGCTCGTATGTACATAAACGAGATTGTAAGACTACATGGTATGCCAGTATCCATAGTTTCTGATCGAGACCCAAGATTCACTTCACGATTTTGGGTTAGTTTGCAAAAAGCTATGGGCACAGACTTACAATTTAGTTCGGCATATCATCCTTAGACGGACGGACAATCAGAGAGGACTATTCAAACTCTTGAAGATTTATAAAGACTCTGTGTCCTTGACTTCAAGGGAAGTTGGGAAAAGTTCTTACCGTTGGTGGAGTTTTCATACAATAACAGTTATCAAGCAAGTATTGGCATGGCTCCATTCAAAGCGTTGTATGGAAGAAAGTGTCGTTCTCCAGTATGCTGGGATGAGGTTGGTGAAGCAACGTTGTTGGGACCAGAGTTAGTACGTATGACTACAAAAAAGATACAAACGATCCGGCAACGTATAAAAACCTCACAAGATCGATAAAAGAGTTATGCTGAACTTCATCAAAAGGTAGTGGAATTCGATATTGGAGATCATGTGTTGTTACATGTTGCTCCATGGAAAGGAATTACGAGATTTGGAAAGAGAGGAAAGCTCAATCCTCGATTCATTCGCCCATTTTTAATCCTCGATCGAGTAGGAACTGTGGCATATAAACTCGCTTTACCACCAAGTATGTCTCGTGTTCATAACGCTTTTCACATATCCATGTTACATAAATATGTAAAAGACCCGAACCACATTATTAAGTTAGAACCGGATGAAATAGCGAAAGATTTGACGTATGAAGAGGTTCCTGTTCAAATCTTAGATAAGAAGGAACATATTCTACGCTCCAAGGTTATACCTCAAGTCAAATTTTGTGGAGAAACCACGATGTTGAGGAAATGACCTGGGAGTTAGAATCTTAAATAAAATCAAGATATCCTTACCTTTTCGACATACCGGATACGTACCCTAATTTCGAGGGCGAAATTTCATAAGAAGGGGAGGTTGTAAGACCCCAATTTTTTAATAAAGATGATTTTTCTATAAATATCATTTTTAAATATTATGGAATGAATTTGATATAATGTTATAGTTGTGGGTAATATTTATAAATTTTGCAAAGTACGCAAGTTGTTATATAATATTCGATTGGTCGGGGAATATTTGTTTTAACAAGGAATATTCGTACGACGACACAATCATTGGTGGACCCCACAACGGAATTATTGTCGGATTGAGAAAATGACAAAAATATTTTTATAAAAATAGCGGCGAAAGTTTTACAGTTAAAACTGTTGAACTACTCAGTAGTAAAAGTACAGTAATACGCGTGGTTACATAGTAGCACACGGTATTGATTATTGATGCTTACATGAGAAGTCACTCAGTTTTGTTCAATTATTGCTACAGTAATTGCTGCATAGTATCTCACGTTATTTGATTCAATTATTGTTGATATTATTTATATTATTAAATCAATAATTGAGACGATGAAGTTATTAATATTATTATTTACAATATTAACGATGTCTAGAAGTTCTGCCAAGGAGAGATTTGGTCACCTAATTGTGCGCCAATAAGGAGAAATCCTTATTGGAAAGCCCCCTCTTTCCTGGGAACGACCTGGTCGATTAATATTGCGAATTATAATAATGATGATAAATGTTGTTAAAATATTGAAGTGATTTTTATGGAGTATTTGTTGTAAGTATTGGCGTATTATTTGGACCCTCATTTTCCCATTTTTCAAAATAATCGGTAGAAATTTATTCTTTATAATAAGGGGGGGGGGGGGTGAGGTAACGTAATTAGAAGGGAATTGATATTATATATATATATATATATATATATTATATTTTTGTTTTGTTTTTTTCTTGCTTTTACATTGAATTTCAATAAGCCTGACACCCGTGAATGCTAAACTTCATCCGTGAAATTTTTATTCGGTGCACCCGTGATTAAATAGTACCCTCCAATTCTCCTATAAATAGAAGCTCATTCCTTTATTATTTCTTACGAATTCACTGAAACTCTAGAGAGAGAAACTATAGAGAGAAAGAAGAAAAATATTCTGCTACTTCACTACTCCTATATCCAGTTACTTCTAAGGTAAGGGGTATTATTTCTTTTGTATTCATGAAGAGAACTTCTGTTATTCCATTCTTTATTATTCTGTTGGAATAACTTATATACGCGGACTACCCTATACTTGGTGAAATTCTTCTGTTATTCCATTCTTTATTATTATGTTGGAATAACCTGTCTATGCGAAGTACTACTCATGGTGAAATTCTTTTATTATTCCATTCTTTCATTCTGTTGGAACATCCTGTCTGTGCTTTACGCATGACCTGGTTCCATTATTTATTATTCTGTTGGAATATCCCGTCTGCATCTTTGCGCGTGACTTTGGTTCCATATTTATTTTCTCGTTGGAATATCATGTATGCATGCGTTTACGCATGACTTCGGTTCCTTTATTTATTATTCTGTTGGAATAACATGTCTGTGCGATCTATCGCATGCCTGGTGATTTCTTTTGTTATTCCATTCTTTATTATACTCAGTTGGTTAAAGTTTTGGCTTTTATACTCCATGAAATTAGTGGAATATCCTTTATATTTGTGCTTCATCCAGTATTTTTTCATGGAAATATTCTTCTGAGCATTCTTGAATTTTATTCCACAAAGAAGTATCATGTTGACAATTTGGACGTTATTGGTTCCTAGATAAATTAATTCTTGAACTTGTTTTTATTGAATTCTTATATCATTGTCATCATCCTCATGCTTATATTATGTTGAAAGTCATCTGTGGCCTGTTGTGCATAGATGGACTTGGTATGATTATGACAAGGGATTATTCGATATAATCATGACCGTAATGTTACAAATGATGTGGTAAAAGTTCTCATTGGCCCGTAGTGCATTGATGGACAGTTGTTGGCATGATCATGACCATTGATGAATACACGAATATCCTTGGCCGTAGTGCATGGATAATTTGTGGTTATGATACTAATGAATATCCTTGGCCGTAGTGCAGGTGTGATGTGACGCCCCCAAAATTAGGTATACGTCACCCATCTTGGGTCGCCACTTACATGGTACATAAATTCAAATACAACTTACTAATATAACTCGTAAATGTACAATACGACATAAAATCGTGAGTTTGAATACAAATATTGTCTACTAGATATTATACAAACTCAAAAGGAGTCCTCATTACAACTATTATCACACTATTTCACGTAATAGTGAGGACTACTAATGCTATCCTCTCGACCATTACTTCGCTCCCCGACTGTCTCAATTATGTTCTCATTTCACGAAGAGAACGAAGAAAGAAAGGATGAGCTCAACTAGCCCAAGAAGAAATATTACGACTAAGATAATGCGAATAAATTATCATTAGCCTTCAACAAGTGTTAAACCGATAAAATACAATAAACAACCAGTTTAATCTGCGGTGGAATAAACAATCTATTAAAAGAGTCAAGTAGAGAATAAAGTCTACTATCTTTTAGGTTTTAAAAGGTTTTCATCAATTTTATCATTTGAGACTCAAATTTTAATAAATAAACCACCACATCTAATCATCCCTGCACTCACTACCAAGGATTTTCATCAAATTATCAATGGTCATGACTATACCGAATCACCCCGGGTCATAATCATACCAAAACTATCCATCAACGCATTACAGTGCCAATCGAGGACTTTTGTCACATCATTTATATCAAGTCATGATTATACCGAATGATCCTCGGTCATAATCATACTAAGTTCATCTATGCACGTAAGCCAAAGATAACATAATATAACATGAGGATGATGACAATGACATAATAATTCAATAAAACAAGTTCAAGAATTATTTAATCCATGAATTATTAACGTCCAAATTGTCAACATAATACTCGTTTCATAGAGTAAAATTCAAGAATGATCGTAAGAATATTTCCGTGAAAAGATCTTTGGATGAAACGCAAATATCAAGGATATTCTACTAATTTCATGGAGTATAGAAGTCAAAGTTTTAACCAACCGGGTATAATAAAGAATGGAATAACAAAAGAAATCACCATGCATGCGGTATTGCATATGTACAAAAGTTATTCCAATGTAATAATAATAACGGAACCAGTCGTGAAATTCACAATCGAGCGTGATGTTCCAACAGTAATAATAAAGATGGAACCGGATCCTGTAAAACACACGAGATAGGATATTCCAACAGAATGATAAAGATGGAACCAGTCCTGTAAAACACACGCATGTGGATGTTCCAACGTATAATAAAATTTAACCAGTCCTGTGTAAACACATGACATGTGATGTTCCAATGTAATAATAGAAGAATGTCACCAAGTATAGGGTAAATCATATGATACAAAGTTATTCCAATGTAATAATAAGCAATGGAATAACATAAGGATTTCACCAAGTATAGGGTATGCTGCATGATCACAGTTATGTATAGGGTATGCCACTTTTACAAAGTTATTCCAATGTAATAATAGTGAATGGAATAATGTAAGTTCTCTTCAAGAAGAAAGAATAACACCCCTTACCGTAAAAGAAACCGAATATAGAAGTAGTGAAGTAGCGAAATACTCTTCTTCTTTCTATAATTTTCTCTCTATAGCTTCTCTCTATAATTTCTCTCTAGAGTTTCAATGAATTCGTAAGAAAATAATGAAGGAATGAGCTTCATTTATAGGAAAATGGAATGCATAGTAATTAATCCATGAACGGTCCAGATTGATTTACTTTAATCTGACGGTCCATATTTAAAGAAAAATCTTTTAAATAAAATATAATATATTCTATTTATATAAAAACATTTTACTATGCAAACACTATGCAATACTATGCAAAACACTATGCAACACTATGCATAATAAAATATAATATATTCTATTTATAAAATAACTTTAATAAAGTATTCTATTTTATATAAAAGATGTTTCGCTTTTATTACGTTAATAATACGAATAAAACAAAACGTCATTATCGCTATAATAATTCATATTATTAATTGACAATAATGGAATCAAACCGAGTGACTTCTCACATAAGCATCAATAATCAATACCGGTAGTGCTACTATGCAACCACCACGATTCTTTGTACTTTTACTACTACCGAGTAGTTCAACAAGAACCACTTAGTAAAACTTCCGCCGTTATTTCAATAAAATATTTTTGTCGCTTTCTCGATCCGACAATAATTACGCTAGGGGTCCACCAATGATTGAGTAGTTGTATTTAATATTCCCTCGCTAAACCGAATATTCCCCGACCAATCGAATATAATATAACCACTTGCATACTTTGCAAAATTTATAAATACTACCCACAACTATAATATTATCTTAAATTCACACCATAATATTAAAAAAAAAATTATTTCAACAAAATTTAAATCTTTATTGATAAAATCTGGGGTCTCACAATCTCCCCTTCTTATGGAATTTCGCCCTCGAAATTAGGGTACGTACTTGATATGATAAAGAGGTGAGGATACCTTGAATACCTTTATCGTTGAAAACATTAAATTCATCTTTGCAATCCGGCCAAAGATATTCATTAACAATTCATCTTTGCACTACAGGCCAAAGATATATAACTGTAAAACCAATAATACTAAGACTCAGCTAATAGTATCACAACCATGAATTATCCATGCACTACTGGCTAAGGATATTCGTGTTTTCAATTACTACTCATGATTATACCGAATAATCCGTGGTCATAATCATACCAAGTCTATCAATGCACTACTACCAAAGATGACTTTTACCACATCCATGAATTAATATTTTATTCACGAGACTCACTTCAATAATTAATCCATATCATCGAATCATCCCCGCACTACGTGCCAAGGATATTCATTAAGATCACGACCACGAATTATCCATGACTACTACCAAAGATAATCGTGTATTCATTAGTATCACGACCACAAATTATCCATGCACTACTACCAAAGATAATCGTGTATTCATTAGTATCACGACCACAAATTATCCATGCACTACTACCAAAGATAATTGTGTATTCATTAAGATCACGACCACAAATTATCCATGCACTACGGCCAAAGATAATTGTGTATTCATTAAGATATCACGACCACAAATTATCCATGCACTACTACCAAAGATAATTGTGTATTCATTAAGATCACGACCACAAATTATCCATGCACTACGACCAAAGATAATTGTGTATTCATTAAGTATCACGACCACAAATTATCCATGCACTACTACCAAAGATAATTGTGTATTCATTAAGTATCACGACCACAAATTATCCATGCACTACTACCAAAGATAATTGTGTATTCATTAGTATCACGACCACAAATTATCCATGCACTACTACCAAAGATAATTGTGTATTCATTAAGATCACGACCACAAATTATCCATGCACTACTACCAAAGATAATTGTGTATTCATTAAGATCACGACCACAAATTATCCATGCACTACTACCAAAGATAATTGTGTATTCATTAGTATCACGACCACAAATTATCCATGCACTACTACCAAAGATAATTGTGTTTTCAATTACTGATTATGATTATACCGAACAATCCTCGGTCATAATCATACCAAGTCCATCTATGCACTACGAGCACGTATGACTTTCAACATAATATAAACATGAGGATAATGATATAAAGAATCAATCAAATGAGATAAAGGATAAATATTAAACATTTATAATATAATTTATCCAGATTCAAGAATATCCCCATGTTTTCAATCACTTAATAATCTCATAATCTAATATCATTAATATTATAACAATATTTTAATCACTTCTTAAATTTATAAACAATTTATCTTAATTGTTTACGCTTTTACCATATAATGCATTTAATCATTCAAAAATACCATACTCATAAGATATCATCACCAATTATCAAATCTCTCAAAAAATATGCATATACTCTATATAGGATTCTCTAGCCATAATATCCTATTTTCAACTTTGTTACTTCACATAACATATTTAACTCATATGTTCAGTAATTAAACTATTTTCATGAAAAATACCAAATCAGTCCCAAAAATATTTCTTTTCGTGGATTTAGCATAATATAGTCCCATGATGAAAATATATTTTTCTCGAATTTTTAAAATTCATTTACTATTTTTCAAAATCAATTTCTAATTAATTTCTTAAGAAATTAGCTACCTCAAGTTTAACTCCAAAATTCCCAAATCTTGGAAGGACCTTAAACATGTTAACGTGAGCTTCTAGTTTAAATTTCATGGTCATCGGAGTTATAGAACTCCTGTTATAGCGTTTTTTAAAAAAACCTAAATATTGAAATAGTCATAACTTGCTCATTTTAAGTCAGAATGAGCTCATTTTTGGACAGGAGGTACTTTATACCATATACCTTCATGTCCCAAAATCCCAGAATTTTTCTCATAATTTAAGTGGCCTAAACAGTCCCTTAAAGTTTCTGGGCAGTAGCATTTTCGAAATTTACAGCTTTGGCCTCTTTTGCTAAAATCAGTCCCCACAAAAATCTACAACACCTTTTCCAGTAATTCCACTTGGATTAGTTAGGTAACTCATAGATCTAACTCTAGGACTTGACCACATTCAAAAATTCAAAATATAATAAGAGATATAGTCAATTGAATTTCATGTTACGTTTTTCACCAAAATCTGATTTTCAACTCTTTGTGATTTCTAAGAAACTTTCATGTTTTCACATACTAACCAACATAACTCATCATAAAACTTACTAATACTTCATATACCCATGATTTTCATTATTCCAATGCTTTTATTATGACTTTCATCATAAACCACGTAAACTGCTCATTTTAGTTGAAGAAATATTTGAGGGTTTAAGAAATGGGTTTTTATCTTTGGGTCAATACAAAATTCGATTTCACGCCTAGGTAGGCTAGAAATCTTCAAGAATACATCAAGAAATTTATTAATGATAGAAATATCATTCAAAACTGCTACTCTTATCCAAGACTTGAATAGTACGTTACATTGATACCAACTGTGACTTCTATCCCTTAACCTAGATAGCCCTCACAATGATACCTATAAACTTGCCATCTTCATTCACGATGTCGCCACAGAAAGTCCGCTTCTTGCATTCCACACAAGGAAGTCAACAACGAAAGGATTGGGGCTCTTTACTTATGGCTTGATATAACAAATGATTAACTTTAGGGTTTGGTTACTTTGAATTCAGTATAACAAAGTTGGTTAGGAATATGAAAGCTAACAACCTTACAAAAAGAATAATAAGTAGTTAATCAATCGCTTTCAAAATTACCTCAAAGGCAAGGATTTTAAAGATATAAGATCGTGAAAGTGTTTATTTGAAACAACAAGATTAATAAACAAAGTGGAGGTAACGAAGGTTTCTCCCAACGAAGTTTCAACCAATAAGTTAAAGTCTAACTTCTCCTGAGTCAAATTTAAATGTTGAACGCAAAAGAAGCAGAGATAAAATAATGGGTAGAACCCTGGATCTTATAAGGTATAGACTTCGCAAGAATTTATAATTAACTAACCTGCGCTAACTTCGCTCGAGTCACTTGCTTTTTAAGAAGTCATGAAAAACGCTCTTCATGAAACCACCGACTTTGTTTTATCCAGATCCGCCTTTGGTGCCACCGTCCCCAAATTGGACTTGACTTTAGTGCACGACAAAATCGAGCTAAATGACCTTCTCTCTTGAAATTTCCACTTCTATTATCTTGGCCATGATTACCACCAAGTGGTTACCATTCTTGGCATGATAATTTCTCCCACGATGGTCATCATTGTTCGATGGTCGTTACTTCACGCAGATGATTATTATCGTGTTGTTGGTCGTTACCTTTTGGTTGAAATGACTCATTATCGCTACCCAATAACCGAGCCCTATTCACAACATCTAAATACAAACACCGCCACAAAACAAGGGTTAATTAACATGCAACATATTATCACTATATACTCCGACCCACCAATCAAATACCAAATAAACTTAGGTAGGTCATACTAGCGAAGGAATTCCCCGCCTCCCTCCTAGTACTATTCTCACATCTTAGCCAGGATCATATCCCTAAGCTCGATACCAACCGTGACTCGACACCAACTTGTGTCAAGACCTCACATTGATACTATCGGTTTGCCACACACGCAGAATCGGCGTCCCCTACGGAGAGTCCGCTTCTGCATCATCCCCATCAACAGAAGTCACCAAATGAGGCTCGGGGCTCTTTACTTATAGCTCGATACCAACTGTGACGCCCCCAAAATTAGGTATACGTCACCCATCTTGGGTCGCCACTTACATGGTACATAAATTCAAATACAACTTACTAATATAACGTCGTGTACAATACGACATAAACTGTGAGTTTGAATACAAATATTGTCTACTAGATATTATACAAACTCGAAAGGAGTCCTCATTACAACTATTATCACACTATTTCACAGAATAGTGAGGACTACTAATGCTATCCTCTGGACCATTACTTCGCTCCCTCGACTCGTCTCAAATTATGTTCTCATTTCACAGAGAATAAAGAAAGAAAAAAAGGTGAGCTCAACTAGCCCAAGAAGAAATATTATGACTAAGATAATGCGTAATAAATTATCATTAGCCTTCAAATGTTGTTAAACCGATAAAATACAATAAACAACCAGCTTTAAGCTGCAGCTGAATAAACAATCTATTAAAAGAGTCAAGTAGAGAATAAAGTCTACTATCTTTTAGGTTTTAAAAGGTTTTCATCAATTTTTATCACGAGACTCAAATTAATAAATAAACCACCACATCTAATCATCCCTGCACTACCTGGCCAAGGATTTTCATCAAATTATCAATGGTCATGACTATACCGAATCACCCCGGTCATAATCATACCAAAAACTATCCATCAATCGCATTACAAAATACCGAGGACTTTTGTCACATCATTTATATCAAGTCATGATTATACCGAATGATCCTCGGTCATAATCATACTAAGTTCATCTATGCACGTAAGCCAAAGATAACATAATATAACATGAGGATGATGACAATGACATAATAATTCAATAAAACAAGTTCAAGAATTATTTAATCCATGAATTATTAACGTCCAAATTGTCAACATAATACTTCGTTTCATAGAGTAAAATTCAAGAATGATCGTAAGAATATTTCCGTGAAAAGATACTGGATGAAACGCAAATATCAAGGATATTCTACTAATTTCATGGAGTATAGAAGTCAAAGTTTTAACCAACTGGGTATAATAAAGAATGGAATAACAAAAGAAATCACCATGCATGCGGTGATTGATGTATAAAAGTTATTCCAACAATAATAATAATAACGAACCAAAAGTCGTGAAATTCACACCGATAGGATGTTCCAACAGTAATAATAAAGATGGAACCGATCCTGTAAAACACACGATAGGATATTCCAACAGAATGATAAAGATTTTAACCCGGTCCGGTGTAAAACACACGCATATGATGTTCCAATGTAATAATAAAAAAGCGGAACCAGTCCTGTAAAACACACGCATGTGATGTTCCAACGTAATAATAGAAGAATGTCACCAAGTATAGGGTAAACCAGATATACAAAGTTATTCCAATGTAATAATAAGCAATGGAATAACATAAGGATTTCACCAAGTATAGGGTATGCCACGTGATACAAAGTTATGTATAGGGTATGCCACTTTTTTACAAAAGTTATTCCAATGTAATAATAGTGAATGGAATAATGTAAGTTCTCTTCAAGAAGAAAGAATAACACCCTTCACCGTAAAAAGAACCTAATATAGAAGTGAGTGAAGTAAGCGTATACTCTTCTTCTTTCTATAATTTTCTCTCTATAGCTTCTCTCTATAATTTCTCTCTGTAGTTTCAATGAATTCGTAAGAAAATAATGAAGGAATGAGCTTCTATTTATAGGAAAATAGAATGCAAAGTAACTAATCCATGAAACTATCCAGTATTGATTTACTTTAATCTGACGGTCCATATTTAAAGAAAAATCTTTTAAATAAAATATAATATATTCTATTTATATAAAAACATTTTACTATGCAAACACTATGCAATACTACAAAACATGCAAAACACTATGCAACACTATGCATAATAAAATATAATATATTCTATTTATAGAATAACTTTAATAAAGTATTCTATTTTATATAAAAGATGTTTCGCTTTTATTACGTTAATAATACGAATAAAACAAAACGTCATTATCGCTATAATAATTCATATTATTAATCGACAATAATGGAATCAAACCGAGTGACTTCTCACATAAGCATCAATAATCAATACCGCAGTACTACTATTATGCAACCACATGTATTCTCGTATTTTTACTACCGAGTAGTTCAACAAGAAAACCACAGTAAAACTTCCGCCGTTATTTCAATAAAATATTTTTGTCGTTTTCTCAATCCGACAATAATTTCATTAGGGTCCCACCAATGATTGAGTAGTTGTATTTAATATTCCCTCGCTAAACCCGATATTCCCACCAATCGAATATAATATAACCACTTGCATACTTTGCAAAATTTATAAATACTACCCACAACTATAATATTATCTTAAATTCACACCATAATATTAAAAAAAAAATTATTTCAACAAAATTTAAATCTTTATTGATAAAATCTGGGGTCTCACATGTGACGCCCCCAAAAATAGGTATACATCACCTATCTTGGGTCGCCAAATACATGGTACTGAATACAAAATCAAACTAATTATACAACAGTCGTATAAAATACGACAAAACATATGCTGTGAGTTTTAATAAGAATATTGTCATCTAGACAATATCCACACTCAAAGCAGTCTTCATTACATTTATTGTCACACTATTTAACAGAATAGTGAGGACTACTAATGCTATCATCTGGACCGTCACTCCGTTTCCCGAGTCATCCTAGCTATATTCTCATTTCCTGAAGAGAACAGTGAAAGAAAGGGTGAGCTCAACTAGCCCAGTAAGAAATATCATGAATAAGATAATGCAGGATAAATTATCATTAGCCTTCAACAATGTTAAACTGATAAAATACAATAGACATCAAGTTTAACTGCAGCGGAACAAGCAATCCATTAGAAAAATCAAGTAGGGAATAAAACCTACTACCTTCTGAGATTTAAAATGTTTTTCATCAACTTTATCGTTGAGACTCAGCTTAATAAATAAACCACATCATCCCTACACCATGGCCAAGGATATTCATATAATCATCAATGGTCATGACTATACCGAATAATTCCTGGTCATAATCACAACAACAATTGTCCATTAATGAACTACAGGCCAATGAGGACTTTTACCACATCATTCGTCACATTACGGTCCTGATTAAACCTAATAATCCCTGGTCACAATCATACCAAGTCCATCTATGCACGTAAGCCAAAGATGACTTTAATCACAATATAAGCATGAGGATGATGACAATGACATAATAATTCAATAAAACAAGTTCAAGAATTAATTTATCCAGGAACCAATAACGTCCAAATTGTCAATAGGATACTTTTTTGTAGAGTAAAATTCAAGAACGCCGTAAGAATATTTCCATGAATAGATATCGATGAAGCGCAAATATCAAGGATATTCCACTAATTTCATGGAGTATAGAAGTCAAATCTTTAACCAACCGAGTATAAGAGAATATATGAAATCGCAAATGGATTTTCGTCTCGCCCATGCGGTAATCCACTTAAATGCATCATTTCCACAATTTAATAAGGAATGAATACAAAGGATCATTCACCATGCATGTGATAATCCACATAGACAAAGTTATTCCAATGTAAAAAATAAAGAATGGAATAATGTAAGAAATCACCACGCATGCGATAGATTGCACCGACAAAGTTATTCTCAATGTAATAATAAATAATGGAACCGTGTCAGCGTAATACGTGTCGACCAAGCTGCGATGATATTCCAACAAAATAATAAAGAATGGAATAACAACAAAATCATCACGTATATAAATCGCATGCGATAGATCGCATATAATAAATAATTGAACCAAAGTTATTCCAATGTAATAATAAAATAATGGAACCAGTGGAACCGTGTCATGCATGCATGTGAGAGATATTCCGGCGTAATAATAAAGAATGGAACTGTGTCATGCGTAGAACGCATAAAACATGATATTCCGATAGAATAATAAAGAACGGAATAATAGAAGAATTTCACCATGTATGCGGTACTTCGTATAAACAGGTTATTCCAACATAATAATAAAGAATGGAATAACAGAAGTTCTCTTCATGAATACAAAAGAAATAATACCCCTTACCTTTGAAAGAAAAGTATTCCGACTGGTAGGGCGAGGATATACTCGAAGAAAACTTGCACTACACTCAAAGCTTTCTTAAACTCTAAAGAAATACGCTCAAGATTATAGAAGAAGAACTCTCTCTATAGTTTCTCTCTCTAGAGTTTCAGTAAATTCGTAATAAAAAATGAAGGAATGAGCTTCTATTTATAGAAGAATGGACTGCATAGTAACTAATTCATGAACGGTCCAGATTGATTTACTTTAAATGGACGGTCCAGATTTAAAACAAAATCTTTTAAATAAATATAATATATTTTATTTATAATCTAATAAAACGAATAACTTTATAAAAGTATTTTGTTTTATATAAAAAGATTTTACTATGCAAAACACTATGCATAATAAAATATAATATATTCTAATTATTGTCTAATAAAACGAATAATTTTATTAAAGTATTCTGTTCTATATAAAAAGATATTACTATGCAAAATACTATGCATAATAGAATATAATATATTCTATTTATAGTCTAATAAAACGAATAACTTTATAAAAGTATTCTGTTTTATATAAAAATCTTTTCTGTTTTATTACATTAATAATACTAATAAAAAAAACTCATCATCATTATTATTATTCACACTATTAATTGACCAATTCGCTCCTGTGAAAGAGGGGCTTTCCAATAAGGATTTCTCCCTATTAGCGCGCAATTAGGTGACCAAACCTCTCCTTGGTAGAACTTCTAGACATCGTTAATATTACAAATAATAATGCTAATAACTTTGTTATCTCAATTATTGATTTAATAATATATAACATATCGACAATAATTGAATCAAAACTGAGTGACTTCTCACGTAAGCATCAATAATCAATACCGTAAGCTACTATGCAACCACCAGACATCATTATTTACTTTTAACACCGGTGTTTCAACAGCTAACGATAAAACTTCCAATCGTTATTTTTATAAAATATTTTTGTCTTTTTCTCAATCCGACAATAATTCCGCTGCAGGGGTCCACCAATGATTGTGTCGTTGCATTTAATATTCCCCGTTAAAATAATATTCCCCTATTAATCGAATATTATATAACAACTTGTGTACTTTGCAAAATTTATAAATATTACCCACAATTATAACATTATATCAAATTCATTCCATAATATTCAAAAATGATATACATAGAAAAATCATCTTTATTCATAAAAGTTGGGGTCTTACAACCTCCCCTTTTTATGAAATTTCGCCCTCGAAATTAGGGTACGTACCTGATATATCGAAGAGGTAAGGTTACCATGATTTCATTTCAGATTCTAACTCCTAGGTCATTTCCTCAACATCGTGGTTTCTCCACAAAACTTTGACTTGAGGTATAGCCTTGGAGCGTAGAATATGTTCCTTCTTATCCAAGATTTGAACAGGAACCTCTTCATACGTTAAATCTTCCGTTATTTCGTCCGGTTCTAACTTAATAATGTGGTTCAGGTCTTCCACATATTTACGTAACATGGATATGTGAAAAACGTTATGAACACGAGACATACTTGGCAGTAAAGTCGAGTCTATAGCCACGCTCCTACTCGATCGAGGATTAAAATGGGCCAATGAATCGAGGATCGAGCTTTCTCTCTTTTCCAAATCTCGTAACTCCTTTCCATGGAGCAACACGTAACAACACATGATCTCCTATATCGAATTCCACGTCCTTTCGATGAAGATCAGCATAACTCTTTTGTCGATCTTGTGAGGTTTTTATACGTTGCCGGATCGTTTGAATCTTTTCCGTAGTCATACGTACCAACTCTGGTCCCAAAAATGTTGTTTCACCCACCTCATCCCAGCATACTGGAGAACGACACTTTCTTCCATACAACGCCTCGAATGGAGCCATGCCAATGCTTGCTTAATAATTATTGGTGTAGGAAAACTCCACCGACGGTAAGAACTTGTCCCAACTTCCCTTGAAGTCAAGGACAAAGAGTCTTAATAAATCTTCCAGAATTTGAATAGTCCTCTCTGATTGTCCGTCCGTATGAGGATGATATGCCGAACTAAATCATAAATTTGTGCCCATAGCTTTTTGCATACTAACCCAAAATCGTGAAGTGAATCTTGGGTCTCGATCAGAAACTATGGATACTAGCATACCCTGCAGTCTTACAATCTCGTTTATGTATATACGAGCAAGACGTTCAAGTGTATAAGTTTCTCGTATTGGTAAGAAGTGAGCAGACTTTGTCAATCTATCAACAATGACCCAAATTGCATCAATGCCTTGAGAAACCTTGGGAAGACCAGTAACGAAATCCATGGTAATGTGCTCCCACTTCCATTTTGGAATTTCAAGTGGTTGCAATGGACCTTTTGGTAATTGATGCTCCGCCTTGACTCATTGACAAGTTAGACACCTTGAGATAAACAACGATATCTCTCTCTTCATATTGCTCCACCAAAATGTATGACGAAGATCACGATACATTTTGGTACTCCCAGGATGGATTGCAAACGGTGTATTGTGCGCCTCCATCATAATTTTATACTTTAAATCAGGGTTGTTAGGAACACAAAGTCTGGAGTTGACTCAAAGCATTCCCTCTTCATCGATTCTTGCTTCCGGCATAGCACCTTCTTGCACTTTCTTCCTCATACGCATCAGCTCCAGGTCTGTAGCTTGAGCAGCTTTAACTTTATCAATTAAAGTCAGTTCTATTCGTATATTCGCCATCATCACATGGGTCCCTAGAGTTTTTAACTCTATCTCCATCTTTTGCAAGTCACATAAAATGGGCCTTTGTCTTTGACAATAATATCGCACTGCATTCCGCAGATATGATCTTTTACTCAATGCGCCGCCTACCACGCTCGCTTTTCGTGATGGTATTGGTTGGTATGATCATAATCTTTCAATAGTTCAAGCCAACGTCATTGTCGCATGTTGAGTTCCTTTTGAGTGAAGAAATATTTGAGGCTTTTATGATCCGTAAAGATCTCCACTTTCTCCCCATACAAGTAATGCCTCCAAATTTTAAGTGTGAAGACAACAGTTGCCAACTCTAGATAATGAGTAGGATAATTCCTCTTATATTCTTTGAGTTGCCGAGAGGCATAGGCTATGACTTTTCCATGTTGCATGAGAACACATCCTAACCCTTTCTCAAGCATCATCAGAGATGACAAATCCTCCGAGCCGATGGTATTGTCGTAATGCAAAGCTAAATGAGTCTCCTCTTGAGTTCTTGAAAACTCTTCTCACATTCCTCGCTCCAACCAAATTTTGTATCTTTTCGAGTCAGCTGAGTTAATGGAGTAGCAATTCAAGAAAACCCTTCTACGAATCTCCGATAATAACCAGCTAAGCCGAGAAAGCTACGTACTTCAGTCACTGATTTAGGTTGCTCCCAGCTTTGAATAGCTTTAATCTTTGTTGGGTCAACAGCTATTCCATGACTTGATACCACGTGCCCAATAAATGCTACTTCCTCAAGCCAGAACTCGTATTTCTTCAACTTGGCATAAAGCTTGTTTTCACAAAGCTTTTGGAGTATCAGCCTCAAGTGTTGCTCATGGTCTTCACGGGTTTTGGAATATATGAGAATGTCATCAATAAAGACGACCAAAAAGTGATCCAAATATTACTTGAATACTTGGTTCATCATATCCATGAAGGCAGCAGGAGCATTAGTCAATCCAAAAGAACTGACTAGGAATTCATAAGGCCCGCATCGAAGTTCTAAAGCCGCCTTTGAATGTCATCAATTCTAATCTTCAATTGGTGATATCCTAACGAAGATCAATCTTTGAAAAGAATTTGGCTCCTTGCAACTAGTCAAACAAAAGTCATCAATACGTCATCAATGGGTATTATTTTTGATGGTGACATGATTCAACTCCCGATAATCAATACAAAGTCGAATACTTCCATCTTTTTCTTCTTCACGAATAAAACAGAGCACCCTAAGGAGACGATTTTAGAACGAATGAAACCGATGTCTAACAATTCCTCAGTAGTTGGGTTTTTAACTCTCGAAGTTCAATAGAGCCATTCGATATGGGCTTTGGAAATGGGTTTTATACCGGATTCAAGGTCAATACAAAATTCAATTTCACGCCTGGGGTAGGCCAGAAGTTATTCAAGAATACGTCAGAAATTTATTAACAATAGAAATATCATTCAAAACGCGATTTATTTTTATTTAGATCCGTGATATGAGCTAAGAAAGCTTGACATCCGCTTTTTCAATAAACGAATAGCTTTATGGCTTAAGATGACGAAGGATTGATTTTAATGGTTTGGTTGCTTGAATTCGCATAATAGGTTGGTTAGGAATATGAAAGCTAACAACCTTACGAAAATAATCAATTTTTGCATGATGAGTAGTTAACCAATCAATCCCTAGAATCACATTAAATGCAAGTATTTTCAAAGAAATAAGATCAACAGGTAACGCGCGGTTACCAATTTGAATCAAACAAAACTTATAAACCGTGGATGTAATGAAGGTTTCTCCCAACGGAGTTTCAACAGATAAGTCAAAGTCTAATTTCTTCGGAGTCAAATTTAAACGTTGAGCGCAAGTAGGAGAAATGAAAGAGTGGGTAGAACCAGTATCAAATAAAGTATAAACTTCTCTAGAGTTTATGATTAGCTTACCCGTGATCACCTCGTTCGGATTCCTATTTTTTTGGAAGGTTACGACAAAAGTTCTCCCTTGAACTACCGATTTTGTCTTATCTGGGACCGCCTTTGATGCCTCCATCCCAGCTGGACTTAACTTTGGTGCATGACAAAATCGGGCTAGGTGGCCTTCTTTTCCATAATTATAACATGCTTTAGACTGCATCGTGCAGTTTGGACTTATGTGTCCTTCCCCTCCACATTTGTAACATACGACCGGCGGTCGTTCTCTCCTTCCTTAACAACGAAAGTCGATGTTGATGTCTTTCCATCTTTCCATCTTTGTTGAACTTTCTCTTCTTTAACTTTCCACTCCTATTGTCTTGGCCATGATTACCACCGAAGTGGTTATCATTTCTGGCATGGTGATTCCCTCCACGTTTGTTGTCATCGCTTTGACTACTACTACCATCGGTATTATCGACATACGTTTACTCTCTCTTAGTTGGGTTGACTCATTATCGCGTTCCAATAACTGAGCCCTATTCACAACATCCGAATACAAACACAGTTTATGAGAGATAAGGTATTAACGTATCTCAGGTTTCAAAAGTCTTAGAAACATCCGTGTCATTCTCTCTTCATTATCAACCAAGTGGGACGCAAACCGAGACAACTCGGCAAACTTAGCTTCGTACTGCGCCACGGTCATATTGTTTTTTTCAAGCTTGATGAACTCTACCTCCTTCATGTGAAGAATACTTTCAGGAAAGTACTTGTCATTGAAAAACTCTTGGAACTTCTCCCAAGACATCTTCAGTGCGGCAGGTTGAGTACGCTTTACAGATTCCTACTAGTAATCTGCCTCGGCACACAACATGAAGGTGGCAAAGGGAACCTTTTGCTCCTCGGAGCATCCCAAGACCTCAAATATCTTGTTGATCTGCTTTATCCATGTCTCCACCTTAAGTTGTTTTGGCTCTCTAAAATACTCCAGTGGTCCCAGCTCCATGAACTGCTTAGCGGTGACCGTCCGAGAGTTATCAATGTTTCCACCTGTATTTTGGACAAGAGTCGCCTTCGCCTGATGTTGCATGAATTCTAAAAAGCTCCTAAACGTACCATCGTTTGTCAATTGATCAGTGTTGTTGTTTACAGGAGGATTATCGCCATCCTGTTGCTCATTGTCCTGATTATTGATCTGTGGAGACTCAACGATCTCCTTTGCTCCATTGCTTATCTCAACATTTTCGGATGCCATTTTCAAATACTGCAACAAAACAAGGGTTAATTAACATATCACATATTATCCCTATACTCTGACCGACCAATTAAATACCAAATAAACTCAGGTAGGTCATACTAGCGAAGGAATTCCCCCGTCTCTCCCCTCCTAGTTCTTGTCTCACATCTCAGCCAGGGATCATATCCCTAAGCTTTGATAACAACTGTGTCGCCCCCAAAAATAGGTATACATCACCTATCTTGGGTCGCCAAATACATGGTACTGAATATAAATACAAACTAATTATACAACAGTCGTATAAAATACGAAAAAACATATGCTGTGAGTTTTAATAAGAATATTGTCATCTAGACAACATCCACACTCAAAGGAGTCCTCATTACATTTATTGTCACACTATTTAACAGAATAGTGAGGACTACTAATGCTATCATCTGGACCGTCACTCCGTTGCCTGACTCGTCCCAGCTATATTCTCATTTCCTAAAGAGAACAGTGAAAGAAAGGGTGAGCTCAACTAGTCTAGTAAGAAATATCATGACTAAGATAATGCAGGATAAATTATCATTAGCCTTCAACAATATTAAACTGATAAAATATAATAGACATCAAGTTTAACTGCAGTGGAACAAGCAATCCATTAGAAAAATCAAGTAGAGAATAAAACCTACTACCTTCTATGATTTAAAAAGTTTTTCATCAACTTTATCGCTGAGACTTATCTAATAAATAAACCACATCATCTCTGCACCGCGACCAAGGATATTCATGTAATCATCAATGGTCGTGACTATACCGAATAATTCCTGGTCATAATCACACCAACAACTGTCCATCAATGAACTACAGGCCAATGGGGACTTTTACCACATCATTCGCCACATTACGGTCATGATTATACCGAATAATCCCTGGTCATAATCATAACAAGTCCATCTATGCACGTAAGCCAAAGATGACTTTAATCACAATATAAGCATGAAGATGATGACAATGACATAATAATTCAGTAAAACAAGTTCAAGAATTAATTTATCCAGGAACCAATAACGTCCAAATTGTCAATAGGATACTTCTTTATAGAGTAAAATTCAAGAACGCTCAGAAGAATATTTCCATGAATAGATACTAGATGAAGAGCAAATATCAAGGATATTCCACTAATTTCATGGAGTATAGATGTCAAAGCTTTAACCAACTGAGTATAAGAGAATATATGAAACTACAAATGGATTTTCGTCCGCCATGCGGTAATCCACTTAGACAGATCATTTCCACAATTTAATAAGGAATGAATACAAAGGATCATTCACCATGCATGTGATAATCCACATGTATGTGTTATTCCAATGTAAAAAATAAAGAATGGAATAACAGAAGAAATCACCATGCATGCGATAGATCGCTCCGACATGTTATTCTCAACAGAATAATAAATAATGGAACTAGGTCAGCGTAATACGCACCGACAAGATATTCCAAATGTAATAATAAAGAATGGAATAACAACAAATCACCATGCATGCGATAGATCGCATATATGTGTTATTCCAATGTAATAATAAAATAATGGAACCAGTCATGCGAATGCACGCATGTGATATTCCGGCTGTAATAATAAAGAATGGAACCAGTCAAGTAACGCATGATATGATATTCCAATGTAAAAATAAAGAATGAAGATATTCCGGACGATATAATAAAATATAATAATAAAGAATAATAGAAGAATTCACCATGTTTACGGTATTGCGATAAATAAGTTATTCCAACATAATAATAAAGAATGGAATAATGTAAGTTCTTTTCATGAATACAAAAAGAAATAATACCCCTTACCTTTGAAGAAAAGTATTTCACTAGTAGTAGGCGAGGATATACTCAAGAAAACTTGCTACTACACTCAAAAGCTTTCTTAAACTCTAAAGAAATACGCTCAAGATTATAGAAGAAGAACTCTCTCTATAGTTTCTCTCTCTAGAGCTTCAGTGAATTCGTAAGAAATAATGAAGGAATGAGCTTCTATTTATAGAAGAATGGACTGCATAGTAACTAATTCATGAACGGTCCAGATTGATTTACTTTAAACGAACGGTCCAAATTTAAAACAAAATCTTTTAAATAAAATAATATATATTCTATTTATAATCTAATAAAACGAATAACTTTATAAAAATATTCTGTTTTATATAAAAAGATTTTACTATTTAAAACACTATACAACACTATGCATAATAAAATATAATATATTCTAATTATTGTCTAATAAAACGAATAACTTTATTAAAGTATTCTGTTCTATATAAAAAGATATTACTATGCATAATACTATGCATAATAGAATATAATATATTCTATTTATAGTCTAATAAAATGAATAACTTTATAAAAGTATTCTGTTTTATATAAAAAGCTTTTCTGTTTTATTACATTAATAATACTAATAAAACAAAACTCATCATCATTATTATTATTCACACTATTAATTGACTAGGTCGTTCCCAGGAAAGAGGGGGCTTTCCAATAAGGATTTCTCCCTATTGGCGCGCAATTAGGTGATCAAACCTCTCTTTGGCAGAACTTCTAGACATCGTTAATATTACAAATAATAATGCTAATAACTTTGTTATCTCAATTATTGATTTAATAATATATAACATATCGACAATAATTGAATCAAAACTGAGTGACTTCTCACGTAAGCATCAATAATCAATACCGTGTGCTACTATGCAACCACGCCAGACATCGCATTTTTTTAACACCGAGTGTTTCAACAGTTAACGATAAAACTTCCGCCGTTATTTTCATAAAATATTTTTGTCGTTTTCTGAATCCGACAATAATTTCGTTGCGGGGTCCACCAATGATTGTGTCGTTGTACGAATATTCCCTGTTAAAATGAATATTCCCCGACCAATCGAATATTATATAACAACTTGCGTACTTTGCAAAATTTATAAATATTACCCACAATTATAACATTATATCAAATTCATTCCATAATTTTCAAAAATGATATTCATAGAAAAATCATCTTTATTCATAAAAGTTGGGGTCTTACAGCAGGGATGATGTGGATTATTTATTAAGTTGAGTCTCAGCGATAAAAGTGATGAAAAACCTTTTAAATCATAAAAGATGGTAGATTTTATTCTCTACTTGACTTTTTTAATGGATTGCTTGTTCCGCTGCAGTTAAACTTGATGTTTGTTATATTTTATCAGTTTAACATTGTTGAAGGCTAATGTTAATTTATTCTGCATTATCTTTGTCATAATATTTCTTACTAGGCTAGTTAAGCTCACCCTTTCTTTCACTGTTCTCTTCGAAATGAGAACGTGGCAAGGACTAAATGGGGGAGCGGAGTGACGGTCCAGAAGATAGTATTAGTAGTCCTCACTATTCCATTAAATAGTATGAAAATAAATGTAATGAGGACTCTTTTGAGTGTGGATATTGTCTAGATGACAATATTCTTATTAAAACTCTCGCTTTACGCTTTGTAAGATTTTACACGGCAAATTGTATTATTAAATTATATTTGAATTTTGTACCATGTATTTGGTGACTCAAGATGGTTGATGTATACCTATTTTGGGGGCGTCACACAGAAAATCAACGCTTATGAGCAAGATTAAATGTTATAGTGTGGGGCAGACAGAGATAAGGGACAATGTGATATATGCAACTTGACTAGGTACAAGGTGACAAAATGTGGGGGGAAGGAGAAACATGTGCCTAAGAAGATCTTATGGTACTTTCCTCTTACTCCGAGGCTTCAACGGCTATTTATGTCTTCCCATACGGCTCATCATATGAGTTGGCATAGAATAAGGGACGTCGTGCCTGGTTAGCTGACTCACCCTGGTCAGCTGGTCGGCTCATCATATGAGTTGGAATAGTTTGTGGAGGAAGTCAGGAATGTGAGGCTCGACATGGCTACGAATGGGTTTATGCCCTTTAATAATTTTAGTCAGCCTTACTCTGTATGGCCAGTCATTATGTTTGTTTATAATCTTCCACCGTCAATGTCTATGAGGGATCCATATTTGTTCTTGAATTTACTCATACCCGGGGGAAAGAGTCCTACAAAAAACATTAATGTGTACCTTAGGCTGTTAGTTGATAAACTAAAGATGTTGTGGAAAACGGGGGTATAGACATATGATAAATTGATTGGGAGAATATTTTGTTGAAGGCGGCCTTGTTATGGACTATCACTAACTTTCTGGATCTTGGGATGATTAATGGTTGGTCAACTCACGGGAAGTTGTCATCTCTAGTGTGTATGGGGGATGTGTAAGGTAATCAGTTGCAGCATGGGTGAAAATGTAGTTTCTTTGGAACATCTTGTAGATTCTTGCCTGTTGATCACAATTACAAAAAAGATGTCTACACAGTTCAATAGAAAGATAGAGAAGAAGGGGGTTATTGGTCGATTGTCGGGCTGTGAGGTCTTGGGCTGGCTGAACGATCTGACATTTCCACCGCCTGGGAAGGAGCAAAATAAATTGAGAGTAGTCGGGTATGGGAAGACTCATAATTTAACACACTCACCCATATGGTTTGAGTTTTTGTATTGGGGTTACACTTTCAGTTCGTCATTGTATAGATGTCATGCATACAGAAAAAGAATGCTTACGAGAACTTGTTTTACACCATGTTAAATACGAGTGGTAAAACAAAAGACAATGACAATGCACGAAAAGATTTGGAGGCACTAAATATTAGGCCGAAATTGTGGCTTCACCCAAAAAATACGAAACCTAAAGCTCTATTTTGTCTTACTGAGCAATAAGTTGAAGAGGTGTGCAAGTGGGTTAAAGCTCCCAGATGGATATGCGTCTAACATATCGCGCTACTTTAAGGTTGAAAAATTGAAAATTAATGGGTTCAAGAGTTACGATTGCCATGTATTCATGCAGAAGTTGATCCCAATTGCATTTAGTGAGATTTTACCTAGAAAAGTTATGGATGCATTGACCGAAATTTCAAATTTCTTTCAAGATTATCTATACTCAATTGTATTAACATACAGTGATGTGGAGCAAATGGAGAACAATATTATGCTTACCATTTTTAAGCTCGAAATGGTCTTCCCTCTGGGATTCTTTAACTCGATGGAACATCTGCCTATTTATCTACCGTATGAAGTCAAACTTGGAGGACTGGTGCAATATCGGTGGATGTATCCTTTTGAGAGGTAATATAATTTACAAATTGCATTATGCTGACTATATTAGTAATACTCTGTATTAAAATTATTAAATATAAGTTATACAATGTCAAGAAATTTAGTAAATATTTAGACAAATACCTTTATCTTAGGGTCTGGCAATTATAGCCTTTTTTGGCTATAGCACTTTCATCATTAGGTTGTCTTTGATGTGTCTGCTATAGCAGCTTAGCGGGGTATGCCCCCTTTCTTGTATCCTTTTCTTTCTTATCATACTCTCAATTTAGCACAAAAAAAAATTATAATATTCCCTTACCATAAAAGGATAACTTAAAAAAATTCACACAAATAAAGGTAGTTAAATAAAAGAAGAGAGTATAAGGGGGTGTTTGATAAAAACTGAATGAATTTGAATCTGAATCTGAATCTGAATCTGAATGAATTGAATCAAAATCTGAATAAAAAAAGTTGTTTGATAATTTACATGTATGAAACATCTGAATAACAGATTTTTATTATCTTACCCCTCTAAAAAATTTAAAATTGTTATAAATATATTTAATATTACTTAATATAATAGTTAATCTTGTAAAAAAAACTTCATTCAACCCATTCAACTAAAAAAATGACACTAAACTATTCAGTCCAAATCGTCTGAATGGCTGACGGATTCAGTCATTCAATCCTAAACAAACAACTCCTAAATTTACTTTTCATTTTGGGTAGTAATATATGCACACCTAGATTAATTGTTGAACACCCTTACATATCAAAGGGACTATATTACCCGTAATTAATGAGAAGTCAATTAACATATTTATTACTTGTTTATTTTAATTGATTTTTTTTTAAAAAAAGTTTATAATATCTAAAATTAGTTTATCAACTAAATAATTTTTTATTTTTTTGAATTTTAAATTTTATAAATTTATTTCAAGTCAAAGCAAAATATTTTGAATTAGATGGACCAATAAATTTTATTGTGGGTAATTACTTTAATAAAATAGCAAGTTAAATTATTAATCATGTTGATCTTAATAAGAAGAAGGTTTACCTTGATAAATATTTTTTATTTTTTAATATTTCGTGATCTAATCTTTAATTCAAAATTTTAATAAATTATATTATAAAATATCTCAAATGTAAAAGAGTGCTATATATTAGGTAATTATGTAAAAAGATAACAAGTTTAATAAAGCTGTTCACTCAGTATCCGGTTGAAAATTAAGTTTCGACCAAGTGTATACACCTAGTATCTTATAAATGTGATGCAAAGTGGATAAATATTAAACGATTAATTGATTTTATGTATATTAAGGGTAATGTATTCTCTTTAACATATTTGGGTGTGCAAAGTTATCATTTTAAGGTGTGTATATATCAACACTCTTTATTTTACTCTTGTATTGGTAATTGATATTGACTATTGGGCATGGAGAAAGAGAGAGTGAATTAATTTAAGTTTTGTGTAGATACTTAAATTTGCGCATCTTTTTCTGTAACAATGACAGGAGGGTAAGAACGTCATTTCACCTCAAGAAAAAGATGTCTAAGCAAATATTATAAGGCTCAGAATGAGTATTCCCCACAATGACCTCTGAGCGATAAACAACAAAAAAGGAGACGAACAACTAGTCGACCATTATAGAAGGATAGTTTTTTCTCTTTTTTCTCCATCTTTCCGAATTCGAAATTGATCAAACTTGATGTCATTGTGTAGCTCTCAAAAAGAGCTATTCGTATTGGTATGAAACGTTTTTTAAGTATTCTCGGTGTGAAAGTTATGGACGTTTTAGTGCACAACACAAAAATCGACGGTGTGACAGAAAAACAAGACATGTGGCCCCCACCCTAGGGCTGCCGCGGGTGGACCTATGGTTGGCCGTAGATAGACCTGCGTCAGGCCTAGGTGGTCTATAAATAAGTGCATTTGCTCATTTTCTTAGAGAAAACGCTATAGGAAAAAGCCTTAATCCTAACGGAATATTCTGTCAGAAATAGTCATATTCCGTCGAACTTAACTTATTTCAGAGGGAATAGTCTGTCGGAAATTCGGTCGGTTATAGATACTTCGGAGATAAGATCCTTCGAACACAAATATTTCCGACTTAATTTCGTCAAAAATAAGTTATGTTCGACGAAAATATTAAGACACAATTAATTCGTCGATTATAAAATGGGTTTATTTCTGACGAAAATTCCCTCGGAGATATGTTATTTTCGACGGAAAATATAATTTTTTTAAAGTTAATTAAACGCTAACACTGACGGAAATTCCCTTGGACATAAGCTATTTCCGACGAAAAATGTTTTTTTGGGGAAATTATGTAAATATTAATTTCGATGGAATATCCATCAGAAATACCTTATTCCGTCGAAAATATTCATTCTTTTAATAATGTTTTTTAAAATTGCAATTTTTAGGTTTAAACACATTGTTGTACATGTAACATAGCGCTAAAATGTTGTATTATCTCATCATCAACATAACTAAGCTAACAATTACATATATAAGTTAACAATGGCAAATGATCTACTAACTCATCAACAATTACAAATATAAGCTAATATTCCATAAATTATATACAATATGATTTACAAAACTTGTACAGACTCAACTAAACTACAATATATGTAAAAATGATCTATAATTTAATGAATAAAATGAATACAAATGAACTATAAACTAGTAGTCGGATCATCATCGGACGGGGGTGGATGACGATGTTGCTCTAGTGTATGAAAATCAGTGTCGTCGTCCATCCGGTCGCCATTGCCAGTCCGCTCACCATCGCCATCTTGTTCATAGAATTAAAAAGAAAAATCTTTAGTCCGTATATATGTGAGAATTAAAGAGAGACTGTTAAATGGAAATAACATAACATGCAGAATACTTGAGTAGGCAGGGGCTGACGAAAAGCCTACTCTAGGAGGGTAACCACGATCTGGAGCATCTCGCCGCTCAACACGTTGAACTGATCTTGCGGTAATTCCGTACTCTCTGCGGAGGCCCATGCTAGAACCTCCTAAGTGAGCTAGTGAAGACGAGAAATGCTAGGCAATTGCTAACGAAGAAAAATCGGATCGGTATGGAACCTATATGACACCGCCTCTATCAGCCTCTGGAATAACTCGTCGACCAAGTCAGCGCCCATATGAGATGGTCCAATAGGTTCTCTCGGACACTGGTGCTGGCTAGAGCCTACGAAAATATATATAAAATTACTAATAATAATTTATATTATGTGATAAGTTATGATAATTTCATGAAACATAAAAAATATTATTACCTCAAGGTAGTGTATATGCGGGTATCCTCGCTAGGCCCAGCATTTGATACATATCGATACTGCTAATAGAGGGATCTTAAGATTCGACCCATAGTCTCAGCTCCTCATCCCTAGATAATACAATCTCGGGAGGGGGGATGGTGGAATCTAACGGCTCAGAACCCCCTTATCAGCCTCCAACTCAGCTATACGCTGGTCCCGAAGCTTCTGAAATCGGTTCTGTAATTTATTTTTTATATGTAAGTTAATTATATCATTATATTAATGAGTGAATATTAATAATTACTAAAAAGTAAGATTAATTTTACCCATATAACTAATGCTGCCTAAGATGAAACACACTCCTCCTTAGGCGTGTAGGCTCTATCCCAAAACTTTAACATGGTCCGAGCTCGCCCCAAGGTCTAATAAATACATTCATCAAATATTTATTAAGTATTTATGTGAGAATTTTATAACTAAACACCTAAATATATTACACTTATCGACTTCGCCTCCTCAAAAGACTGCGAGCCAGTTGTGTGTACTATGTGGAGCTGGCCACGGTTCTTCTTTGTCTGCTCAGACTTCTTCTTGAAGTCATCAGCATCCCAGTGCGCACACCTAGTATGTCATGATAAATCAAAGACTACGCGGGGCTAGTGATCTCTGATGGTGGTCTGGGCTGGTCCTCAACTGCCCATGCTGCCCTCTGTTGCATCTTATACAGCCAGCTGAAGTAATTCGTAGCCACATGTTCAATAATCACAACGTCGCCGGCTATCTGAGAGATGGCCGGGTCATATCTATAATAAGTCTATAACAAAAGTTTAAAAGTTAAGAGCACTTAAATTCTTAGACAACAACTATGTGAAATTATTAACTTATGAAATTATATTAAACAATAAGTCTAATATATAATTGCCTAATATAAAATTATTAACTTACGTGAAACTCCTGCAAGACAATTTGCATAAAGGAGGCGTCGTACTGCGCGTATTGGCTGTAGCTCATGCACCCAGTCGGGAGGTGCATCAGACAGATAGTGTGACGCCCCCAAAATAGGTCCACACGACCCATTCTGAGTTGCCAAATATCATACTATAAAAATCAAATACAAACTTCATTTATACAACTGTTGAACTGTCATGTAGAATACGATCACAATTAAACTGTGAGTTTTAATACAAATGTATGTAACTCTCATGGTGCTTCGACCACAACCATACAATGGTACTTTACATAAAAGTATAGTCAAAACCTGTTTTAGAAATTAAAATCTTTGGGGAGTGCTCAAGGAAACCTTCGTACATAGGAGGCCATGAATCTAAGTTATGATAGATATCATATGTCCAGAGAATTATCCTTGGTTGATCCAATAGACCCCAAAGAAAAACGAGAAGATTACTATTATGTTCCTTTCAATGGAGAGTCTTGTCTTGACATATAACTATCTCTACCGTCTGCAATTGAACATTATATTTTAACCAAACTCCAAGATCATATAGGTAGTGCTAGTAGATATAATCAGCAAGTGGATGTGCACAACCATGTCTTATGATAACACGAGGTTGTATGTCATTAGACATCTTGTATGATAGTGGCAAAACAACCTTCCAAAGTTGGGTTCACCTCACCCTATTCGGTTCACCAAAATTAAATATCAAATGACGTATACAATACAACACACTTATCTAAAGTTCTCAATAAAATTATTTTCATACTATTTAGGGAGAACCTCAACAAACTATAGACCACCGCTTCTATTCTCCTCATACCCCCCGCTTCAATTCCAAATACACTCTTATTACCTGAAAGGAATTATGAAGCAAAAGGGTGAGCACAACTAGCCTAGTAAAGAATATCATAACTAAAGATAATTAAATTATTAATAGCCTTCATCAGTAATAAATCAGAGATTTAGAACATATGGTAGATGATAAAACTTTTCAACCATAGTTGCAGCGGAACGAGCAATCCATTAGAAGAGTCAAATAGACTATAAAGTCTATTATCTTCTCCATGTTAAAAGTCCACCAACAATATTTTATCCCTGTAACATCAATCAATAGTTCCTGTCCACAATCATATGAATAACTCATAATCATAATTGTGGTTCTAAATTCCTCTT
The DNA here is from genome assembly GCA_020205615.1 of Panax quinquefolius. Classification (NCBI taxonomy): domain Eukaryota; kingdom Viridiplantae; phylum Streptophyta; class Magnoliopsida; order Apiales; family Araliaceae; genus Panax; species Panax quinquefolius. Next base: position 25,776,614 of record CM035153.1, read on the forward strand.
CGTACCTAGGACGAAGATAATTTTCAAACATCAAAGATCATGGTTATACCAAATCACAGTTCCTGTTCATAATCATATTAATAAATTCATCTTTGCACTACGGGCCAAAGATATTCATTAACAGTTCATCTTTGCACTATAGGCCAAAGACATGCAACTATATTTTTTTTATAAGAGTCAAGTAGAGCATGATATCTATTATCTTTTACGAATTAAAAGTATATTATCAATATTTTATTGCTGAGACTCAGCTTAATAAATAATCCATATCATCGAATCATCCTTGTACTACGGCTAAGGATATTCATTAGTATCACGACCACGAATTATCAATGCACTACGGGCCAAGGATATTCCTGTTTTCACCAATGGTGATGATTATACCGAATAATTCCTGGTCATAATCATACCAACAACTGTCCATCAATACACTACGACTAATAAGGACTTTTACCACATCATTTGTAACATTACGGGTTATGATTATACCGAATGATCCCTGGTCATAATCATACCAATCAATAGTCCATCTATGCACGTAAGTCAAAGATGACTTTCATCACAATATAAGTATGAGGATGATGAAATTTATATAAGAATTCAATCAAACGAGATCAAGGATAAATATTAAAGTCTTTAACAATTTAATTTATCCAGAATTTAAAAAAATGTCCAAATTATCAACACGATACTGCTTTGTGGAGTAAAACTCAAGAATAATATCCTTGTATTAAAAATAATTTGTACATAAAAGAAATAAATTTTTTGGGAATAGTACCCCGTGAATAGTACTTTGGGAATAGTACCCCGTGAATAGTAACCCGACATGAAAAGTGCCCCGAATACCCGAGTGAATAATATTATGGTGAATAGTAACTCGTGAATTGTACCCCGGTATGAAAAGTGCCCCGAATACCCGAGTGAATAATATTATAGTGAATAGTAAAATTGGGTGAATAGTATCCCGTGAATAGTAATTCGGGTGAAAATATTAATATTTAATAAGAAAGTTCAAATCAATATTCCAATAAAATGATACTAGATGAAGCGCAAAACTTACGGATATTCCACTAATTTCAAGGATTATAGAAGCAATACTTACCATAGTAAGTTTAGATTTAAGAATATGAAAAGAATTAACATACAAAAATCTAGAATTGATTTTCACCGTATACTACAGACGTAATCCGCGTAGACAGGTTATTCCGACATACTAAAGGATGAATACGAAAAATAGTATTCCTTATGAATACGAAAGAAATAATACCCCTTATGAGTACAACAAATAATATCCCTTACGAATATAAAAGAAATAACGTCCCCTACCTTAGTAGAAGACCGAATACTGCAATAGTGAAGTAGCAGAATACTCTTCTTTTTCCTCTCTATAGTTTCTCTTTCTATAGCTTCTCTTGTGAATCTCAGTGAATTGTGAGAATGAAAGAAGAATTAAGCTTCTATTTATAGGAGAATGGACTAATTAGTAACTAATTCATGAATGGTCGAGATTGATTTACTATTAGAACGGATGGTCCAGATTGATTACTATTAAAACCACAACTGACGGTCCAGATTGATTACTTTTAAAACCACCACTGATGGTCCAGATTGATTACTTTTAAAACCACCACCGACGGTCCAGATTGATTTACTATTAAAACCACCACCGACGGTCCAGATTGATTTACTATTAAAACCACTATCGACGATCCAGATTGATTAACTATTAAAACCACCATTAATGGTCCAGATTGATTAACTATTAAAACCACCATCAATGGTCCAGATTGTTTTAACTTATTATTACACTTTAGTACCCCTAAAGTTTTTCAAGTTTGCATTATTTCCCTGTAACTTTTTTAATTCACATATCTTCAATAAACACATTCTTAATAGTTCAACAATTATTCATCATTAATATTATAACTCATAATATTTAACAACCAGGTCGTTTCCAGGAAAGAAGGGGTTTTCCGATAAGGATTTCTCCTTATTGGCGCGCAATTAGGTGACCTAACCTCTCCTTGACAGAACTTCTATACATTATCAATATTGCAAATAATAATATGAATAACTTTATCGTCTCAATTATTGATTTAATAATATATAAAATATCGACAATAATTGAATCAAATAATTTGTGCTACTATGCAACCACGCGTATTATTATACTTTTACTACCGGGTAGTTCAACAGTTTTAACGGTAAAACTTTCGTCGTTATTTTTATAAAAAGATATTTCTGTCATTTTCTAACTACGACAATACTTCCGTTGTGGGGTCCACCAATGATTGTATTGTCAAATATTTAATATTCCCTGTTAAAAAGAATATTCCCCGACCAATCGAATATTCCCCGACACAACGAATATTTTATATCAACTTGCTTACTTTATAAAATTTTCAAATATCACCCTTAACTTTAACCTTTTATCAATTTAACCATTTACTAAATAGAATAATAGTTATTAGAAAATTGAATACTTTCATTTTATAAAATTCGGGGTCTTACAATCACCCCTCCTTATGAAATTTCGCCCTCGAAATTTACGTACCTGGTAGTTCGAAGAGATGAGAATACCTTGCTTTCTTTTTGGATTGTACATTCTTGGTTATTTCCTCTGTATCATGATTTTCCCATTGCTCATCTCCTGTATTTCAGATAACATTCTAGAATACATCTTCAAAACAAAGGTTAATTGACGTATCACAGTTTGTCAACTTAAGTAAGAAAATTAAGCTTAGGTAGGACACACACTAGAGAAGGTTATTATTCGTCTCTCCCTTCCTAGTTCAAATCCCGGATCTCCGCCAGAGACCATATCCTTAAGCTCTGATACCATTTGTGACGCCCCCAAAATAGGTCCACACGACCCATTCCGAGTTGCCAGATATCATACTATAAAAATCAAATACAAACTTCATTTATACAACTGTTGAACTGTCGTGCAGAATACGACCACAATTAAACTGTGAGTTTTAATACAAATGTATGTAACTCTCATGGTGCCTCGACCACAACCTTACAATGGTACTTTACATAAAAGTATAGTCAAAACCTGTTTTAGAAATTAAAATCTTTGGGAAGTGCTCAAGAAAATATTCATACATAGGAGGCCATGAATCTAAGTTATGATAGATATCATATGTCCAGAGAATTATCCTTAGTTGATCCAATAGACCCCAAAGAAAATGAGAAGATTACTATCATGTTCCTTCCAATGGTGAGTCTTCTCTTGACATATAACTATCTCTACCGTCTGCAATTGAACATTATGTTTCAACCAAACTCCAAGATCATATAGGTAGTGCTCGTAGATATAATCAGCAAGTGGATGTGTACAACCCTGTCTTATGATAACACGAGGTTGTATGTCATTAGACATCTTGTATGATAGTGGCAAAACAACCTTCCAAAGTTGGGTTCACCTCACCCTATTCGGTTCACCAAAATTAAATATCAAATGACGTATACAATACGACACACTTATCTAAAGTTCTCAATAAAATTATTTTCATACTATTTAGGGAGAACCTCAACAGCTATAGACCACCGTTCTATTCTCCTATTACCCTCGCTCGACCCAGCTACACTCTTATTACCTGAAAGGAATTGTGAAGCAAAAGATTATTAGAGATTTAGAACATATGGTAGATGATAAAACTTTTCAACCATAATTGCAGCGGAACGAGCAATCCATTAGAAGAGTCAAATAGACTATAAAGTCTATTATCTTCTCCAAGTTAAAAGTCCACCAACAATGTTTTATCCCTGTAACATCAATCAATAGTTCCTGTCCACAATCATATGAATAACTCATAATCATAATTGTGGTTCTAAATTCCTCTTTGCACCTGTGATCGAAGATAATTTTCATCACCGCCTTTACCGAAACATCAAAGATCATGGTTATACCAAATCACAGTTCCTGTTCATAATCATATTAATAAATTCATCTTTGCACTACGAGCCAAAGATATTCATTAACAGTTCATCTTTGCACTACAGGCCAACGACATGCAACTGTATTTTTTTTATAAGAGTCAAGTAGAGCATGATATCTACTATCTTTTACGAATTAAAAGTATATTATCAATATTTTATTGCTAAGACTCAGCTTAATAAATAATTCACATCATCGAATCATCTTTGCACTACGGCTAAGGATATTCATTAGTATCACGACCACGAATTATCCATGCACTAAGGGCCATGGATATTCGAATTTTCACCAATGGTCATGATTATACCGAATAATTCCTGGTCATAATCATACCAATAACTGTCCACCAATGCACTACGGCTAATGAGGACTTTTACCACATCATTTGTAACATTACGGGTTATGATTATACTGAATGATCCCTGGTCATAATCATACCAATCAACAGTCCATCTATGCACGTAAGTCAAAGATGACTTTCATCACAATATAAGCATGAGGATGATGACAATGATATATGAATTCAATCAACCGAGATCAAGGATAAATATTAAAGACTTTAACAATTTAATTTATCCAGAATTTAAAAAAATGTCCAAATTATCAACATGATACTGCTTTGTGGAGTAAAACTCAAGAATAATATCCATGTATTAAAAATAATTTGTACAGAAAAGAAATAAATTTTTTGGTGAATAGTATCCCGTGAATAGTACCCCCTGAATAGTACTTCGGGAATAGTAACCCGACATGAAAAGTGCCCCGAATACCCGAGTGAATAATATTATAGTGAATAGTAGAACTAGGTGAATAGTAACCCATGAATTGTACCCCGACATAAAAAGTGCCCCGAATACCCGAGTGAATAATATTATAGTGAATAGTAAAATCGGGTGAATAGTACCCCGTGAATAGTACTTCGGGTGAAAATATTAATATTTAATAAGAAAGTTCATATCAATATTCCAATAAAATGATAATAGATGAATAGCAAAACTTACGGATATTCCACTAATTTCAAGGATTATAGAAGCAATACTTACAATAGTAAGTTTAGATTTAAGAATATGAAAAGAATTAACATACGAAAACTGCAAATGGATTTTCACCTGTCATACAATACGTAATCCGCGTAGACAGGTTATTCTGACATACTAAAGGATGAATACGAAAAATAGTATTCCTTATGAATACGAAAGAAATAATACCCCTTACGAGTACAACAAATAATATCCCTTAAGAATATAAAAGAAATAACGTCCCTTACCTTAGTAGAAGACCGGATACTGCAATAGTGAAATAGCAGAATACTTTTCTTCTTCCTCTCTATAGTTTCTCTCTCTATAACCTCTCTTGTGAATCTCAGTGAATTGGTGAGAATGAAAGAAGAATTAAGCTTCTATTTATAGGAGAATAGACTAAATAGTAACTAATTCATGAATGGTCCAGATTGATTTACTATTAGAACGGACGGTCCTGATTGATTACTATTAAAACCACAACCGACGGTCCAGATTGATTTACTTTTAAAACCACTACCGACGGTCCAGATTGATTACTTTTAACCACCACCGACGGTCCAGATTGATTTACTATTAAAACCACCACCGACGGTCTAGATTGATTAACTATTAAAACCACCATCAATGGTCTAGATTGATTAACTATTAAAACCATCATTAATGGTCTAGATTAGTTTAACTTAATATTACACTTTAGTACCCCTAAAGTTTTCCAAGTTTGCATTATTTCCCTCTAACTTTTGTAATTCACGTATCTTCAATAAACACATTCTTAATACTTCAACAATTGTTCATCATTAATATTATAACTCACAATATTTAACAACCAGGTCGTTCCTAGGAAAGAGGGGGCTTTTTGATAAGGATTTCTCCTTATTAACGCGTAATTAGGTGACCAAACCTCTCCTTGACAGAACTTCTAGACATTGTCAATATTGCAAATAATAATATGAATAACTTTATCGTCTCAATTATTAATTTAATAATATATAAAATATCGACAATAATTGAATCAAATAACGTGTGCTACTATGCAACCACGCGTATTACTATACTTTTACTACCAGGTAGTTCAACAGTTTTAAAGGTAAAACTTTCGTCGTTATTTTTATAAAAAGATATTTCTATCATTTTCTAACTACGATAATACTTCCATTGTGGGGTCCACCAATGATTGTACCGTCGTACGAATATTCCCTGTTAAAATGAATATTCCCCGATGTTGGGTAAAATCTAGTTATGCACAACACGCAAGTATACGTGGTCAACAAGTAATAAAGTAATAAGTTGAGTATCGTTCCCACAAAGATTTTTTTAATAAAAATCATTAAGTACTAACCCGTAACCAACTCAATCTTATTAAGCGAATGAAATTCAAATTATATAAATTAAACTACTATTAAATTCCACTAATTAAATTAAGACTATGGAGATTTAAGATCACAACATCACTTATTGCTTCATTTAAGTTAATACACTTCTCATCAATTATTCTCTATCCCGAATTATTAATCAAGAACACTAAAGTAGTATTAATCACCTCTCGATGCACTAATACCGTATTAACGTCAATCCACAATTAAGATAGAAATCCGTTAAACACCTTAATCAACTAACCCACTATATCTCTATGTGAATTACAATTGATGAAGGTTGAAGAATAAGTTCTCTATCCGATTATATGCGGTGTCAAGCATATCTCTACCTTAACACTCATCACGTTTAAGCTACTAACAAAATCCTGAACACATGCTATCATGATAAGATCTAAATCAATACTTCATCTCTCGAGTTCATATAGATTATCACGGTAATTGATGGCCAGTCAATTAAACAATTAAGTCCAAATCACAATAGACAATCCTCACAATAGAACACAATAATTGATAGCGAAGCATATTAAAATAAACTACACAATATGATCCATTGTAATCTCAAACAAAGAATTAGTTCATTGAATTAAAACTAAGAATCCACAATTGAATAATCGTTAAAAGACAAAGATAGAAGAAGATAAGAAGATAGAATCTATTGTCTGTAGATTTGACGCTCCCTCCTTGCTCCTACTGTGAATCTTCAATGGTCTCCAAGTTACTTCAATCTCTAAAACTCATTAGAACTAGGGTTTTGATCTAATTTACTCTAATCTAATCTAATGGAATTCTTCCCAAAAAACTCCCTCTAATCCTTGTAAATCTCCTCCTTTTATAAGCCTCCTTATATGTCTTTAAGTCCTCTTGAAAATCCTTGAATCAAACAGCTCGAAACAATCCTTATCGAACTCAAATTCGGACAAAATCTCCTCTTTCCGCGCATACCCAAGCCCCGGCTTGATATTTGCCTTGTAAATAGCAATCCCCGGCTTGATAGTGGCCTGCTATTGATTCTTGACCCCAAGCCCCGGCTTGCTATCAAAGCACAAAAGGGCAAGCCCCGGCTTGCTAGTAAGCTGCCAATTATTTTTTCTGCTGCAGCGTCCTCTGGTAAAACGATCATAACGTTTGATCCGGAAAGAGTTACGGGGCCTTCCACCTATCAAATTGAAGCTATCGACGAGCTTTACAACTTTCATTCTTTGAGTTTTGAGAAATAAGGAACGGATGAAGGTCGAAATTGGACTGGAAGGGACTGCTATGCAAATGACCACCCAAAACAGCGAAATTCAACGTCCGTTGGTACAAATGTCATAACTCTTGCATCCGAACTCCGATTAGAATGATTCAAGATGTTCCGGAAAGCTAAGAAGATGCTCTATAATGTAAGCTAAGTTCCAAGAAAAGAACATGAAATGAATATAAAAGCCCAAACGATATCCAGATTGCTTTTCTTTGCGTTTTCTTTGCTTTTTCATACCAATAGTCGCGCACACCGCTCCCAAACATATAACCTATAAAATGAACACAAAATGCATGAAAAGTAACTAAGAAACATGAGTTTAAGCAACTAATTCAAGTAATAGATACCGGATAAGTAGGTATAAAACCTACTTATCACCCGACCAATCGAATATTCCCGACACAACGAATATTTTATATCAACTTGCTTACTTTACAAAATTTTCAAATATCACCCTTAACTTTAACCGTTTATCAATTTAACCATTTACTAAATAGAATAATAATTATTAGAAAATTGAATACTTTCATTTCATAAAATTCGGGGTCTTACAGATAGAGTGTAAGGTGTGTTTAGCAACCGGGTCTAGTATACTAAAGTAAAAATATAACAATATATATTACGTTAATTTTGTCATGAAATAAATTATATAGATTTAAAAGTGTTACTACAACAATGGATTAACACTCACTGTCCAGAATGGACATCCATTGGGACTGTAAGTGGAGCTGCTAGAGGTCGACCATAGACACCAAGGTTAGTCCCACGGTGTCTTCGATGAGGCGCATCTGTAATTATTAAAAAAACTGAATTTGAGAACAAAAACTAATGAAGGTGTAGATATATTTAAATCCTAGTTCAGACAACTTACTAGCTCTTGAAGACGAGCCTCCATCATGGCTAGCGTCTCCCGATCCAGATCGCCCACCACCGCGATGACCTCCACCGCTATGTCTAGCTATATAAATATGCTACTGGAATAACCAAAATAATGCATATGAATTTGAATGTAAATTATTTAAATATATTAATATGTATATTACTCTTACATTATTACTAATTTAAAATAAATTTAGATTACGTACGTCATCAAACCCGTCAAATTCCACATCAATAACATTCTCGGATTCTGTATCTTCCTCATCATCAGTTTTGATATCAGCTTTTTTGTTATTATCATCCTCAACGACTACGTAGTCATTCACGATGACTTTTTCCTCGACATCCTCATCGTTAGATACGTTAACCACATCAGTTGTCATCACATCTTCATTATTTAGCACTACTTATCAGGGATTGCTAACATTTTCTTGCAGCGCCTCATCCATTCCAAACATATTAGCACCATCAAATGCACGTGTTTTAGTTGTGACAATTGTATACCAGGGGCTTCTACTATTTACTGCATTAGGAGCATAATACACTTGAGTCGCTTGACTGGCTAACACGAATACGTCATCAAATCTTAGTACCGACTTGATATCTACTGTGTTGATTCTATTACGATTAAATTTAACACACTTTTTAGTATCATACTAGCGACACTTAAATGTAAATATCATTTTACCCCTGTGATAATTAAGCACAACCACATCCTATAAACATCCATAATAATTGGACTCAGAATCATGGTAATAGCTTCCCAACACCACATCCCCAGAATTGACTGATGTGAGTTCATTCAAGTCATCGACCTTAAATCTGTACCCATTCACGATGCATCTGGGAAAAGAACTAACAGCTTTGTGCTCGGACGACATCTATAAAACGCTCAGAAATGTTCTCTTCTTCAACCCTTTTCTTAAACCACTGTTAAAAATTACCATTAGTGAATGCTTCCAACTCTATTGCAGTTAAAGTCGAGTAAGAATCATACGCTTCCTTTTCGAATGAACTGAAATAATAATAAAATGGTTTAATATATAGATGATTACACTTATAAATTATATTAGATGCGATAAATAATAATTCATACCTGATGTATGATTATACTTAAGACATATTTAGAAGAACTTATGTAGATACAATCTTAAAATCTTTGTTGCTTAAGTAAGATATCGTCACATGGCTAAATGGCTTAGCCGAATATATGAATACAACTAACTCATCATCAGCATGAGATTGGGGACCGGCGACCTCATTCCTACTTAAACGGTTGTGCTTCGTTGAGACAACATCGTCAAAATACAATAAGCAGAAGTTGACAAACTCTTCCTCCGTATAGCTGTCAATAATAGAACCCTCTATATGAGATTTGTTCATGACTTTCTATTTTAATCAATGCATATACCTAAAATACGTGGATTGGATATATCTTGAGCAATTATAAAAGCGGCGGTAGAATGTTCTCCATGAAGTCTTCGATTTCATTCATTCCATTTTGTAAACTATCGTAGTCAAGCATAGATTAATGATGCGGGATGACATCCAATCCGTCCTAGTAAACTGAATATAACACACAATCTGCTTCCAAGAGAAAAGAATTTCGAACCGGCCATGATGGGCCAAAACAGATTTCAAAATGAACTGAGAAGTGACACATTCAAAGAAGAGGTGATCCGAGGATCCGGCTGCTCCATTGCATAAACACCAGATCACAAGGGGACATGCTACAATCCTGTTATGAAAAGCCAACCAGAGGAAGAAAGAGAACCGGAGAACCTGAAGATTGTGCCAAACCATTTTTTACCAGCTCACTTTAGGGCTAACAGATCAAATAGCAGCCCAAATGGTAGATGCCTTGATCCTAGATTTTCCATCCCAAAGGATACAATCTGAGTTATTAGAAGGGGAGAATTGCATCAGCTTCAAGAGAATGATAATAGCATGGATTGAGCTAGGGGGATCCTAGGAGTATAATGAGATGATAGCACTAACATTTGCATTAAAAGGTAGTCCCGAATTAGAAACAATGGGAGCATTTTGATGCATTGCAAGGGGGAAATCATCAAGCCAGGGGTCTTCCCAATCCTTTATGGATTGCCCATTTCCAACTCTGTATTTGATGAACTTAGAAGCCAAATCTCTTAGGTTTAGAACCTTTTGCCATATTCACGATGCATCAGACGGAATAGGAGTAGTCCAAAAATTATGTTTCAGTAAAATAGTTTTATGAATCCATTCAACCCTAAAGGAAGTAGAGTCAAAGCATACAACTTTCCATAAATGAAAGAGAATCTGAGCTTTATTAATCCAATCTTCCACTCTTTTCAGACCCAAACCCCCCTCAGACAGAGGGAGAGAAATCTTAGCCCATGCAACTTTTGAGCCATACTTTTCAAGAGAAGTTCCTTTCCATAAGAACCGAAAAAGAGTTTGATCAATAAGCTTTATGAAAGATTTTGGCAGTAAGAAGAAAGCAGACCGGTAAGATTGAATTGCAAATAAGATGGACTTGATTAACTGCAGGCGATCAACAAAAGAGAGAAAGCAGTTTGCCCAAGATTTTACTGTAGAAGTAATTTTTTTAATAAGAGGAACGCAATCATTTGCAGTTAACTTTGATGAAATCAGCGGCACTCCCAAAAATTTGATTGGAAGATCACCTTTTGTAATGTTTAGAGCTGAAAGGATTTGATCCGTGGCAAAGGAGAAACGTTGGCTAAGAAGCACTGACTTTTGTTGTGGTTTATAGACATACCAGTAAAATAAGAGAAGGAATCAAGGCAATCATTTAAGATATTAACAGAGGGCAGATCTGCATGGCAAAAAAGAAGCAAGTCGTCTGTGAAGCAAAGATTTGATATCTTGCAGGCCTTTGCTCTCCAATGGAATTTGAAATTTGGGGAGCTAGTTCTGTCTGCAAGCAATAAAGCAAGAATTTTCATATCTAGAACAAACAGGTAAGGTGACAAAGGTTCTCCTTGGCGGATACCCCTTTTGCCATTAAAATATCCACAAAGCGAACCATTCACTTTAATTGAAAACATAGTAATAGAGACAACTTTTGATCCAGTAAACAAAATTTGGAGGATATCCAAATAGAGTAAGGGCATCAAACAAAAATTCCCATCAAATTGAATCAAAAGCCTTATTAAGATCAATCTTCATTGGACATCTAGAAGGGCCGTTTTTTCTATAATAATTCCTCATAAGTTCTTGAGCCGGAAGAATATTATCACCAATTTTGCGCCCAGGGACATTAGCATCTTGGGAGGCTAGGGAGAGTTTGCTTTAATCTATCTGAAAGAATTTTAGAAATATACTTGTATATGGTGTTACAACAGGATATAGGTCGAAAGTAAGACATGGTTGAAGGATTTGTAACTTTAGGAATGAGAGCTACAGTAGTGGCATTTGTTTCCTTTAGCATGCTTCCCATAGCAAAAAATGATCGAAAAGCTTTCGTGAAATCAGGCCCTACTATATGCCAAGAATGAAGAAAGAAATTCACATTAAAGTCATCAGAACCCGAACTTTTGTTTTGTTTTATTCCATTGAGAGTGCTAAGAAAACAATAGCCTCAAGGGATGAGGCTAAGTTAGAACTTGCACTACAAAAATAAAGGTCATTGCCGATGGACAATGCCGTCGTCAATGACTCTCTTGTCGTCGGCAATGAGGTCATTGGCATTGGCGACAACGTATTAAATCGCCCCATAGGTCGTCGCCCGACTCCGGTCGCCGCATTGTCGGGAAGTTGGTCATTCTTGAATGACACCGTCATCAATGAGTCATTCTTAAGCACGACCCATAACGACGGATATCTTTGTCGCCACTAAAGCATTATTGAATTTTAATTTAATCATGTCATTACTGAAATGGTGCCAGTACGCCAATGAGTGTCTCTATTCCCGTCATGCATGATGACCTTGAGTCATTGCCGACCCAAATCTGCCACCAATGACCCGCTTAAAAAAATTTAAAATTACAAAATTCCACCGTTCATTTACATATATATAATTGTACTACAGTTAAAATAAAAGAAAAAAAATAATGACAACGTGCGCATATCAACAACAATCATATCTTTTACCATCAACAATCAATATAGTTAGATATAAAAGTCTAGTCTGTACAACTCAAAAGGTATATAAATACATACATAAAAGTCAAAATATAAACATAAACTAACTACAGCCCAAGATCAAGAATGTCAGTGTCACCATCACCGCCATCTATCGTACGATCGTCGGTCCCACCCTCTATAGTCTCATCAGCATCAGCTCGGCGGTCATCACCCTCTCCGCCACGGGCATCGCCTGTGCCGCAGCCTCCACCCCTATGAGTCTCTTCAACAAGACCTTACAAACATAAAATATTAAAAACGAAGTCAAAAACTAAGCATATTTAAATTGTTTTAGTTTGTGTTCTACAAGTGTGGCAAACAGGCTGATAACTCAGCGTCCGTATATCGAAATCGAGTCCCGTAAGTTGTCACACGTTCCTAATGCCTATGCGGTGCTACGTGTGTGTTTGTGTGTCGTTCGGACTACCGAGGTGGGTTTTGGTCTCTTTTTCGGTTTTTTTCCTAACTATTGGTTCATCGGGCAAACGGGCTGATAACTCGGCATCCGTATATCGGAATCGAGTCCCATAAGTTGCAACACATGCCTAATGCATATGCGGTTCTACGTGTGTGTTTGCGTGTCATTCGGACGACCAAGGCGAGTTTTGGGATCATTTTCGGCTTTTTGGCTAACTGTTGGTTCATCGGGCAAATGGGCTGATAACTCGGCATCCGTATATCGGAATCGAGTCCCGTAAGTTGCAACACGTGCCTAATGCCTATGAGGTGCTACGTGTGTGTTTACGTATCGTTCGGACGATTGAGGCGGGTTTTGGTCTCTTTTTTGACTTTTTGGCTAACTGTTGGTTCATCGGGCAAATGGGCTGATAACTTGGCATCTGTATATTAGAATCGAGTCCCATAAGTTGCAACACGCGCCTAATGCCTATGCAGTGCTACGTGTGTGTTTGTGTGTCGTTCGGATGACCGAGGTGGGTTTTGGTCTCTTTTTTGGCTTTTTGGCTAATTATTGGTTCATCGGGCAAACGGGCTGATAACTCGGCATCCATATATCAGAATTGAGTCCCATAATTTGCAACATGTGCCTAATGTCTATGCGGTGTTACGTGTGTGTTTGCGTGTCATTCGGATAACCGAGACGGGTTTTGGTCTCTTTTTTGGCTTTTTGCCTAACTGTTGGTTCATCGGGCTAACGAACTGATAACTCGGCATCCGTATATCGAAATTGAGTCCCGTAAGTTACAACATGTGCCTAATGCCTATGCGGTGCTACGTGTGTGTTTACGTGTTGTTTAGACAACCGAGACGGGTTTTGGGCTCTTTTTCGGCTTTTTGGCTAATTGTTGGTTCATCAGGAAAACGGGTTGATAACTCGGCATCCGTGTATCGGAATCGAGTCCCATAAGTTGCAACATGTGCCTAATGCCTATGCGGTGCTACGTGCGTGTTTGCGTGTCATTCAGATGACCGAGGCGAGTTTTGTTCTCTTTTTCGGCTTTTTACCTAACTGTTGGTTCACCGGGCAAACGGGCTGATAACTCGGCATCCGTATATCGGAATCAAGTCCTGTAAGTTGCAACACGTGCCTAATGCCTATGCGGTGCTACGTGTGTGTTTGTGTGTCGTTCGGATGACCAAGACGGGTTTTGGGCACTTTTTTGGCTTTTTGGCTAACAATTGGTTCATCAGGCAAACGGGCTGATAACTCGGCATCCATATATTAGAATCGAATCCCGTAAGTGACAATACGTGCCTAATGCCTATGCGGTGCTACATGTGTATTTGCATGTCGTTCGGACGACCGAGGCGGGTTTTGGTCTCTTTTTTGACTTTTTGCCTAAATGTTGTTGAGTTTTGCAAACTGGGCGATAACTCGGCATCTGTATATCAAAATCGAGTCCCATAAGTTGCAACACGTGCCTAATGCCTATGTAGTGCTACGTGTGTCTTTGCGTGTCATTCAGACGACCGAGACGGATTTTGGTCTCTTTTTTGGCTTTTTACCTAACTGTTAATTCATCGGACAAACGGGCTGATAACTCGGCATCCGTATATCAGAATCGAGTCTCGTAAGTTGTAACACGTGCCTAATGCATATGCGGTGCTACTTGTGTGTTTGCGTGTCATTCGGACGACCGAGGGGGGTTTTGGGCTCTTTTTCGGCTTTTTGCCTAAGTGTTGTTGAGTTTTGCAAATTGGGCGATAACTCAGATTTCGTATATCAGAATCGAGTCTCGTAAGTTCTAACGCGTGTTTAATACATATGTGGTGCTATGTGTGTGTTTGTGTGTCATAAAAATATAATTACAAATTACAATTATAAATTACATAAATTAAATAAAGAAATACAGAATTTAATTATTTTTACCTGTCGAATATGTGGTGGGAAGATGTTGGATAAGACAACTGCACATACGTGGATGGCCTCCTCCTGTACTACACCAATGAGGTCGTCAACGATAGCTATAGGATCTATAAATCAATAATTAATTATTCACAAATAATATTACAGAATCACAATTATGACAACCAGGCCGTTCCCAGGAAAGAGGAGGCTTTCCAATAAGGATTTCTCCTTACTGGCGCGCAATTAGGTGACCAAACATCTCCTTGACAGAACTTTCTAGACATTGCCAATAATGCTATGTAATAATATTATTCAAATAATATGAATTATTGATCTGATAATGGGAAGTACAGTGCAGTGACAATTATTGAAACAACAATAATATAAACTATCAACGCAACAATTATTGAATCAGTAAAATAAAATATTAAACAGTAAGAATTCATCGTAACAAATATTGAGTAGTGCCTTCTTACATACGAATTAATAATTCAACAATCTTGTATAATACCGTGGTACTACTATGCAACCACGCCATTCATCAGATTTTAACCAATGGGTATTCCAACGATGTTAATAGCAGAATAATTATGCCGTTATTTATAAAAACTCATACTTTGTCATTTTCTTCATCCGATGCTTATTCATTATGAGCCCCCGAATGGTACGTGTCTTGCATTTAATATTCCCCGACAAAAAGAATATTCCACGACCAAAAGAATATTCCGCGACAAAAATGAATATTTTATAACCACTTGCTTATTTTGTAAAATTTGCACATTTCACCCATAACCAAAACATTATATCAAATTAACACCTTATTAATTTAGAATAATGAATAGAGAAAATTCAATTTTATTTATAATAAGTTGGGGTCTTACAACCTCCCCTCCTTATAAAATTTCGTCCTTGAAATTGACGTATGTACATGGTGTTTCGAACAGGTGAGGGTACCTCGCTTTTATTTCCGATTCCAACTCCCAGGTCATTTCCTCAATAGCATGGTTCCTCCACAAAACTTTAACTTGTTGTATAACCTTGGTGCGTAGGACATGCTCTTTCCTATCCAAGATCTTAACAGGTACCTCCTCGTACGTTAAATCTTCAGCTATATCGTCTAGTTCTAACGCAATAATGTGGTTCGGGTCTTTCACATATTTACGCAGCATAGATATATGAAAAACATTATGAACACGAGACATGCTTGGAGGTAATGCGAGTCTATAGGCCGCATTTCCTATTCGGTCAAGAATCTCAAATGGACCAACAAATCGTGGATTGAGCTTTCCTCTCTTCCCAAATCTTGTAACTCCCTTCCATGGAGCAATACGTAACAGTACATGATCTCCAATATTAAATTCCACTTCCTTTCGATGAAGATCAGCATAACTCTTTTGTCGATCTTATGAGGTTTGAATACGTTGTCGAATCATTTGGATCTTTTCTGTAGTCATGTGTACCAACTCTGGTCCCAACAATGTTGCTTCTCCCACCTCATTCCAATATAATGGAGAACGACACTTTCGTCCATACAACGCCTCAAATGGAGCCATGCCTATACTTGCTTGATAACTATTGTTGTAGGAGAATTCCACCAATGGTAAGTACTTATCCCAACTCCCTTTGAAATCTAGGACACAAAGTCTTAATAGATCTTCAAGGGTTTGAATAGTCCTTTCCGATTGACCGTCCGTTTGAGGATGGTATGCTGAACTGAATCATAAATCCGTGCCCATAGCTTTCTGTAGGCTAACCCAAAATCTTGAAGTGAATCTTGGGTCACAATCCGAAACTATGGATACTGGCATGCCATGCAATCTCACAATCTCGTTCACGTACATACGAGCAAGACGTTCAAGGGAACAAGTCTCACGTATAGGCAAGAAATGAGTAGACTTGGTTAATCTATCTACAATAACCCAAATCGCATCTATACCTTGAGAAACCTTGGGAAGACCCGTAACGAAATCCATAGTAATGTGTTCCCACTTCCATTCCGGAATCTTAAGTGGTTGCAATGGACCTTTTGGCACTTGATGCTCTGCCTTGACACGTTGACAAGTTAAACACCTCGAGATAAATAATGTATGTCGAATATCATGATACATTTTGGTACTCCCAGGATGGATTGCAAATGGGTTGTTGTGTGCCTCCATCATGATTCTATGCTTTAAGTCAGAATCGTTAGGAACGCAAAGTCTAGAGTTGACTCGAAGTATTCCTTCTTCATCGATTCTTGCTTCTGGAATAGTACCTTCTTGCACTTTCTTCTTCATACGCATCAGCCCAAGGTCCGTAGCTTGAGCAACTTTAACTTTATCGATTAAAGTCGGTTCTACTCGTATGTTTGTCATCATCACGTGGGTCCCTAGAGTCTTTAATTCTACCTCCATCCTTTGCAAGTCATACAAAATGGGCCTTTGCGTTAACAATATCGCACTCGTACTCGCATATGATCTTCTACTCAATGCGTCAGCTACTACGTTCACTTTTCCAGGATGATATTAAATAGTGTGATCGTAATCTTTCAACAGCTCAAGCCAACGTCGTTGCTGCATGTTGAGTTCTTTTTGGGTGAAGAAATATTTGAGGCTTTTATGGTCCGTATAAATCTCCACTTTCTCCCCATACAAGTAGTGTCTCCAAATTTTCAACGCGATTACGACTACTGCCAACTCCAGAACATGAGTAGGATAATTCCTCTCATATTTTTTGATTTATCGCGAGGCATAGGCTATGACTTTCCCATGTTGCATGAGAACACATCCTAACCCTTTGCACTCAAGCATCATTAGATAACAAATCCATCCGAACGGATGGTATTGCGTAACAAGTCTTTGAAATGAGTCTCCTCTTGAGCTCTTGGAAACTCTTCTCGCATTCTTCGCTCCATACGAATTTTGTATCTTTTCGAGTCAGCTGAGTTTACGGAGTAGTGATTCGAGAAAATCCTTCCACGAATCTCCGATAATAACCAGCTAAGCCCAGAAAGCTGCGTACTTCGGTCACCGACTTTGGTTGCTCCCAACTTTGTATTGCTTCAATCTTCGCCGGGTCATCAGATACTCCATATTTTGACACCACGTGCTCAAGAAATGCTACTTCCTCAAGCTAGAATTTGCATTTCTTCAACTTGGCATAAAGCTTGTTTTCACGAAGTCTTTCAAGTATCAGCTTCAAATGGTGCTCATGATCTTCACGGTTTTTGGAATAGATGAGGATGTCTTCAATAAAGACAACAACGAACTGATCCAAATATTCCTTGAATACTCGGTTCATCATATCTATGAAAGCAGCAGGAGCATTAGTCAATCCAAAAGATATGCCTAAGAATTCATAATGCCCGTACCGAGTTCTAAAGGCAGTCTTTGGAATATCCTCAGTTTTAATCTTCAGCTGATGATATCCAGAACGAAGATCGATCTTTGAAAAGAATTGTGCTCCTTGTAACTGGTCAAACAGGTCATCAATGCGAGGTAGCGGATAACTATTCTTGATGGTGACATGGTTCAATTCTCGGTAATCAATATAAAGTTGCATACTCCCGTCTTTCTTCTTTATGAATAAAATAGGAGCACCCCAAGGAGATGTACTAGGACGAATGAAACCGATGCCTAATAATTCCTGTAGTTGGACTTTTAACTCCTGAATTTCAATAGGAGCCATTTGATATGGGGTTTTAGAAATGGGTTTTGTACCCAGTTCAAGGTTAATAAAGAATTCAACATCACGTTCTGGGGGTAGACCGAGAAGTTCTTCAGGAAATACATCAGGAAATTCTCTAACAACAGAAATATTATCCAAATCTGACTTGTCTTTATTCAAATCCATAACATGGGCTAAGAAAGCTTGGAATCCATTTTTTAATAAACGAATAGCTTTGTTGCTTGATATGACAGTGACTGATTTAAGTGGTTTAGTTGTTTGAATTCGTATGAAAGGTTGGTTAGGAATATGAAAATTAATAACTTTACGAAAACAATCAATTTTGGCATGATGAGTGGTTAACGAATCAATTCCTAAAATCACATCAAAAGCAAGTATCTTTAAAGAGATAAGATCAACAGGTAATGTGATAGTGCCAACTTGGATCAAGCAAGATTTATAAACTATAGATGTAACGAAGGTTTCACCCAACGGAGTTTCAACAGATAAGTTAAAATCCAATTTCTCCGGAGTCAAGTTTAAACGTTGAGCACAAGCAGGAGAGATAAATGAATGGGTAGAACCGGTATCTAAAAAGGTATAAACTTTTTAAGAATTCAAGATTAGCTTACCCGTGATCACCTCGTTTGGGTTCTTCACATTTTGGCCAGTCACAACAAACGCTCTTCCAGGAACCGTTGATTTCGACTTATCCGGGACAGCCTTTGGAGTCACCCCCCCTGAACTTGGTTTTGCTACAGAACAATCCCGAGCTATATGTCCTTCCTTTCCACAGTTATAACATACCTTGGATTGTTGTGGGCAGTTTGGGTTGATATGTCCCTCTTTTTTGCATTTGTAACATCTAACTGGCGGTCATTCTCCTCCCCTCGAATTTGTTATTGGTGCTGGTGCTGCTGCTGATGTCTTTTCGTCATTGTTGAATCTCCTCTTTCTGAAATTTCCACTTGACTCACCTCTCCTATTATCATGGCCATGATTACCACCCGAGTGGTTACCGCCTTTGTCCGTATTTTTTCCTCCTCACTGGTTATCATCGTTCTGATGACTGCTATCACTGGTATGACCCTGGTTGTGGTCCCTCAGTTGAGTATACTAATTATCTCGCTCTAATAATTGAGCCCTGTTGACAACATCTGAATACATAGAAAATTTATGAGAGATAAGGTATTACGAATCTCGGGTTTTAGACATCTCAGAAACATCCGCGTCAAACGTTCCTCATTTTCTACCAAATGAGGTGCAAACCTGGATAACTCTGCGAACTTCGCCTCGTACTGAGACACCGTCATGTTGTTCTGTTCCAGTCTAATAAACTCTACCTCCTTCATATGACGAATACTTTCTGGAAAGTACTTGTCATTGAATAGTTTCTGAAATCTTTCCCAAGACATGTTAAATGCAATTTGGTATGGTATCATGTATTCTCATTCCCACCGAATCTTCTCTCACCACGGAACATAAAGGTGGCGAATGAAACCTTCTGTTCCTCCGTGCATCCCAAGACATCGAATATCTTGGTAATTTGCTTGACCCAAGTTTCCGCCTTAATCGGATCAGGCTTTCCCCAGAAATCTGGTGGTCCCAACTCCTTAAACTGCTTGGCTATGACAGACAGCGCGTTGCTATCACTTCCACCCGTATTTTGTATACGAGTCTCCCTCGTCTGATTTTGCATGAACTGTAAAAAGCTCCTAAACATTCCATCGTTCATCGTTTGCTCGATAGTGTTGTTTACAGGAGGAATATTGTCTTCCTGTTGCACGTTCTCCTGGTTTGTGACTAAAGGTTGTTCCACAGTCTCATACACTCCATTGTTAACATTTTCAGCAACCATTCTTAAATACTGCCATAAAAAAAGGGTTAATTAAAGAAATTAATATATCACATAATATCCCTATATTATGACCGACTAACAAATAAGCTTTAGATAGGACACACTAGCGAAGGATTTACTCATCTCTCCCCTCCTAGTTCTATTCCTCGATCTCCGTCAGAGACCATATCCCTAAGCTTTGATACCAACTGTGACGCCCCCAAAATAGGTATACAACACCCGTTCTGAGTCGCCAAATACATGGTAAAAAAAGCAAACTATAACTTCAATAATACAAATGTCGTGTAAAATACGACAACACACACTATGAGTTTAAATACAAATATTGTCTTCTAGACAATATCCACACTCAAATAAATCCTCATTACAATTATTCATACACTATTTTATAGAAATAGCGAGGACTGCTAAAACATCTTTCTAGAACCATCACTCCATACCCCGACTAGATCATGCTATGTTCTCACCTCCTGAGAAGAAAAATGGAACAAAAAGGAAAAGGGTGAGCTCAACTAGCCTAGTAAAGAATATTATGACTAGAATAATATACAACAAATTATCATTAGTTCTCAACAGGGAAAAATCTGATAAAATATAATAGACAACAAGTTTTAGATCAACAAATGCAGCGAAAACAGCAATCCATTAGAAGAGTCACGTAGAGAATGAGTTCTACTATCTTCTAAGATTTAAAAGTCCATCATCAATATTTTATCCCTGTAACAACAATCTATATATTTAATCAAATATTCATCTTTGCACTACAGGCCAAAGATATTCATCAAGTATCACCAATCTATTATATTCATCTCAACACTGCTCATCTTTGCACTTTCACGGCCAAAGATATTCATCAGTTAATCATTCATCTTTGCACTACAGGCCAAAGATATTCAGTAATATCATCATTTAGGACTGAGGATGATGAAAAATATCTTAAAGAAAACGAATCCAATGAGAGAGAAGGACAAATATTAGGGATTCGTATAACAGTTTATCTAAGATCAATAATACTTCAATAAGAACCAATTGTGAAGCAGAATTCAAAAATAAAGATCAAAACATGGATACAATCAAAGATAGTAGCCAAAATAGTCATCTTGGACAAAAAGGAAAATTTTCATTTTTCGGTGAATAGTGCCGTATACGTGAATAGTGCCGTATACGTGAATAGTAACCTCGACACAAAAAGTTCCAAATTTGATTAAAAAATTCACCAATATTTCGGCATAATGATATAGAAGAAAATAATATCATTTAAAAAGAAAATAACATCCCTTACCTCAAAATAACGGTACTTCTGATCGGAATATCGGATATAGAGCCAAAGGAAACTTGTACTGAACAACAACTCTCAAAGTATCAAAATACTCACAATAATACGCTCGATAATCTAGAGAGAAAGAAAACTTGTTTCTGGTGTGATTTTCAATTCTAACCTAAGCGTCTATTTATAGGAAAATGCTAGAACGCCAAAGAAGACTAAATAATAAAATATTATTATTCTTTTTCTTTCTTTTACGCCAACTTTCACCAACCAAGCCAGCCATCTTGGAACCAAAATTCAGCAGCCCACATGTGTTAAAACAAAAGTGGGTCCCACCCATAATTTAATAAAAATTATTTTATTTTCCGAAACTTCAGTAATTTATAGAAAATAGCCCGTTTATCAGAAAAATACGAATTTTATGTCCATTCCACATGAAATCGAATTCTCTACAAGTTTGCAGAAGAAAGTGTTTCCAAATTCCCAACAGAAAATATTCGAAATCCACAAACGGGTGATTTTTAATACCTCCATTCCAACAAAATACTGATAAAACACCTCAAAATTAATTCCTTTATTAATAACCACATAAATAAATCCATCATTTATATCCACATCAAATAAATATTTCCTTATCATATAAATCAATAATTAATTTTTCACAAATAATATTACAGAATCACAATTATAACCACGGTAGTTCCCGAAAGGGGGGGCTTTCAATAAGGATTTCTCCTTCTTGGTAGCATGCAATTAGGTGACCAACCCTCTCCTTGATAGAACTTTCTAGACATTACCAATAATGCTATCTAATAATATTATTCAAATAATATGAATTATTGATCTGATAATGGGAAGTACATGCGGTCAAAGTGACAATTATTGAAACAACAATAATATAAACTATCAACGCAAAGAATTATTGAATCAAGTAAAATAAAATATTGAGCGATAACTCTCATGTAACAATTATTGAGTAGTGCTTTCTTACGTACGAATCAATAATTCAATAATATTGTGCAATACCGTGTGATACTAAGCAACCACGTGTATTACTGTATTTTAACCGAGTATTCCAACAGTGTTAACGGTAACAATTACGCCGTTATTTATAAAAGTACCTACTTTGTCGTTTTCTTCATCCGACAGTTATTCTGTTATGAACCCCACAAATGGCTGCACCGTCGTACGAATATTCCCCGACAAAAGAATATTCCACGACCAAAAGAATATTCCCCGACAAAAATAAATATTTTATAACCACTTGCTTATTTTATAAAATTTGCACATTTCACCCATAACCAAAGCATTATATCAAATTAACACCTTATTAATTTAGAATAATGAATAGAGAAAATTCAATTTTATTTATAATAAGTTGGGGTCATACATCAATGTGACGTGTTATCCAAGTCTTGGATGAGAGTCACATTTTTGATGATATTTCTATCGTTAATAAATTTCCTATCGTATTCTCTGAAGAACTTCCTGGCCTACCCCCAGAGCGTGAAATCGAATTTTGTATTGACCATGAAACCGGTACAAAATCCATTTCTAAAACCTCAAATATTTATTCAACTAAAACGAACATAAAATGCGCCAGAGATGTTGGCTCGAGCTATTGAAAGATTAAGATAATACCATTCAATACCATCCTGGAAAAGCGAACGTAGTAGCTGACGCGTTGTGTAGAAGATCGTATGCGGTTACTGTGACTCCCCCAAAATAGGTATACATCACCCATTCTGAGTCGTCAAATACATGGTACAGAATACAAATACAAACTTAAATATACAACATGAGCTGTGAGTTTTAATACAAATATTGTCTTCTAGACAGTATTCAAACTCAAAATAAGTCCTCAATACATTTATTATCACATTATTTCACAAAATAGTGAGTACTACTAATGCAAACATCTGGAACGTCACTCCGTTCTCCAACTAGTCCCAGCTATATTCTCATTTCCTGAAGAGAACAATGAAAGCAAAGGGTGAGCTCAACTAGCCCGGTAAGAAATATTATAACTAAGATAATGCAAAATAAATTATTGTTAGCCTTCAACAGTGTTAAACTGATAAAATACAATAGACATCAAGTTTAACTGCAGCGGAATAAGCAATTCATTAGAAGAGTCAAGTAGAGCATGATATCTACTATCTTCTATGATTTAAAAGAATTTATCATCAATTTTATCGCTGAGACTCAGCTTAATAAATAATCCACATCATCAAATCACCCCTGTACTACGACCAAGTATATTCATTAGTATCACAACCACAAATTATCCATGCACTACGGGCCAAGGATATTCATATTTTCATCAATGATCACGATCATGCCAACAACTGTCCATCAATGCACTATAGTCCAATGATGACTTTTACCACATCATTTGTAACATTACGGTCATGATTATACTGAATAATTCCTGGTCATAATCATACCAAGTCCATCTATGCACTACGGGCCAAAGATGACTTTGATAATAATATAAGCATGAGGATGATGACAATAATATAAGAATTCAATTAAAAGAAAGCAAAGGATAAATTTTTAAAGAATTATATTTTAATTTATCCAGAATTCAATAATGTCCAAATTGTCAGCATGATACTATTTTGTGGAGTAAAATTCAAGAATAATATTGTATCAAAAATGATTTGGACCGAAAAGAAATTAATTTTTATCATGAATAGTACCCCGGGTAAATAGTAACCGAGTGAATAGTACCCCGTGAATAGTAAGTTCGGGAATAGTAACCCCGTGAATAGTACTCCGGCATGAAAAAGTTAAAACTTATCAAGAATGCTCAGAATAATATTTCTATAAAAAAATATTGGATGAAGCAAAAATATCAATGATATTCTACCAATTTCATGGAGTATAGAAGCCAAAAATTTATCAAAATGAGTGTAGAATTCGAAATCTGAAACAAAATAATATTACTTACATACTACAGAGTATGGAAGAAAATATTATTTCTTACGAGTATTGAACAAAAATAACATCCCTTACCTTGAAAAGAAGAGTATTCCAACTGATGTAGCGGGGATATTCTTGAAGACAACTTTCACTGTTTTCTACGCTCAAAGCTTTTTAAAACTCGAAAGAAATACGCTCAATATTATACAGGAAGAATTCTCTGATTTTGGTGTGATTTTTAATTCTAACTAAGCATCCTATTTATAGGAGAATGGAAAGGATACTATTTAGAAATAATCACGGACGCACAGTAGTTTTGATTCACGGGCGCAACCAGCGAAAAATTTTCTGAAAATTTGATTTTACTGTGCAATAAAATATTCTAATAAAATAAAAACTTTAAATAAAATATAATATATTCTATTTATAATCTAATAAAATAAAACTTATATAATATATATATATATATATATATATATACATTCCATGCCTTATACGGCATTCCAATTCCCCTAGTGACATCCTCCCATTTCTTCCACACGTGGCCCCCACTTTTATTATACTGAATAACTTTCTACCGATTATTTTGAAAATGGATAAATATGGGTCCGTATAATAAGCAAAATTTACAACAAATACTTCATAAAAATCCTTTCAATATTTTTAACAACATTTATTCATCATTATTATTATTTACAATATTTAACAACCAGATCATTCTCAGGAAAGAGAGGGGTTTCTAATAAGGATTTCTCCCTATTGGTGCGCAATTAGGTGACCAAACCTCTCCTCGACAGAACTTTCTAGACATAGTCAATATTGTAAATAATAATATGAATAACTATATCTTCTAAATTATTGATTTAATAATATATAAAATATCGACAATAATTGAATTAAATAACGTGAGATACTATGCAACAATTACTGTAGCAATAATTGAACAAAACTGAGTGACTCACGTAAGCATCAATAATCAATACCGTGTGCTACTATGCAACCACGCTTATTACTGCACTTTTACCACCGGGTATTTCAATAGTTAACGGTAAAACTTTTACCGTTATTTTTATAAAAAGATATTTTTTGTCGTTTTCTTAATCCGACAATAATTCCGTTGTGGGGTCCACCAATAATTATGCCGTCGTACGAATATTCCCTGATAAAATGAATATTCTCCGACGAATCGAAAATTATATAACAACTTGCGTACTTTGCAAAATATATAAATATTACTCACAACTATAACATTATATCAAATTCACTCCTTAATATTCAAAAATGATATTTATAGAAAATTCATCTTTATTCATAAAAGTTGGGGTCTTATAACAGCCTCTTCTTATGAAATTTTGCCCTCGAAATTAGGGTACATACCTGATATGTCGAAGAGGTGAGGATACCTTGATTTCATTTCAGATTCTAACTCCCAGGTCATTTTCTCAATGTCGTGGTTTCTCCACAAAATTTTAACTTGAGGTATAACCTTGGAGCGTAGAATATGTGACGCCCCCAAAATAGGTCCATTCCATCCAACCTATTCTGAGTCGCCAAATACATGGTACAGAAATAACTACAACTTTATTAATACATTTGTCGTGCAAAATACGACAACACATATACTGTGAGTTTAAATACAAATATTGTCTTCTAGACAATATCCACACCCAAATAAAGTCCTCATACAATTATTGATACACTATTTTACAAAATGGTGAGGACTACTAAAACAATTGTCTTGAACCATCACTCCACACCCCAACTAGTTCCTGCTATATTCTCGCCTCCTTATAAGAAAAAAGAACAAAGAGGAAAAGGGTGAGCTCAACTAGCCCACTAAAGGATATTATGACTAAGATAATGTAAAATAAATTATCGTTAGCCCTCAACAGGGAAAAATCTGATAGAATACAATAGACAACAAGTTTTAGATCAACAACTGTAGCGGAAACAACAATTCATTAGAATGTTAAGTAGAGAATGAAATCTACTATCATCTATGAATTTAAAAGTCTATCATCAATATTTTATCCCTGTAACATCAATCAATATACATCTTGAATCAAATAGTCATCTTTGCACTACATGCCAAAGATATTAATCAGTCGGTCATGTTCATCTCAACACCTGTTCATCTTTGCATGACGGGCCAAAGATATTCATCAAGAAATCATTCATCTTTGCACTACAGGCCAAAGATATTCAGTTATATCATCATTTAGGACTGAGGATGATGAAAAATATTTTAAAGAAAATGAATCCAGTGAAACAAAAGAATAAATTTTAAGGATTCGTATTTTAAACAATCCAAGTTCAAAAATACTACATAATAAACTATTGTGGAGCAGAATTCAAAAATGAAGATCAAAACATAGATCCAATCAAAGATAGGAACCAAAATAGACAATCTTGGACACAGAAATGAAAATTTAATTTTTCTATGAATAGTGTCGTATTTGTGAATAGTACCGTATATGTGAATAGTAACGTATACGTGAATAGTAACTCCGACACTAAAAGGTAGAAATTTCACAAGAAAAATCTTCATGCTTCGTGAATAGTACTCATGAATAGTAACTCATGAATAGTAACTCGTGAATAGTAACTCCGACATGAAAAGATCAGAATTTCACAAGAAAAATCTTACCAATATTTCGGCATAATAATATTGAAAAAAATAATATCATTTTTTAAAAAATAACATCCCTTACCTCAAAAGAATAAGATTTACATTTGGAATATCGATATATATATTTGAAATGAAACTTGCAGACTTTGTATAGCATCACTCAAGATATCAAAATACTCACAAGAATACGCTCGATAATATAGAGAGAAAACTTCATTTACACGTGTGATTTTCAATTCTAACCTAAGCACCCTATTTATAGGAAAATGCTTAGAACACCAAAGTAAAAAATTTAATATAATAATATTATTTATAAACTAAATTCCTAAGCACACCACCAGCTGATTTTAACCATTTAACACATGCCCACAAATGAAAAAAACATTTTTCTTTTAAAAAATATTTAATAATTCAAAAATCAATTATTCTGGAACTTCGGAACTTCAATAATTCATAATAAATAGCCCTTTTATCAGAAAAATTCTAACCTTATGTCTTTTCCATAGAAAATTCCATTCTCTACAACTTTGTAAGTTTAAGTTTTTCTAAATTCCAAACAGAAATTGACCGAAATCCATAAACGGGCGATTTTATAGGCTATAATCAAATTTCAGTCAAGAAATGGGGTCCGCAAATATGAAAAACATGTTTTTAATATTTATTTTAACAAAAATATTCTTCCTCCTCATTTATTCATATATCACACTTTCATTGTAAAATATCACCATTATTATATTATTAAAATATAATAATATATTTAAATGAATTATTTTATCAGAAAAAGATAAAATATCAATTTTTAACAATTGCCACATTAAAAATTTTCTCCATCTATATCCACATAAAATGAATATTTTCCTTATCATATAAATCAATAATTAATTATTCACAAATAATATTACAGAATCACAATTATGACAACCAGGCCGTTCCCAGGAAAGAGGGGGCTTTCTAATAAGGATTTCTCCTTACTGGCGCGCAATTAGGTGACCAAACCTCTCCTTAGACAGAACTTTCTTGACATTGTCAATAATGCTATCTAATAATATTATTCAAATAATATAAATTATTGATCTGATAATGAAAAATACTGTGTAGTGACAATTATTGAAACAACAATAATATTAAATATCAACGTAGCAATTATTGAATCAATAAAATAAAATATTGAATAAGAATTACCGTAACAATTATTGAGTAGTGCCTTCTACGTAAGAGAATCAATAATTGGTGCAATCTGGTATATTCTTCTCGTCTTGACAACGCCAGACATCGTGTGTTTTAACCATAACGGTATTCCAACAAAGATAATACTTGTGAATAACTACGTAGCCATATTTATAAACAACTTATACTTGTCGTTTCCTTCATCCAATCGCTTTTCCATGGGGCCCACACAAGATCAAGGCTTGTTGTTATGCGAATATTCCCGACGGTAAGAATATTCCACGACCAAACGAATATTCCCCGATAACAATGAATATTTTATAACCACTTGCTTATTTAAAATATTTATGCATTTTACCCATAACTAACCACATTAATCAAATAAACCCTTACTCTTTCAAAATAATAAATAAAGAAAATTCCATTTTATTTAAAAAAAAATCGGGGTCTTACAACCTCCTCTCCTTATGAAATTTCATCCTCGAAATTGACGTACGTACCTGGTGTTTCGAAAGGTGAGGATACATCGCTTTCATTTCAGATTCTAACTCCCAGGTCATTGAATAGCATGGTTTCTCCACAAAACTTTAACTTGTGGTATGACCTTTGTGCGTAGGACATGCTCCTTCCTATCCAAGATCTTGACAGGTACCTCCTCGTACATTAAATCTACGGCTATTTCGTCTAGTTCTAACTCAATAACGTGGTTCGGGTCGTCCACATATTTACGTAACATCGGTACGTGAAAAATGTTATAAACACGCGACATACTTGGTAGTAAAGCGAGTCTATAGGCCACAGTTCCTACTCGATCGAGGATTTCAAATGGACTAATAAATCGAAGGTTTGAGCTTTCCTCACATCGTCGATTCTCGCTTTTGGAATAACAACTTCTTGCATCTTCTTCTTCATATTCATCACTCTCTGAGTCCAGTGAGCTTGAACATCTTTAACTTATCGATTAAGGTCGATTCTACTCGTATATCATCATGTGGGTTCCTAGAGTCTTTAACTCTATCTCTATCAGTTGTAAGTTTTACGAAATGGGTCTTTGACAATATCGCTTTTCGTGCACTCAGATCGATCTTCTACTCAACACGTCAGCTACCACGTTCGTTTTTCCAGGATGGTATGGTCAGAATATGTGCCAAAATAAGTCTCATCTTGAGTTCTTCGAAGCTCTTCCACATTCCTTGCTCCATTCGTATTTTGTATCTCTACGAGTCAGCTGAGTTAATGGAGTAGCAATTCGCCATGAATCTCCGATAATAACCAACTAAGCCTAGAAAGCGACGTATTTTGATTACTGACTTAGGTTGCTCTCAACTGTGACTCATATCCCAATCTTGGATAGCACGTCACAATGGCACCTATCAGTTTACTACCGCATGAATATGGCATCCCTACGGGGAGTCTGGCTTCAGTACATTCCACAAAGGAAGTCACCAGATAGAGGCTAGGGTACCAACTCCTGTAGTTGGGTTTTTAACTCCTGAAGTTCAATAGGAGTCATTCAATATGAGATTTTAGAAATGGGTTTTGTACCGGGTTCAAAGTCGATACAAAATTCAATATCACGCTCTGGGAGTAGGCCAGGAAATTCTTCAGGAAATACATCAGGAAATTAACAACAGAAATATCATTCAAATTTGACGTATTTTTGTTCAAGTCCATGACATGGCTAAGAAAGCTTGACATTCATTTTTCAATAAACAAATGGCTTTATGGCTTGATCTGAAAGAGTTTAACTTCAATGGTTTGGTTGCTTGAATTCGAATAACAGGTTGCTTAGGAATATGGAAACTAATAACCTTACGAAAGTAATCAATTTTGGCATGATGAGTAGTTAACCAATCAATCCCTAAAATCACATCAAAAGCAAGTATCTTTGAAGAGATAAGATCAACAGGTAATGTGATGGTGCCAACTTGGATCAAATAAGATTTATAAACAGTGGATGTAACGAAAGTTTCTCCTAACAGAGTCTCCATAGATAAGTCAAAGTCTAATTTCTCCGGAGTCAAGTTTAAACGTTGAGCATAAGCAGGAGAGACAAAAGAATGGGTAGAACTGTTATCTAATAAGGTATAAATTTCGCAAGAATTTATAATTAACTAACCTGTGATACCTTCGTTTAGGTTCCTCGCATTTTGGCCAATCACGACAAACGCTCTTCCAGGAACCGCTGACTTTGACTTGTCCGTATCCGCCTCTGGTGCCACTGTCCCAGCTGGACTTGATTTCGCTATAGGACAAAATTGAGCTATATAACCGTCTTTTCCACAACTAAAACATACCTTGGAAGGCTGTGAATAGTTTGGACTTATATGTCCCTCCTCTCCGCATTTGTAGCATCTAACTGGCGGTCGTTCTCCTCCCATAGAATTTGTTGCCGATGCTGGTGCTGATGCTGCTGCCAACGTCTTTCCGTCATCGTTAAATCTTCTCTTCTTGAAATTCTTACTTGAATTATTTCTTCTATTATCTTGGCCATAATTACCACCGAAGTGGTTACCATTTCTGGCATGATAATTTCCACCACGATGGTTATCATTGTTCTGATGAACGTTGCCATCGGTACGATTATCATCGAGTTGTAGGTCGTTATTCTTCGATTGAGCTGACTCATTATCACGCTCCAATAACTGAGCCCTATTCACAACATCTGAATATAGAGAAAATTTATGAGAAATGAGATATTGATGTATGTCGGGTTTCAAACCTCTCAAAAACATCCGCGTCATACGTTCCTTATTCTCCACCAAATGAGGTGCAAACCTGGATAACTCCGCGAACTTAAGCCTCGTCTTTGGGACAATCGCATTTGTTTTGTTCTAGTCTAATAAACTCCACTTCCTTCATATGATGAATACTTTCAGGAAAGTACTTGTCATTGAACAGTCTCTGAAATGTTTCCCAAGACATATTGAGTGCGGCTGGCTGGGTACGCTTCACATATTCCCACCAGTAATCTGCCTCATTACGGAACATAAAGGTGGCGAATAGAACCTTCTGTTCCTCCGTGCATCCCAAGACATCGAATATCTTGGTAATTTGTTTGACCCACGTCTCCGCCTTAATCGGATCAGGCTTTCCCCAGAATTATGGTGGTCCCAACTCTTTGAACTTCTTGGTTGTGATAAACCGCATGTTACTATCATTTCCACCGGTATTTTGTACACGAGTCTCCCTCGTCTGATTTTGCATGAACTGCAAAAAGCTTATAAACATCCAGTCATTCAACGTCTGATCAGTAGTGTTGTTTACAGGAGGAACATTGTCGTCCTGTCGCATGTTCTCCTGATTGGTGAGAAAAGGTGTCTCCACGGTCTTATTTACTCCACTGTTAACATTCTCAGTTGCCATTCTTAATTACTGCCATAAAACAAGGGTTAATTAAAGAAATTAACATATCACATAATATCCCTATATTCTGACCAACCAACAAATAAGCTTAGGTAGGACATACTAGCGAAGGATTTACTCGTCTCTCCTCCTAGTTCTATTCCCCAGATCTCGCCGAGATCATATCCTAAGCTCGATACCAAACTGTGGCGCCCCAAAATAGGTCCATTTCATCCAACCTATTCTGAGTCACCAAATACATGGTACAGAAATAACTACAACTTTATTAATACATTTGTCGTGCAAAATACGACAACACATATACTGTGAGTTTAAATACAAATATTTTCTAGACAATATCCACACCCAAATAAAGTCCTCATACAATTATTGATACACTATTTTACAAAATGATGAGGACTACTAAAACAATTGTCTTGAACCACCACTCCACACCCCAACTAGTTCCTGCTATATTCTCGCCTCCTGAGAAGAAAAATGGAACAAAAAGGAAAAGGGTGAGCTCAACAAGCCCACCAAAGGATATTATGACTAAGATAATGTACAACAAATTATCGTTAGCCCTCAACAAGGAAAAATCTGGTAGAATACAATAGACAACAAGTTTTAGATCAACAATTCCTTTCAAAGAAGAATGAAATACTATCATCTCGTGAATTTAAAAGGACAACTAATCTGAGAAGAATAGTGATTTGATATTTTATGATATGTAAAGTCCTTCAAAAATATATAGGACTTAGTGATAGATCTTTAGCCTTTAATGTTCACTTGTATAGATAAAGAGATCAAATCATAGGTTGATCTATGGCTTGAAAGAAATAGATAGACTCGTAGTCTATCCGGGAGAATATATCAATGTAATGCGTAAGCTAAGTAGGATCAGTAGTCTTTGAGATGATCGTAGTGTATCTGCCTTGAAGGGCCTCTCCACGATCCGAAGAGTGGTCCAGACGTTTGCCGAAACTAACTCAGAGATCGTAGTGTGCTCTCGGAAACGCAAAATCTGCAAGACGAGCAAGTGAAGATCGTAGTGTGCTCTCAGAAACGTAGAGTTTGCAAGATAAGCAAGTGAAGAACGTAGTGTACAAATCCTTGTGAGAAATTGTAGTGATCTCTTACGAACAGGCACCAATATGACAAGACACTACGACATTGATAGTAAAGTGTCATCTGCTTTGTGTCAGAAACATCAAGCCCTATCGTCCATCTAAAGATAGACTCTAACAAATATGGAATGGGTTTTGAACGTTGAAGCTCTCACCAAATTCCAACGCATAAAAAGATATCCTTAGTATCGATCAAAAGAAACGTACTCAAGAAGCTAAGAAAAGGACCATCAAGCGGGAAAACACCTTTTGAAGTGTTAGGTGAGAAAGCAACACGTCAAAGGCCGAGTGTAATTCGTAAGATGTGCGTAAAAGTCTCCATCAAAGCTCGAAATGTCAAACGATTTAATGGCTCATCGATGACTTCAACGGATAGATTTCAAGATCACATATATATGATCAAAGATGATGAGAAAAAAAAGAAGCAAGCATCGAACAAAAACGCACAAGAACACTCAACGCCAACTCTACGATCCGAGAAAAAGGAAAAGCTTGCTCACCTACTCAGCTTTTTCAACAAGTGCTTACTAGCAACCAATAGCATCAATCACGATCTAAACAACATTCAATCAATCAAGTAAGAGTTCCAGTCCGAAGGACTTGAAGAGTTCTAAGTGAATCGTGAGAGACCAAGTCTGGCTGGACTTCAAGAGTTCAAGAGTGAATCTAAGAAGTACCTGATCACCGGGTCTAGAAGGAATCAGTGAGATTCAAGAAGTGTAATGTACATCCTTAGTGGATTTCCTACTCAAGAGTAGAAGAGTGGACTAGAGCTTTTAGTGCTCAAACACTTAAAACTATTGTGTTCATTAACGCTATAATCGCTATAATCGCAATATCTCGCTATAACTGCTATAATCTCTCAATCTCATTAACTCAAGATATATAATGTAAGGTTTTTTTTTCACATATACTCATTCCATTGCATTTGATTACCATCACCTTAAAAAGATTAAAAGAAAAAGTTTTAATTATCTATTCAACCCCCCTTCTAGATATCTATCGTGCTTATCGAACTAACAATTGGTATCGAAGCGGTGTTCTATAATACAACCACAAAGCTTACAGTAGATCCAATGGCACACTTACCAAGAGAATCAAAGATCGGAGGAGGCAAAGAAGCCACCAATGTGCAACAAAGAAAAATTTGCTAACCGAAGGTTAGGATGCAAGCTTATATGGATGCAATAGATGAAGATCTATTTGAAACTGTTCGTAATGGGCCCTATGTTCCTACAAAGCTTGCACCAACTACGATGACCCAAACAGTACGATCAAGGTCAAGGAAGAATGGACTGAGAACGAGAAGAGAGAGTCATTCCAAATGACAAAAAGGCCAAAAACATCTTGTTCCAATCTTTAGAAGATGATCTGTTCAAAAATGTGGTCAACAGCAAAACAACAAAGGAGGTTTGGGAAGCACCGCTCATCATGCATGAAGGAACAAAAGAAGTCGAGAAAACAAACAATCTCTCTCGACTCAAAGAATACGAGATGTTCGCCACGCTCAAGGAGAGAATGTTATCGCCACTTACTTACGAAGATTTAATGTATCGCTTAACTCTCTACGAGCCTATGGGAAGATCTATCCTAACAAAGATCTAATCATAAAGTTCATGAGAGCCTTACCAAGCAAGTGGGATGCCAAACCACTACCATTAGAGAATCCAAAATCTACATGAAATGACTGTTCAACAAATAGATGGCAACCTTCTCACATATGAACTGGAGCCGACTCAACGAAAGCGTAAACCTTATCTCAAAGAAGGAAGAAGGATAAAGGTGTAGCCCTTAAAGCAACAGATAACGCCCAAAAGTCAAAGATCAAGTTGATTCTGACTATGATGAAGATGATGATGAGGACCTTGCAATGCTAGTAAAGAGGCTAAGAAGGTTCATGCGATGAGGCAAAACCAACAAGCCAAAGAAAGTCAGCAACTACAACAGCCAGGAGCAAATGAACGACCTATGCTACAATTGCAAGAAATCGGGCCACTTCATTGCAAATTGCAACAAACCTCTCAGAGAAGAACTCAAGAAGAAATCTCATTCAAAGAAAGAATATAGAGGCAACAAAGGGCCACAGAAGAAAGAAAAAGGTCTTGTAGCTGGAGGATCGTGGAGTGATTCAGACAATGACTCAACTTCTGGATCTGGGGATGATGAAGACCCTCAAATAGCAAATCTCTGCTTGATGGCCAAAAATGCAAGGGACAAACAGAACTCCAACATACACGAAGTAAGTATCGATGAGGTATTTGACTTCAACTCTCTTGATGTAGATATTGATGATCTTAGAACTGCATTGCATGGCATAACATCTGATCTACACCAATACATGAAGTGGTTTAGAGTTCGCTTAAGGATTATTCACTTCTTCAAAAGGAGAAAGAAAAGGCTCAAGAAGAACTGGAAACAGCCCTTCTCAATGCTAATTCTTTCTCTGAGCTTGAAGCTGAGAATAAGCTCTCAAGACAAACAAATGAACTCAGTGCAAAACGAGAGTCTAGTCTAACCTCAAAAATTGAGGATCTAGAAAAGACCATCTCCACATGGAATAAATCTTCTTCATCCATGGATTCTTTAATCTCTAATCAGAGAAATGTCTCTGATAGAACAGGGCTAGGCTTTGGGGGATCTATCTCAGAGTCATGTGTGGAAAAAGCAAAGGATGTTAACACTAGTAATGCCTCAAGCTTTAGTAGAGGCATTATATTTATGAAATCCTCACAGAATGATGAGCCTCACAAACCCCGCCTGCTTAATTCAATTCATATTCCCGTAAGTAAGGGATCTCATATCGTCTAGGTTTCGTAAAGAGAAAAGCAATCTAGCTACTACTCATCAACCTCGAAGGATCGTAGAGTCCAATAAAATCAACTCTACGAACCAACCAGGAAGACACAATAGAAGTAAGATATACTCTCCTCAATTAATGAAACAAGAGAACACATGGAAAAGGGGATATCACCTCAAGAGAGGATGACCAATAACCCACAAAAGCCCAAAATGGAGGAAGAACCTTCACACACACACACACTTATACGCATCATATCAAATGCTTTGAATGCCACAGAGTCGGGTCACAAGGTCATGCGAATTGTCATTATAATTCCATGCACGTGAGACCCAAAATCAAGCGTTTGGGTCCCCAAGGGTACTAACATAGTAGGACCCATGCAAATATGGGTACCAAAATGAAGGCTTAATGTTACCTCAGAAAGGAGCTCCACTTAACACAACCTCGGTATCTCGATATAGGATGTTCAAGGCACATGATCGGGAACAAAGCCCTTCCGCCTAACTTCAT
Source organism: Panax quinquefolius (assembly GCA_020205615.1). Lineage (NCBI taxonomy): Eukaryota > Viridiplantae > Streptophyta > Magnoliopsida > Apiales > Araliaceae > Panax > Panax quinquefolius. Next base: position 25,812,783 of record CM035153.1, read on the forward strand.
AGAGAAGGAGGGTCCCTCATGGCCATATTTGGAGATAATGGCACTAGCAAGACAAGAGGCTATGGCTCAACCAAAAATGGTGCAAGATCATTCAAGAAAGTGGCCATGTGGAAGGACTACAAAGACAACCTTCTAAGCATTAGCCAACTCGTGACAAGGGTCATCAAGTAACATTCATCAACAATCAATGTCAAGTCCGAGACTCAAGACATCCGCAATAAAGCTAACCGAACAAGAGAAGGAAATGTCTACACAAAGAAATCTTGGACAACTAAGCTCGACGAGACAATATGCTTTCTCTAAAGCATCCAAGAAATGAGTCAAGCTATGGCATCAAGATTATCTCATCTCAACTTCAAAAGTATGTCCAAATTAGCTTCAAAAGATCTAGTCAGCAGCCTACCCAAATTCAACTTCATTAAAGAAAGGCCCCGCAATGCCTCACAACTTGGGAAATGTACTGTAAGCTCATTTAAGAGCAAAACCATCAACTCAATTGACAAGCCTCTCGCAATTACTACATACGGATCTTTTTGGACCAATTCCAACGACGAGCCTTGGGGAAAGAGATACTCACCGGTCGTAGTCGATTTACTACACCAAATTTATACGGGTATTCTTTCTAACCTCAAAAGATGAAACAAGCCCCAACTAATCAAGATGTTCAAGTCGGTGATGAATGAGAAAGGAGAGAAAATCAAGGCCATAAGAAGTGATCATGGCAGAGAATTCGACTTCTCTCAAAATGGATCGATTCAAGATGCATAATGGGATTAGTCATAACTTCTCACCCACGAACTCCCCAACAAAATGGAGTTGCCGAGAGAAAGAACATGACATTAATAGAGGTCGAAGGACTCTACTAGTCATGCAATTCATCTACCGAGTACTACTCAAGGGCAGTAGCGGCCAACACCGCATGTTATACTCGTAATAGATCACTCATACACTCTACGATTAAGAAGACTCCTTATGAACTTTGGAAAGGAAGAAAGCCAAATGTCGGTTACTTTCATGTGTTCTACGCTGCATGCTACATACTCAACAATGGAAAGCAAGATTTGACAAAGTTTCAACCAAAATCGATTTAAGGAATCTTTCTTGATATGCCATGCATGCTAGAAGGCCTACAGAGCGCTTCAACAAGAAGACACTCGAGTGTAGAAGTTTCAATTCACATCATCTTTGATGAAACAGACTTAGACAAAATAAAGCTCCAAGACATCAAGCGACTAATAAGCTCGTATACACTACTTAACGAGGTCGTTGAGCCCAATACTACGATCGTAGTGCTCGATAATGAAATCGCTGAAAGCAAGAGAATGAGATCGTAGAGAGGCCTATGCCGCATAAAATTGAACCTCCACATCAAGAAGAAGAAATAGATCTTGAAGATCTAAGACAAGAAGGCATAAGAATGGATGTTCCAACAGAAGCGAGATGGGCAAGAGATCACACTCAAGATCTAATCATCGAGATCCGAACGCAAGAGTCAAGACAAGAGTCAAGCTACTCAAAATGAATGCTTCTATCTAAGCTTCCTATCTCAAATAGAACCAAAGAAGATAGAGGATGCTATGGAAGATTCCAAATGGATAGAGGCTACGCAGAAGAACTTAATCAGCCTCGAGAGAAGAAAAGTTTGAGATCGGTCCCAAGACCAAAGAACCATCCTCAGAATTGGAACCAAGTGGGTCTTCGTAAATAAGATGGATGAAGATGGGGTGATAACAAGGAATAAGGCTAGACTAGTAGCCAAGGGCTACTCGTGAGAAGAAGGTATCGACTATGATGAGACATTTGCACCGCTGCTGCACTAGAAGCCATCAAAATATTCCTCGCCTTTCACGCTCACATGAAGTTCAAAGTCTTTCGATGGATGTCAAAAGTGCATTCTTGAATGGTGAACTTCAAGAAGAAGTCTATGTAGAAGCAAATTTCTCCGTGTTTCATCAATCCATCTCTTTCTAATTATGTCTTTAGATTAGACAAAGCCTTATATGGTCTCAAACAAGCACCTAGAGCATGGTATGAAACACTGACTAACTTTCTCATTGAAAATGAATTTACTAGAGGTAGAGTAGATACCACACTATTTCTTAGAAAGCATAAAGATAAGGTCCTATTAGTTCAAATGTATGTTGATGATATTATCTTTGGTTCTACTGATGAAAAGTTATGCAAGAGATTCTCCAAGCTTATGTAGAGCAAATTCGAAATGAGCATGATGGGTGAGCTGAACTTCTTTCTTGGACTGCAAGTAAAGCAGACTGATGAAGGAATTTTTATAAACCAAGCCAAGTACATTAAAGACTTACTCAAGAAGTACGGCATGGAATCAGCCTCTCCCATAAAAACCCCAATCGCTCCTGCAACCAAGCTTGACAAAGATGAAAAAAGTAAAAGTATTGATATAACTCAATACAGAGGTATAATAGGCTCTTTTTTTATATCTTACCGCCAAGAGACTGTATATAATGTTTGCAAATACGCATTTGTGCTAGATTTCGTGCATGTCCTAAAGAATCTCATTTAACTGTCAGAAGAGGATTTTCAGGTACCTCAAAGGTACACCCCACTGGGGGCTTTGGTATCCCAAGGAATCCTCATTCGAGCTAACAAAGTTATACAGATGTCGATTTTGCAAAATCGCAAAATAGATAGAAAAAGTACCAAAGTGCACTTGTCAATTACTAGGTAATGATTTGTGTCCCGGTTTAGCAAGAAGCAAAACTCAAGATTCACCTCAACCGTAAGTTTAGTACATTATCACCGGCAATTGTTGCTGCTCGATCCTATGGATGAAAAATCAACTAGCGAGATTATGGGTTTGAATTCAAATCCATACCTATTCATCAGGATAACACAAGTGCAATTGCTATAACTCATAATCCCGCTCATGCACTCTAGGACTAAGCATATAGAAATAAGATATCACTTCATTAGGGATCATGTATAAAATGGAAATATATCTTTACAATATATCCCTCATCGAAAATCAACTTGTCGATGTTTTTACAAAACCTCTAGATGAATCCAGATTCAACAAACTAATAAGTGAGCTAGGCATGCTTAACTTACAAACCTGAAATATTATGCTCCAGTTTGTGCTAACCATACAGATTTAAGGGCTATGTCCAAAATCAAAGACATAATCAAAGGAAGTCCACGATCGTAGAGCCAAAGTGTCATAAAACTCAACGAACGCTGAATAGAATCAACGATCGTAGTACAGACTCAACGGTAGCTGAGCTACATCAACAAAACCAAAGGAGCACCCAATGATGATCAAGCATAAATCTAAGCATTCTCCTTGATAAGTGCCTCAGGGACATACCTAACCCTTGTTTCATTCAAGAGGTTGGCCCTTCCCGAGCTACCTTAAATCAAGAAGAAAGCTAAACCAAAGGTTCACAACGAGAACTTGATCAGACTCTCACGATTGCTAAGTCGACTAAATGGTCGCACTCTACAAGTGCAGCTCGTGACTTCACGCAACGCAGATCGACTTTCGCAGATCGATTCGACGATCAATGCATACACGACTCAACGACTCCAAGGACCATCTCAACGATCGTAGTCCCACTAAAGAATCCCAGAAGAAGTTAAGGGAAATTCAGTACAATCCTTCTCTGTCAAAAATTCGTAGAGCCAAGCAAAGTTCGACACCTGTACCACTAAGAAAAATAGAGAGAGGGAAGTTTCAAGTACAAATTAAAATCGTCTTTTTAAAATCTGAAGTTCAAAAGACCATCTCTCTCTTCTTATCTCAAGCAGAAACCCTAAATTAGTAGCAAGCTCTGTTAACCTCACTTTCTACAAAGAAATCAATGGCAGCTTCCAGTGTTGTCTCCGGCTACAGACTATGTTTCGACGAGTTTAAAACGGCTAAACCCCAATTTCACAAGACATTATCGCTACTGAAGAAGGCAGGTCTCGAAGAAGCCTTGGGTACTGACATATTGATCTACCCAAAGCTGGTAAAAGAATTCTATAATAACGGAGTGTTTGAAAACAACACCATCACCGTGAAAGTAAGGAACGTCCAAATCAAATTAAGAGTCAAGACATCAATCTAGCCCTAGGGCTCAAATCAAGGGTATCCATCCTTAGATGGAATAGACTTCCATAAAGGTCTCAAGAAAATGCATCACAAGAAATCACCCTCCACAAAGGATACAAAAAGAAGGAGTTTCCACAGAGGTACGAAGTTTCGGTCGACATTGTTGGAAAATGCATATGTTGTAAAAGCTCAGTCACGACTCAATGAATGAAATACAACTCAAACTCATGATCGCTTATATGCTATAAAAAATTCAACTAAACTATGGGGCTTTATTACTTGAATGGATTGAAAATGGTTGGTTAGCTCCAAGAAGACAAAGAGCTCTCGTAAGATGCTCTACTTGACGATTTATCAAGATTATCCTATAAAGTCGCTTTGGTGACCTGATTGAGGATGATGAAGGAGAAGCCATAAACCCAAATCGATGAATGACCCAAAGAAGCTTGTTTGAAAACCGGAAGAGAAATCCAAATTTAAAATGTGAAGTTGATGTCCAATCCAAAGGGTCGAACCGGTGAGATAAAAGGAACAGAGTGCCGGTGGAATATGTCTGTTGTAAAGGAAACTGAGGAAGAAGAAGAAGAAACTAACCAAGTAGAACCCATTGCTTTAATCAGAAAGAGCAAAGGGAAAAGGAAAGCCAGAACTACAGAAGAACCTCAAGGATCCACCACCAACAAGCCTGTAGAGTCCTCAAAAATTGAGACTCTAAGGATCCTAAGGAGAAAGGAATAGCAAGCAGAGGCAGAAGAAGATAGAGTAACTATATCTCAGTTGTTGAAGATGAGTAAGACTAGCCACAAAAGTAAAAAGCCATCAGCCTCTTTGATCGTCGAGTCCCCTCCGATTGTAGAGCCTAGACCAAATAAGGAAGCAACTACATCAAATATCTTGGCTGATCTGAAGGACACAACTGAAGAGAGTCCTGAGGCTTTAGCATAGACTAAAAGGCCAAGAAGGAAACTGGTTAAGAAGTATATTCTTACCAATGAAGAAGTGCTAAAGAAGGAAAGCAAAAGAACTGAAAAGCAAAAAAGGAACCAAAGAAATGAATGTCAAGTAGTGTGCTCATACTAAGAGGGGAGATGCCTCAAGATCTTCCACCGAGGATGCTCCAAATTGAGGGGGAGCTATTGACACTTCAAAAGAATGATCAAGCTTAGGGGAGGATCATGCCACCTCAATAGCCAAAAAGAAAAAGAAATTCTCGAGGAGATAATGAAGAACCCAAGCAATCGACATAATAATGGAATCATCCAAAGTAAAAATAGAGAGAAGATGATGAGATTGAGATCATTGTCAGTAGGCATTGATGGGCATGTAAGAGCCACCTATGAGCAACTATTTGCATATCTTCCTATGATGCCCTTCCACCGAGCTCAAATTCAACTCTTGGGATCACATGTTCGAGTTTCAAAGAGTATCCAAATATCTCAAGATTTCTTGCAAATGGATTCCTGTGGAAATTCAATTTTCCAAGAAGCTTCTCTCAATGCCCTTCTCCTTAGAGAACACACTTGAGGTACTATCTATCCCCACTCCCTTCAGAATTAATCATTTGCCACCACCCTCATTTAATCAATTCTATGAATCCCCACAATGGTTAGAAGTAATTCTTCATCCACTGAATCAATTTCCAGTTAAAGAATCTCAAAATTCTGTAACTGAGGAACCAAATAAGATCAACTCCTTAATGCTCACTCAGCCTACTACCTCTACGATCCCTGACTCTAGCCCCCTGGTAGAGTATCCACCATAAATCGTAGAGTCACTAAGCTCCAACATCCAAACACAAGCCCCTCCTTCAGATATTCCCTCCTTATCTAAAAATGAATGCTTCAATCTTGAACTTGCTGTCTACTCACTGCAAGATAAATTCAAGAGCACGTCACCTCCCTCACAAATTCCAAATCTAGATGAAATCCTATCAGAGCTATCCACAAAGGCTGATTTGTCAGCTATGTCAAAGAAAGTAATCAAAGAACTAGACGAGAGCCTTGAAGATCATACTGCACTGATACAGCTAAGATTGACATCAATGCTGCAAACAATCTTCCAGGCTCCCTGAGCTCCGAACTGTCTAAAACACTCAAAGAGATTATCAAAGAAATGCTACAAAGCATAAAGGATGTGGATGATATTCACTTCCTCGCAGCCTAAAAGACATCGGATGTCATCTTGATTCTACAAAAACTCAAGAATCTCGTAACCAACCGATGATACAAAGCATCCAAAATCTTCAGATCATCACAAAAGAATTTCAATAATTCTATGTCAAGAATGGCCAAAGAAATGTATAACATTCTCTCCATCCTTCAAAGAAAAGGAAGCTAGGTCCAAGCTCTAATCAAAGAAAATAGAGAAGACATTGCTCAGACCAAGAGTCACCAACGAGCTTGTTCAAGGCCTTAATCGCCTTTCGAGATGACATTCAACCCTCGATGTCGACATAAAGGGGAGAGAATAAAGGTAAAGGAGGAGATCAGGAGGCAAAGGCAAAAGGCAAGGTCTCCAACCTCAATCCTCAAGGAATCCTTCTTCAAGGCGCATCCACCAAAGACTCCACGATCCAAATCATCGACTCAACGATCTCGATCAAAGAAGAAATATTAATGGCTCAACCCTTAAGGAGTTAGGGCCACCACCACCTCTCATACTGGTAACAACAACAACAGTCTAAGAATGCCAATTGGAGATCCTGCATTCATGAATAGACATGATCACAATCCAAGGCTAAGCCCAAGTGAGCTGGAAGATCTGGCCAGAAGAGATGAAGCAAGCAGAAAGAGGAGAGCTGAGGAATATGCAAATCCTCCAAGAAGCAAAAGGCCAAAGAAATAGAGATAAGTTGAATTTCAAATTGTATTGATGTAGTCATTCTTAAATGTAAAATCTGTCTCCATACATCAATAAATTCATGCTTATTCTCTAGAAATTTCAGCTGCTCACTGAAATACTAAGTCATGTTTACTTTTCTGCAACTGCATATAAAACTTTATAATCATGACAACAAATCTCCTTGGTTATGTCAACATCAAATAGGGGGAGATTGTTGGAAGAATGCATATTGTGATTTGATGTTTTATGAAACTACTCATGATTATATAAAAGTCCTTCAAAGAATATATGTACAAGGACTTAGTGATAGATCAAAAGTGTTAGGTTGATCTTAGCCTTTAGAGTTCACTTGTATAGATAAAGAGATCAAATCATTAGGTCGATCTATGGCTAGAAAGAAATAGATAGACTCAGTAGTCTATCCGATCGATCAATGTAATGCAGAAGCTAGAGCAGGATCAGTAGAGTCGAGATGATCGTAGTGTATCTCGCCTCAAGGGCCTCTCCACGAATCAAGAGTGGTCCAGACGTTTGCCGAAACTAACTCAGAGATCGTAGTGTGCTCTCGGAAACACAAAATCTGCAAGACGAGCAAGTGAAGATCGTAGTGTGAAAAGATCGTAGTGTGCTCTCGGAAACGTAGAGTTTGCAAGATAAGCAAGTGAAGAACGTAGTGTGCAAATCCTTGTGAGAAATCGTAGTGATCTCTTACGAATAGGCACCAATATGACAAGACACTATGACATTGATAATAGAGTGTCATCTGTTTTGTGTCAGAAACATCAAGCCCTATCGTCCATCTAAAGATAGACTCCCACAAATATAGAATGGGTTTTGAACGTTGAAGATCTCACCAGTCCCAACGTATAAAAGATATCCTTAGTATTCATCAAAAGAAACGTACTCAAGAAGATAAGAAAAGGACCATTGGGCAGAGAAAAACACCTTTTGAAGTGTTAAGTGAGAAAGCAATCATCGTGTCAAGGGGGGCGTAGTGTAATTCAAGATGTGCGTAAAAGTCTCCATCAAAGCTCGTAAATGTCAAACGCATTTAATGGCTCATCAGATGACTTCAATGGATAGATTTCAAGATCACATATATACAGATCAATGACAGATGAGAAAAAAAGAAGCAAGTACTGAACAAAAATGCACAAGAACACTCAACGCTCAACTCTACGATCTGAGAAAAAGGAAAAACTTGCTCAGCTACTCAGTTCTTTCGAACAAGTGCTTACTAGAAACTAAATAGCATCAATCACGATCTAAACAACATTCAATCAACTGAAGTAAGAGTTCCAGGTCTGAAGGACTTGAAGAGTTCTAAGTGAACTGTGAGAGACCAAGTCTGCTGGACTTGAAGAGTTCAAGAGTGAACTAAGAAGTACCTAGACTGCTGGTCTAGAAGGAATCTTAGATTCAAGAAGGAATCATCCTTAGATTCAAGAAGTGTAATGGATCCTTAGTGGATTTCCTACTTCATTAGGAGTAAAGAGTGACTAGCTAGAGCTTTCATAATGCTCAACCACTTAAAATATATCGTGGTTCATTAACTCATTCACCGCATATTACCATCACCTTAAAAGATTAAAAGAATGGGTTTTAATATCTATTTAACCCCCCTTCTAGATATCTATCGCTATAACTAACAAAGTCCATCATCAATATTTTATCCTATAACATCAATCAATATACATCTTGAATCAACTCAAGATATATAATCGATCGGTGTTTTTCATATATACTATTCATTCATTCATCTTTTGCACATCAAATTACCATCACCATTTAAAATGATAAAAATATTTTAAAGAAAATGAATCCAAAGAAACAAAAGTTTTAATTATTTTAAACTTCCATTAACACCCTATTTATAGGAAAATGCTTAGAACACCAAAGCAAAAAATTTAATATAATAATATTATTTATAAACTAAATTCCTAAGCACACCACCAGCTGATTTTAACCATTTAACACATGCCCACAAATGAAAAAAAAAACGTTTTTCTTTTAAAAAATATTTAAAACTTCAAAAATCAATTATTCTAGAACTTCAAAACTTTAATAATTCATAATAAATATCCATTTTATAAAAAAAAATTCAAACCTTATGTCTTTTCCATAGGAAATTCCATTCTCTACAACTTTGTAAGTTTAAGTTTTTCCAAATTCCAAACAGAAATTGACTGAAATCCACAAACGGACGATTTTACAAGCTATAATCAAATTTCAGTCAAGAAATGGGGTCCACAAACATGAAAAACATATTTTTAATATTTATTTTAACAAAAATATTCTTCCTCCTCATTTATTCATACATCACACTTTCATTGTAAAATATCACAATTATTATATTATTAAAATATAATAATATATTTAAATGAATTATTTTATCGAGAAAAGATAAAATATCAATTTTCAACAATTGTCACATTAAAATTTTTCTCCATCTATATCCACATAAAATGAATATTTTCCTTATCATATAAATCAAGAATTAAGTATTCACAAATAATAATCTGAGAATCACAATCTTCGACAAACTGCATCGCTCCTCGTGAAAGAGGGGCTTTCAAATAAGGATTTCTCCTTACTAAGACGCAATTAGGTGACCAAACCTCTCCTTAGATGTAACTTTCTAGACATTGTCAATAATGCTATCTAATAATATTATTCAAATAATATAAATTATTGATCCGATAATGAAAATACTTGTGTAGTAGTGACAATTATTGAAACAACAATAATATTAAATATCAACGTAGCAATTATTGAATCAATAAAATAAAATATTGAATAAGAATTATCGTAACAATTATTGAGTAGTGCCTTCTTACGTAAGAATCAATAATTGGTGCAATACCGCAGTCTATCTTGTAACAACGCCAGACATCGTGTGTTTTAACCAACGGTATTCCAACAAAGATTAACGCTTAATAACTACTACCGTTATTTATAAACAACTTATACTTATCGCTTTCTTCATCCAATCGCTTTATGTTATGGGGCCCACACAAGATCAATACTGTTGCATTTAATATATTCTCGATAGTAAGAATATTCCACGACCAAACGAATATTCTCCGATAACAATGAATATTTTATAACCACTTGCTTATTTAAAATATTTGTGCACTTTACCCATAACTAACCACATTAATCAAATAAACCCTTACTATTTCAAAATAATAAATAAAGGAAATTCCATTTTATTTAAAAAAAATCGGGGTCTTAGAGAATATGTTCCTTTTTATTCAAGATTTTAATAGGAACCTCTTCATACGTTAAATCTTCCACTATTTCATCCGGTTCTAACTCAATATTGTGGTTCAGTTCTTCCACATATTTACGTAACATGGATATGTGAAAAATATTATGAACACGAGACATACTTGGCGGTAATGCGAGTCTATAGGCCACAGTTCCGACTCGGTCAAAGATTTCAAATAGGCCAATGAATCAAGGATTGAGCTTTCCTCTCTTTCCAAATCTCGTAACTCCCTTCCATGGACCAACACGCAACAACACATGTTCTCCAACATTGAATTCCACGTCCTTCTGATGAAGATCAACATAACTCTTTTGATGATCTTATGAGGTTTTTATATGTTGCCGGATCATTTGAATCTTTTCCATAGTCATGCGTACCAATTCCGGTCCCAACAACGTTGTTTCACCCACATCGTCCCAACATACTGGAGAACAACACTTACGTCCATACAAAGCCTCGAATGGAGCCATGCCAATACTTGCTTGATAACTGTTGTTGTAGGAGAATTCCACTAATGGCAAGAACTTGTCCCAACTTCCTTTGAAGTCAAGGACATAGAGTCTTAATAGATCCTCAAGAGTTTGAATAGCCCTTTTCGATTGCCCGTCCGTTTGAGGATGATAAGCCGAACTGAATCGTAAATCCGTGCCCATATCTTTTTTCAAACTAACCCAAAACCGTGAAGTGATTTTTGGGTCTCGATCAGAAACTATGGATACTGGCATACCATGCATTCTTACAATCTCATTTATGTAAATAGGAGCAAGACGTTCAAGTGAATAAGTTTCTTGTATAGGTAAGAAATGAGAAGACTTGGTCAATCTATCAACAATGACCCAAATTACATCTATGCCTTGAGAAACCTTGGGAAGACCAGTAACGAAATCCATGGTAACATGCTCCCACTTCCATTCTGGAATTTCAAGTGGTTGCAATGGACCTTTTGGTACTTGATGCTCCGCCTTGACTCGTTGACAAGTTAAACACCTTAAGATAAACTCCGCTATCTCTCTCTTCATATTGCTCCGCCAAAATATATGTCGAAGATCACGATATATTTTAGTACTCCAAGATTGGATTGCAAATGGTGTGTTATGCGCCTCCATCGTGATTTTATACTTTAAATCAGGGTCGGTAGGAACACGAAGTCTAGAGTTGACTCGTAGTATTCCTTCTTCATCGATTATTGCTTCTGGGATAGCACCTTATTGCACTTTCTTCCTCATACACATCAGCTCCATGTCTTTAACTTGAGCAATTTTAACTTTATCGATTAAAGTTGGTTCTACTCGTATGTTTTCCATCATCATGTGGGTCCCTAGAGTCTTTAACTCTATCTCCATTTGCATGTCATACAAAATGGGTCTTTGCGTTGACAATAATGCACTCGTACCTACATATGATCTTCTACTCAATGCGTCAGCTACTACGTTCGCTTTTCTAGGATGGTATTGAATGGTATGATCATAATCTTTCAACAGTTTAAGCCAACGTCGTTGCCGCATGTTAAGTTCCTTTGGGTGAAGAAATATTTGAGGCTTTTATGATCCGTATAGATCTCCACTTTCTCTCCATACAGGTAATGCCTCCAAATTTTAAGTGCGAAGACAACAGCTGCCAACTTTAGATCATGAGTAGGATAATTCCTCTCATATTCTTTGAGTTATCGAGAGGCATAGGCTATGACTTTCCCATGTTACATGAGAACACATCCTAACCCTTTGTCCGAAGCATCACTGTAGATGACAAATCCCTCCGAGCCAGATGGTATTGTCAGAACAGGTGCTAAAATGAGTCTCCTCTTGAGCTCTTGAAAACTTTTCTCACATTATTCGCTCCAACTAAATTTTGTATCTTTTCGAGTCATCTGAGTTAATGGAGTAGCAATTCGAGAAAAACCTTCTACGAATCTCCGATAATAACCAGCTAAGCCGAGAAAGCTACGTACTTCGGTCACTGATTTAGGTTGCTCCCGTCTTTGAATTGCTTCAATCTTTGCCGAGTCAACAGATATTCCATGACTTGATACTACGTGCCCAAGGAATGCTACTTCCTCAAGCCAGAACTCGCATTTCTTCAACTTAGCATAAAGCTTATTTTCACGAAGCTTTTGCAGTATCAGCCTCAAGTGTTGCTCATGATCTTCACGGCTTTTGGAATATATGAGAATGTCATCAATAAAGATAACCACAAAATGATCCAAATATTCCTTGAATACTCGGTTCATCATATCCATGAAGGCAACAGGAGCATTAGTCAATCTAAAAGACATGATTAGGAATTTATAATGCCCGTACCGAGTTCTGAAAGTCGTCTTTGGAATGTCATCGGTTTTAATCTTCAGTTGGTGATATCTGGAACGAAGATCAATCTTTAAAAGGAATTTGGCGCCTTGCAACTGGTCAAACAGGTCATCAATGCGAGGCAACGGGTATCTATTTTTGACAGTGACATGGTTCAACTCCCTATAATCAATACAAAGTTGCATACTCCCATCTTTCTTCTTCACGAATAGAACAGGAGCACCCTAAGGAGACGTACTAGGACGAATGAAACCGATGTCTAACAATTCCTGCAGTTGGGTCTTTAACTCCTGAAGTTCAATAGGAGCCATTCGATGTAGGACTTTGGAAATGGGTTTCAGATCGGGTTCAAGGTCGATACAAAATTCAATTTCACGCTCTGGGGTAGGCCAGAAGTTCTTCGTGGAATACGTCAGAAATTTATTAACAATAGAAATATCATTCAGAACTGACGTATTTTTGTTTAAATTCGTGACATGAGTTAAGAAAGCTTGACATCCGTTTTTCAATAAACGAATAGCTTTATGGCTTGAGATGACAGAGATTGATTTTAATGGTTTGGTTGCTTGAATTCGCATAATAAGTAGGTTAAGAATATGAAAGCTAACAACCTTATGAAAACAATCAATTTTTGCATGATGAGTAGTTAACCAATCAATCCCTAGAATTACGTCAAATGCAAGTATTTTCAATGAAATAAGATCGACAAGTAATGTGAGGGTACCGATTTGAACCAAATAAGACTTATAAACAGTGGATGTAATAAAGGTTTCTCCCAACGGAGTTTCAATAGATAAGTCAAAGTCTAATTTTTCCGGAGTCAAATTTAAACATTGAGCGCAAGTAGGAGAAATAAAAGAATGGTTTGAACAGGTATCAAATAAAGTATAGACTTCGCTAGAGTTTATGATTAGTTTACCCGTGATAACCTCATTCGGGTTCCTTGCTTTCTCGGAGGTTACGACAAACGCTCTCCCTTGAGCTATTGGTTTTGACTTTTCTGGAACGGCCTTTGGTGCCTCCATCCCAGCTGGAATTGGCTTCCCTGAATGACAAAATCGAGCTAGGTGACCTTCTTTTCCACAATTGTAACACATTTTGGACTGCTACGCACAGTTTGGACTGATATGTCCCTCATCTCCGCATTTGAAGCATATGATAGGTGGTCGTTCTCCTTCCTTAACAAAGGGTGTTGGTGCTGACGTCTTTCCATCATTGTTGAATCTCCTCTTCTTGAAATGTCCACTTTTATTGTCTTGGCCATGATTACCACCGAAGTGGTTACCATTTCTGGCATGTTGATTCCCTCCACGTTTGTTGTCACTGCTTCGATGACTGCTACCACTGATATTATCGACTGCTCTCTCTTGGTTAGGTTGACACATTATCGTGCTCCAATAACTGAGCCCTATTTACAACATCTGAATACAAACACAGTTTGTGAGAGATAAGGTATTGACGTATCTCGGGTTTCAAACCTCTTAGAAACATCCGTGTCATTCTCTCTTTGTTATCAACTAAGTGGGACGCAAACCGGGATAACTCGACAAACTTAGCTTCATACTATGACACGGTCATATTATTTTGCTCCAACTTGATGAACTCTACCTCCTTCATGTGACGAATATTTTCTAGAAAGTACTTGTCGTTGAACAGTTCTTGGAACTTCTCCCAAGACATTTTGAGTGCGGCAGGCTGGGTACGCTTTACAGATTCCCACCAGTAATCTGCCTACATGAAGGTGGCAAAGGGAAACTTTTGCTCCTCAGAGCATCCTAAAACATCAAATATCTTGGTGATCTACTTTATCCACGTCTTCGCCTTAAGTGGTTTTGGCTCTCCCAAAAACTCCGATGGTCACAACTCTTTGAACTGCTTAGCGGTGATCGTCTGAGAGTTTCCAGTGTTTCCACCTACATTATGAACAGGAGCCGCTCTCTCCTGATGTTGCATGAATTGCATAAAGCCTCTGAACATCCCATCGTTCATCATTTGATCGGTGTTGTTGTTTACCTGTGGATTATTGTCTTCCTGTTGCACATTATCCTGGGTATTGATCTGTGGTGACTCAACGGTCTCCTGTGCTCCATTGCTATTCTCAATATTCTCGGATGTCATTTTCAAATACTGCCACAAAATAGGGGTTAATTAACATACCACATATTATCCCTATATTCTGACCGACCAATTAAATACCAATTAAACTTAGGTAGGTCATACTAGCAAAGGAATTCCCCGTCTCTCCCCTCCTAGTTCTTGTCTCACATCTCAGCCAGGGATCATATCCCTAAGCTTTGATACCAACTGTGACGCCCCCAAAATAGATATACATCACCCATTCTAAGTCGCCAAATACATGGTACAAAATACAAATACAAACTTAAATATACAACATGAGTTGTGAGTTTTAATACAAATATTATCTTCTAGACAGTATTCAAACTTAAAATAAGTCCTCAATACATTTATTATCACACTATTCCACGTAATAGTGAGGACTACTAATGCAAACATCCGGACCAATCACTCGCCTCGACTAGTCCCAAATTTATATTCTCATTTCCTGAAGAGAACAATGAAAGCAAAGGGTGAGCTCAACTAGACCGGTAAGAAATATTATGACTAAGATAATGCAAAATAAATTATCGTTAGCCTTCAACAGTGTTAAACTGATAAAATACAATAGACAGCAAGTTTAATTACAGCGGAACAAGCAATCCATTAGAAGAGTCAAGTAGAGCATGATATCTACCATCTTCTATGATTTAAAAGAATTTATCATCAATTTTATCGTTGAGACTCAGCTTAATAAATAATTCACATCATCGAATCACCCTTTCACTACGACCAAGGATATTCATTAGTATCACAACCACAAATTATCCATACAATACGGGCCAAGGATATTCGTGTTTTCATCAATGATCATGATCATGCCAACAACTGTCCATCAATGCACTACATGTCAATGATGACTTTTACCACATCATTTGTAACATTACGGTCATGATTATACCGAATAATCCCTGGTCATAATCATACCAAGTCCATCTATGCACTACGGGCCAAAGATGACTTTCATAATAATATAAGCATGAGGATGATGACAATAATATAAGAATTCAATTAAAAGAAAGCAAATGATAAATTTTTAAAGAATTATAATTTAATTTATCCAGAATTCAATAATGTTCAAATTATCAGCATGATACTGCTTTGTGGAGTAAAATTCAAGAATAATATTGTATCAAAAATAATTTGGACCGAAAAGAAATCAATTTTTATCATAAAAAAGTACCCCGGGTGAATAGTAAATGAGTGAATAGTAACCTCAGGAATAGTAACCTTGTGAATAGTACTCCAGCGTGAAAAAGTTAAAACTTATCAAGGATGCTCAGAATAATATTTTCATGAAAAAATACTGGATGAAGCGCAAATATCAAGGATATTCTACTAATTTCATGGAGTATAGAAGCCAAAATTTTAACAAAATGAGTGTAGAATTCGAAATCTGAAACGAAATAATATTACTTAGATACTATAGAGTATGGAAGAAAATATTATTTCTTACGAGTATTGAACAAAAATAACATCTCTTACCTTGAAAAGAAGAGTATTCCAACTGGTATAGCGGGAATATTCTTGAAGAAAACTTTCACTGTTTTCTACGCTCAAAGCTTTCTAAAACTCGAAAGAAATACGCTCAATATTATACAAGAAGAATTCTCTGATTTTGGTGTGATTTTCAATCCTTTCAATATTTTTAACAACATTTATTCATCATTATTATTATTCGCAATATTTAACAACCAGATTATTTCCAGGAAAGAGGGGGCTTTCCAATAAGGATTTCTCCCTATTGGCGCGCAATTAGGTGACCAAACCTCTCCTCGACAAAACTTTCTAGACATCGTCAATATTGTAAATAATAATATGAATAACTGTATCGTCTCAATTATTGATTTAATAATATATAAATATTGACAATAATTGAATCAAATAACGTGAGATACTATGCAGCAATTACTGTAGCAATAATTGAACAAAACTGAGAGACTTCTCACGTAAGCATCAATAATCAATATCGTGCTACTATGCTTCACGCCATCCATCGTATTCTTTTTTTACCAACGGGTATTTCAACGATTAACCATAAAACTTTTTGTCAGTTATTATTTTTATAAAAAGATATTTTTGTCATTTTCTCAATCCGACAATAATTCCGTTGTGGGGTTCACCAATGATTGTGTCGTCGTACGAATATTCCCTGATAAAACGAATATTCCTCGACCAATTGAATATTATATAACAACTTGCGTACTTTGAAAAATCTATAAATATTACTCACAACTATAACATTATATCAAACTCACTCCTTAATATTCAAAAATGATATTTATAGAAAATTCATCTTTATTCATAAAAGTTGGGGTCTTACAGTTATGAGTACGACGTAGTTAACACAAAAATCCATTTTGTACGACTTACAAAAGATGAAGATAGAGGTAAAGACTCCAAGAACCTACGTGAAGATAGCAAATATACGATTAGAACTGACATTAATCGATAAAGTTAAAGCCGCTCAGGCTACAGACTCAGAGTTGATGAATGTGAAGAAGAAGTTTCAAGAGGG
Source organism: Panax quinquefolius (assembly GCA_020205615.1). NCBI lineage: Eukaryota > Viridiplantae > Streptophyta > Magnoliopsida > Apiales > Araliaceae > Panax > Panax quinquefolius. The sequence goes on from CM035153.1 coordinate 25,829,894, forward strand.
CGTTATTCTAGAAGCAAGAATCGACGAAGAGAGGAAATCTCAATCCTCGATTCATTGGCCCATTAAAAATCCTTGACCGAGTAGGAACTGTGGCTTATAGACTCGCTTTATCGCAAAGTATGTCTCGTGTTCATAAAGTTTTTCACATATCTATGTTACGTAAATATGTGGAAGACCCGAACTATATTATTGAGTTAGAACCGAATGAAATAGCGGAGGATTTAACGTATGAAAAGGTACCTGTTAAAATCTTGAATAAGAAGGAACATATTCTACGCTCCAAGGTTCTACCTCAAGTCAAAGTTTTGTGGAGAAATTACGATGTTGAGGAAATGATCTGGGAGTTAGAATCTGAAATGAAATCAAGGTATCCTCGCATCTTCGACATACCAGGTACGTACGCCAATTTCGAGGACAAAATTTCATAAGAATGGGAGGTTGTAAGACCCCAACTTTTATGAATAAAGATGAATTTTTTTTCGAAATATATTTTTGAATATTATGGAGTGAATTTGTTATAATGTTATAGTTGTGGGTAATATTTATAAATTTTTCAAAGTATGCAAGTTATTATAAAATATTCGATTGGTCGGGGAATATTCGTTTTAACGGGGTCAGAAAATGACAGAAATAACTTTTTATAAAAATAACGGCGGAAGGTTTACCGTTAACTATTGAAATACCCGGTGATGAAAAGTATAGTAATACGCGTGGTTGCAAAGTAACACATGGTATTTGATGTTTACGTGAGAAGTCACTCAGATATACTCAATTATCGCTACAGTAATTGTTGCATAATATCTCACATTATTGATTCTATTATTGTCACAGTATCATCTGCATAATATTTTATATTATTAAATCAATAATTGAGATGACAAATTATTCATATTATTATTTGCATAATTAACAATGTCTAGAAAGTTCTGTCGAGGAAAGAGGTTTGGTCACCTAATTGCGAGCCAATAGGGAGAAATCCTTATCGAAAAGCCCCCTCTTTCCTGAGAATGATCTGATTGTTAATATTGCAAGTTATATTATTGATGAATAAATGTTGTTAAAAATATTAAGGGAATTTTTATGAAGTATTTGTTGTAAGTTTGACGTATTATTTGGACTCCCACTTACTTATTTTTCTAAATAATTGGAAGAAAGTTATAAAGTATATATATATATATATATATATATATATATATATATATATATATATATTTGGCATGTGTGTGTGTGTGTCGTGTGTGTGAGTGTGTATGTGTGTGGTGGGAGAAAAAGGGGATGGGGGGAAGATGCCTTGAAAGAAAGGGCATTATGTGGTGTGTGGTGGGTGGTGGTGAGTTGCCCGGAAAAAGAGGGAAGTGTGTGATGTGTGTGGGTGTGTGTGATTATATATATAATTTGTGTGTGTGTGTGTGTAAATGTGATATATATATATATAAAGTTTTATTTTATTATATTATAAATAAAATATATTATATTTTACTATGCATAGTACTGCATAGTGTTGCATAGTAAAATCAATTTTTTTACATTTTAGCCGAACGTCGCCCGTGATTTTCTCCCACTGTTCACTCGTGAATAAATTCTAAATAGTATTCTTCCATTGTCTTATAAATAGGATGTTCAGTTTAGAGATAAAAATCACACCAGAATTAAAGAATTCTTCTTCTATAATATTGAGCGTATATTTTAGAGTTTAAGGAAGCTTTGAGTGTAGAAAACAGTAAAAATTTTCTTCAAGAATATATCCCCTCTATACCAGTTAGAATACTCTACTTTTTAAGTTAATGGATATTATTTATTTCATATTTGCTTACGATATTATTTTTCGTATTCATAAGAAATTTATTTTGTTCAATATTCCTAAGAAATATTATCTTCATTTAATATTCGTAAGGAATATTATCTTCGTTTAATATTCGTAAGGAATATTATTTTTGTTCAACAGTTGTAAGGGATATTATTTTTGCTCAATATTCGTAAGAAATAATATTTTCTTTCATACTCTGTAGTATGTGAATAATACTATTTCGTTTCAGATTCTGAATTCTACATTCATTTTGTTAAAGTATTTCTTCTATACTCCTTGAAATTAGTAGAATATTCTGAAAATTTGCGCTTCATCTAGTATCTTTTCATGAAAATATTATTCTGAGCATTCTTGATAATTTTTGATCTTTTATGTCGAGTTACTATTTATGGGGTACTATTCCCGAAGTACTATTCACGAGATACTATTCACTCGGGTACATTTACCCGGGGTACTATTCATGACAAAAATTATTTTTTTTTCGGTTCAAATCATTTTTGATATAATATTATTCTTGAATTTTACTTCACAAAGCAGTATCATGTTAATAATTTGGACATTAGTGAATTCTGGATAAATTAAATTGTTAACGTCTTTAATATTTATCCTTGATCTCATTTGATTGAATTTTTATATCATTGTCATCATCCTCATGCTTATATTGTGATGAAAGTCATATTTGGTCCGTAGTGCATAGATGGATTGTTGATTGGTATGATTATGACCAGAGATTATTCGGTATAATCATGACCTGTAATGTTACAAGTGAAGCGACAGTTGTTGGTATGATCATGACCTTGGGTTCTCTTCGGCCAAGGGTGCAAAGATGAATTATTTTATGGCATGATCATGACCATTGATGAAAATACGAATATCCTTGGCCCGTAGTATATGGATAATTCGTGGTCGTGATACTAATGAATATCCTTGGCCAGTAGTGCATGAATAATTCAGTGATGTTGATTATTTATTAAGCTGAGTCTCAGTGATAAAATTTATGATTAAACTTTTAAATCATAAAAGATAATAGATATCATTCTCTACTTGACTCTTCTAATGGATTGCTTATGCCACTAAAGTTGTTGATCTAAAACTTGTTGTTTATTGTATTCTAACAGTTGTTATACTGTTGAAGGCTAAGAATAATTTATTCTGCATTATCTTAGTCATAATATTTTTACTTTGCCATTTGAGTTTTCACCTTTCTTTTACTGTTCTCTTCAGGAAATGAGAATATAGCTGGAACTAGTCGAGAAATGGATTGACGATCCAAATGGTTGTTTTAGTTGTCCTCACTATTCTGTGAAATAATATGATAATAATTGTAATGTTATTGAATTTTAGTTTGAATATTGTCTAGGAGATAATATTTGTATTAAAACTCACAACTTATGTTTTGTCGTATTCTGTACGACACTTAACAGTTGTATAAGTTAAATTTATATTTGAATTATGTACCATGTATTTGACGACTGCGTTACAGATACCGGTATCCATATTAAAATTTGGCCGATTCAATTCTGGCCGATTTTTACCCGCGAATAACATGCAACACGTCATGGTCGGAGGTGATTGAGACAACAAAAACAGAAGCCATCCATGCAATTGAAACGACGCCGTGTTCAATAATAGATAAAGGATTTGAAATTTGGGGGGGTTTTCCTGATAAACTTTCACCGATTTTCTCTTGGTTTACGCTTCTTCATCGTTCTCACCCATTTTCCCTATTTTCCCTCTGTAAATTTGAAGGTTTGTTGTTTATCTTAATAATTATTGTTTTTTAAAAATAAAAATTTGTTTCTGTTGTTATAATTTCTTTTTCTGCTTCACATATACTCAATTTTCAGATTTAAAGTTTATAAATTGGGTGTGTTTTTGTTCTCACGAAAATATTACTGCTTTTCCAGTTGAATTTCCTTTATTTTTTTCTTTACTCTAAGTAGTTATCTTAATACTTTATCTATTCAGAAAGTAATAAAAACGTAATGATGAATTATTCTAATTGATTGACATATATTAATTTAATTTTAGTCAATGCAATAATAAATACTGTAAATTATCTAAAACATACACTTAATTATAAGATTTATTGTTTCATAATTATTCAAATTGACTTTTAAAAGATTTATTTTCAAAACTCGAATGAATCGTGTCAATTTTAAACTTGAAATATCTTGAAATGACATTAAAACTATCAATATTGATCATATAGTTTGGAGTAGAGGTAGCAGTTTTATACTTTATACTAATACTGAAAATTTCTGACATAGGCTACCAATGGACCTGTCCTTTATGTTAGATAGTTGCCATTGTATCTGATGGATATTACGGTTAACTAAATGATTCCAGAAACTCTTGGCTCTCTTTTGCACCACTGCTCCAAAACCAAGGCTTTCCTATATGGTCTATCCCTTCATGCTGCTGCTGTCAAGACAGGCATGGCGTCTGATGTTTTTATATCCAATCATGTTCTTAACATGTATGCTAAGTGTGGCAGCATAAACTTTGCCCGCCAAATGTTCAACGAGATGTCTGATAGAAATCTTGTCACCTGGTCAGCTATGATCTCGGGTTACGACCAGGCACGGATGCCTCTATTGGCTGTTGAACTTTTTTCTCAACTGCGACTCAAGCCCAATGAATACATCTTCGCTAGTGCTATTAGTGCATGTGCCAGTCAATTGGCACTGAGACTAGGGGAGCAAATACATGCTCAGTCGGTAAAATTTGGCTCATCGTCAATTTCATTCGTTTCCAACTCGCTTGTCTCAATGTACATGAAATGTGGTCAACCAAGTGATGCCTTATCAATTTTCACCACTGCATCTGAACCAAATAGTGTCTCCTATAATGCTCTAATTGCGGGGTTCATAGAAAGCCAACAACCAAATAGAGGGTTTGAAGCCTTTAGACTTATGTGCCAACAAGGTCTTATCCCAGATCGGTTTTCTTTTGTGGCAGTATTGGGAATTTGTACTAATGCAGAAGATTTGGGAAGAGGAATGGGACTGCATTGCCTAACAGTCAAGCTCAAGCTTGACTCCACTGCTTTTATTGGCAATGTGATAATGACGATGTACTCAAACTTCAATTTGATAGAAGAAGCAGAGAAAATCTTTAGGGTGATTCAAGAGAAAGATGTCATTTCTTGGAACACTTTCATCACTGCTTGTTCTCATTGTGATGAACATGGAAAGAGTTTGAGTATATTTAGAAATGTGTTAAATGATGTTAATGTAAGGCCTGACTACTACACGTATACCAGTGTCCTTTCTGCATGTGCTGGCCTTGCTTCAATTCTCCAAGGCAAGCAGATTCATGCCCATCTAATTCGAACAAGGTTGGACGAGGATGTAGGGGTTGGTAATGCACTTGTAAACATGTATGCTAAATGTGGTTGTATTGGATATGCATATACTGTGTTTAAACAAAGGAGTTGCCATAATGTTGTCTCATGGAGCAGCATAATAAATGGGTTTGCAAATCATGGGCTTGGGATAAAAGCGATAGAACTGTTTGAGCAGATGAAGGATAGAAAAATGAAACCTGATAGTGTCACATTTGTTGGACTTTTAGCAGCTTGTAATCATTCAGGACTTGTGGATGAGGGCCAAGCCTATTTTAACTCTATGCATGAAATCTATGGGATTGCTCCTGATACTGAGCATTTTTCATGTCTCATCGATCTACTAGGACGTGCCGGAAGGCTAAAAGAGGCTGAAGAGTACACTGAGAAGTTTTCTTTTGGGCATGATGCAGTTGTTTTAGGGTGCTTGCTTTCAGGGTGTAGACTGCATGGAGATGTCGAAATTGGGGAACGTTTGGCAAGACGACTGCTAAAAGTTCAGCCTGTTACTACTTCCCCGTACATTTTATTGTCTAACCTATATGCGTCAGATGAAATGTGGGGTGGTGTCATGAGAGGCCAGGAAGATGTTGAAGGGTAGTGGACTGAAAAAGGAGCCTGGCTATAGCTTGATTGAAGTGAAGGGAATTGTTGAGAAGTTCACAGTTGGCAATTTTTCTAATTCGAGAATTGAAGAGATGGTGGATGTACTCAAAACACTGAGTCCAGCTGTGGATGAAATGATCTTTTTCTGACTGGATCAGGCATTCGGGGAACCTTGTGATACTGTTTATATGCATTTATTTTGTTCGCTGCTAGTTGAGGTAACATGACTGATTAGGGCTTTAATGTACAAGTTAATTTAATTTATTGTACATTACGATCTTTCACATGTTAATGTCCTGGGTTTTTGAGTAACCTTGATTAACATTTGTTTTTGCTGTTGAACTTGTTTCACAATATGGGGGATACAAGAAGAGGACACGGCAGGAGTAGTAAACTGATCAAACCTTTGTGCCAAGAATTGGATGGTGATCATTTCATGGAGTTTGTTAACGTGCCCACAAAAGGTCACTTCTACTTGTTCACAATTATAAAATTATAATTAATCATGTATGCAAAATCTGAGAAGCAGATGAGTTAAAATTATGTGGTCTAGATTTGTAGTCTGATGTGCTATCCAAAGACTTTGTTAATGAGCCTATTTGAATTTTCTTTTGGGAATATGATTATTGTTTTTTTTAATTAGAAAAAAAGAAGCAGAAAGTGAACTTCGAACTTTTTTATTCTTGTGTATTTGGTCCATATAATCAGATATTGACAAAATCGGAAAAAGCAAGGTTGTGATGCTTTTACAAATTTTTGGAACCTAGATTATTGATTTCAGCTTTTTAATACTCCCTTCGTCCCATGATAAAAGTTTTTATTACTATTTTGGGTAGTCCCATGTTAAATGTCCACTTTCCTTTAATAACCAAACTTTTACACATTTTTTCCTATTATACCCATAGCATTAATTATAGGGATAAATCAACTTTTGGTACCTGTACGGGGACACGACTTACAATTTAGTACCCGAAGTGAAAAAAGTTACAAACTGGTGATTGTACTCGAAAAATGTTACACTCCGTTAAATATTAGGGACACGACTTACAATTTGGTACCCGAAGTGAAAAAAATTAAAAACTGGTGATTGTACTCGAAAAATGTTGAAATCTGGTGCTTGTACTTTCTAATTTTTAAATAATCGTTAAAATTGATCCAACGGGAGAGACAAACATACAGAAAGAGAAGCGAAGTCGATGCGAAAAAGATCCTCGATGTTTTATTCCATCTTTCCTTGCCTCTCACATTCGCATTGGCACCGACTTGGGAACTCTGTGTAATCCATTCATTTTTATTGCATGAACTACAATCTTCTTCCCCGATTTCATTTACGATTCCACTCCAAGACGAGCTCATCCTTTCAATTAAACACTGAAAACCCTTTAATAAATATATGAGAATCAGTAATCAATGGAGAATCGAGACAAGAAGAATGAGAGAAGAAGGACAGAAGAAGAGAACCCTAATTTTCAAACAGAATAAAGATGAAATCCTACTGTTTAACGGAATGTAACATTTTTCGAGTACAATTACCAGTTTGTAACTTTTTTCATTTCGGGTACCAAATTGTTAGTCGTGTCCCTAATGTTTAACGGAGTATAACATTTTTCGAGTACAATCACCAGTTTGTAACTTTTTTCATTTCGGGTACCAAATTGTTAGTCGTGTCCCTAATGTTTAACGGAGTGTAACATTTTTTGAGTACAATCACCAGTTTGTAACTTTTTTCACTTCGGGTACCAAATTGTAAGTCGTGTCCCAGTACAGGTACCAAAAGTAGATTTATCCCATTAATTATATCATACTTTTCTTATTCTAATTCTCTCCATATTTAATAAGTATAATTAATTATGTGCTCAAAATATTTTGAATTGAAAAGCTAGAAAGTCACTCTCTCACCTACATTGAAAATAATTAATGACATATTATTATGGGAAATTTTGTCATTTCATTCTTCTTAATATGCGTGAAAAGTCCACCAGGACTTTTATCTTGGGACGAAGGGAGTATAAAGTTGACCAAGGTAAACACATTAGAAGTTGGAACAATTTTTCTGCATATGTGTCTCCTTATTTTTATTTCTTTTTGCAACCTTGAATAATTGGTTTTAAACAATTTTCTAGATTATTTTTATAAATGTGTAAGTAGATTATTTCAATAATCCAAATAAGCAAAAAAACAGAAGTATATCCAAGCAGAAAATCAAGCACAAAAGAAGTTATGAATAATTACATTTTGTGCATAGTACTGTGCCCCAAAAGGATTCAAAATTATATATTGTCATGCTTACAGTTTTTTTTCCATTATGTATAGCCCTAGCTAGCCCAGAGTTGCAGATTTCTGTTCAAATTACTATAGGCCACCAATAAAAACAAATCTGATGGTTATCGGGGTCAAATTTATCATTTTGATAGCATAATTATGGTCCTAAGTTTGGTTGTAGGACCAAAAGTTTTATTTGTTAGAAACAAATGAGCATCTGAACCATGAATTGTCTTCTTATGACTCATCAATCCAATACATGTATCTGGATGTAGACAGGTTCAGTAGCTTGATTTCATGTTATGGACTGTAGAGTCTACACCGATCTTGTGTTAAACGATAATATTGTTATAATTTTTGTGAGACAATGTATCAATTAACGCACTAAAGGTTGTTCAGTCAAAATGATTTATTATTGGTCTTCAAGCTTGTGTGCTTTTTTCCTTTTCTAGGTGGGGAAAATACATAACCTCACTTGAATGGTTTAGTTTAAGGACTTAATTTGATCATCCCATCTGATCCTTACTTGGATACTTGCAGTATGCAGAGTTGCAGGTTTGAAATCTTTGTGTTGGGATTCTCAATGTCATTGGTTGGTTCAAATGGTTCATGCCATGGACCTAATTCTGGTAATCTGGTAGTTACCTTTGGTTTGGTTTTCATTTGGCTTTATTTGTCATATATCCCCCTCTCACCCCCTCTCTCTCTCTCTCTAATTTCAAATCTATAATACCAAGTAGTTTGCAACTTAATAATAGTCAATGTTTGGAATTATAATAGTTATTCTGTCTATTCTAGTTTTTAATTCTCATTTGTTACGTGTATTATCGGGAACTCTAATACTGATGTGCTGTGTAAGGAACTCTGGCATGCTCTTGCCAAAATACTAGTAATGTTGCCTAGTGTAGGAGCTCTTTACAACTGGTGGTGGGAGCTTATTTGTTAATTCTAAGAAGCTTGTAGCAGGTGTGGAAGTTGTACTCCTAAGGCAAGTTACATTATGCTTAAACTGGGTAATAATTTATTTTCTATTTGGTATTCTAGAAAGAGAAATATTGGAACTTATGCACTAATCTTTTTTGAAATATGTATGTGCACAGTTTAACGATGATCTGGTATATTAAATGCATAATTCAAGTCAAAGAAAAGAATAGAGCGAAAACAAAGTAGAGGAACGTTTTGCACAACTTTAACGAATGAAAAGAGCCATCTCCCAGAGACCAACCAAAAGGGGAAACAAAAGAAACATATCGCGTGATAATATTGATCAAGTTCAAATCTGCAACTTTGCCTCTCAAAACAATCTCCTTTTCATTTCCTTCTGCATGCACGAACGTACACTAATAATTTCCTCATCACATTTTCACATAGGAAGTAAACAAAATTACCTCTGCAGTACTCCACAGACTATGACTATAATCTCCTCTTCTGCAATTCTGGAGGAGTTTTAGGAAGCAAATCCTTCATAAGCCAATGATTTCAATAATTGCCTTGCTAAAAGCTCACACTGGTCCTATATCCATAATAGAAAGTGTACATAAGAATATTTTCTCACCAAGCCTACATACTCGCAACCACTTAAGTTAAGCTTCTCCCAATTCGAGGACTAATCACCCTTCAGCATTGACACCTCCTCTCATAAGATACTAATAAACTCGAAAACATCATTGAAGCTACAAAAGTAATATTCATTGGTTAAGAAAATGGAGAAACCTTAAAAGAAGCAGCAAAGAAATTTAGAAGTGTTGATTTCCTAACAAAAACTTGATATTCTAAGTAAATAGCACCAACGTCAACTAAAAGCTTCCTTATAGCTAGCCGTTCTTCAATGTAACATGGTCCTACTGATGATTTGAAATCTTTAATATAATTTTGATCTATGATTGTGAATTAGACATGATTCTTATAACTTGACCAAACTAATACTACGTTTGGATTGGAGTAACGAAGATAGGAATGGAATGACTTATTGAATAAAAAAAATTGTATTTGGTTGCGATTGAAATGGATTGAACCATTCTTATTTCTCTCAAATTTATGAATTTTATTCTTTGGGGATGGAGAGTATGGAATAACTCATTCTAACTAGAATGGAATGAATCATTCCATTCTCCATTCCATTCCTTCAATCCGAACGTACTTAACGTAGCATAAGTGAATCACTTTTAGTAGTACATAAGTTCCAAGTTTCTTAAAATTGACTCCTTTCTACTTATTCTTTTTCCAAGTCTCCTTTCTACTTTTTAATTTCAAGTATATTTTTAATTTAAGTAGTTCCTGAAAACTACTTGTTTATTCCAGAATTAGCAAGTCCAAGTTTATGGCAAGTGTCAACCGTCAACAAGTACCTTAAAGCTCAGATGTACAAACTTTTTGTTGGGATGAGATTCAAAATCCATTTTAGTGGTGATGAAGATCTAGAGAAGAGGAAGATCGAGAAAAGAGGTAGATCCAGCTTATATATAAAATAATATTGGAATTTGTGCATCCAAAAAAAAATATAACAGTCTGTTATGAGAATTTTAAGTGACCAGTATTTTTTTTATCAGGTATGGATATAATTTTGCAGGAATACACAAAATAATTTTAACTGGTGCTGCTGAACATAGAGATGGACAGATCTGATTGCAGAACCTTGAAGGCATTTTACAGCTTACATTGACAATTTTGATTGATGATACAAGGTGAATTAAACTCGTTGTGGTTGTGGTTATGGTTGCATTTTGAACTCGGTGTCGACAGCGGAAAATCCTAATTAGGATTCCAAATATATTATACTTTATTGCTGCATCCCCTGGTCTGATTTTGTGTGTGTGTGTGGATATTTATCTCTATTTAGACAAAATACTGAAGGGAAAACTGGAGTTTTGGTGAGGTAGAGACCATTATTGGGGTGCATTTGTGCTGGAATTTTGCCTACAATCATTCTTCTTCTTTGTATGTATATCATTGCCTTTGTATTATAAAGTATTTTCTCTTTTATTAGACCTTAGATTGGTTCTTATTTATTGCTAAAGAATTTATCTTCACGTGCCTCAACATAGGGAGATCGAGTTTCTTATAAAACCTTGTACTTATATTTTATAATTCAAGCTGAATTGGCTCAAGTATGCATATGAATATTCCTTGATGAGTTTTGATTTGTCTTTTTTTAGATAGTAAATCTAGACAGCTGTTCAGTTAGTCTAAAATTGGTAAAATTTACAAAAACTATCATTAATAATAGTTAATACTGCAGTAACATTTAAAGAAAATTTGTTTACTCAAATTCCACTACATTACAACTTTCCTCAAGCCTGATTTCAAGTCAAGTTGATTTTAAATTTTTGCAGTGGAGTATATCTTTCTCACTGATAGTCTATGTTAAACGGTCTCTTCACTTTGTCTTAAAGTATCTATCTGTGTTCAACACTTAACACTCGAAAAAAGACATTTTATTTTAGTGTAAAAAATGACAAAATTGAGCAACACCCATGTCTTCAAAAAAATAGAGAACAAAAAAATTAAAAAACAAAAAAACCTTCCCCTCCAACAAGATGCACATTGTGGATTTTTGTGACAGCTGGTAATATTGGTTATTAAAACTACATGTATTCCTTCCATAATTTGGGTGCATAGATTTATTTCTCTTGTTTGTTTTGCTTTATTTATTTATTTCATTTTATGGCGTAGGTATGAAAATTCTTCCATGTGACATGCTAACAATAGTGGGTTTAAATCATTTACATATTTTCTTTCCCTGCATTGCTATATCCAATACTAAGAAGTATGGTTTTAGAACCCAGATCGGACCGGACTGTTGGTTAAAATCGGAATCGGCCAACACTCTGGTCCGATTTGAACCATTAACCTAATTTTTGGTCAAAATCCATTAAAACCGATTGATCACCGGTCGAACTTGTTCAACTAGTAAAATCGGTTAAGTTGACCCAGTGAACCGGTTTTAATTATTTTTAATATTTTTTTTGTACCAAATTTTTTTAATATTAAAAGTAATCATTTTTAGTAATATTTTAACTCAACTTTATTATGTTTTAATTCATAAAAAATGAGATTTTTAAAATTTTTATTAATTACTAATAATATATATTTTTATATATTAATGACGTGGGTTCAATCTCTTTTAATATTATTTTATTTTAAAAAAAATCTCTAAAACGACATAAGTTTAATAAAGATATATTATGTAAAAGATATATATTATTTAAGAGTATACTTTAGATCATCCTCTAGCAACCATAACTTTGAAGATTCAGTCTCAAATTCAGCCACTTGTGTTTTAAGATCATTTACTTGAGAGTCAGACATTTGTAGTTTTTGTTGTGTCTCTTGAAGTTCCTTTTAGACTTGTTAGATAGCTAAATCAGATGATGTGATGCGTCTGCTTGGAGGTTTTGGACCATACCCAAGGCCTTTAATGTAACTAAATCTATGGCCAAAAACCTCCAAGACTATTTCATCTATGTTCTTCTCAGATCTTTCTTCTCTATATTGATCTCGCTTTTTTTCATCAACTCCTATTAAAGCACATGGATGTAAGAAGGTATATATAGTTAATTACAATCATTAACATAGAAAAAGCTGGATTTTAAACAAATAGATACGAAAGTTACCCAATTCTCTTCTGCCACTTTTGATGACCAACCCATTTCCTCTGAATAATGTGTACGTTTATAAAAATCAATCATATCACAGGGATCTCCATTTAGCTTCTTTTGAGACTAGGACAGAAAAAAATGTGCCAAAAAAATTAAAATTATGCATCAATTAAAGGTTATTTTTTTGCTAAATTTAAACTGTATTAAAAGGAAGAAAAAAGATTACAACCACCATGGGAACCCCAATCAGTATGTTGCATAGACATAAGAGGATACGACCATATGATGTCATGACAATAAGAGATAACAAAGATGAACCAAATACAAGCCTGCCCAGCAATAAGGAAAGCAGCATGATGAACAAGAAAATCGTGACGCCCCCAAATTCGGGTACTTGAAACTTTTTTTCAGTGCTTCACGATATCAAATATTCAACATAGTATAAACTTAAACTTAATAAAGTTATTACATCAAAGTTCTTCTAATCCTAGGTACGTAGACCTTTAAGTGTTCATTACATGATAGTTTAATATTTACAGACATGCAAACTATCCATTACATCCAATCTCAGCTATTCTGTTGCTTTTCCTTTCGACAAAAAGCACTTTTTCACCACTGTGGTTGTAGTGTTTTAAGCAATTAGCCACTGTGCTTTTAAAATATTCAACTAGCCCACTGGACTTTTTAAAAATGTTCAATTAACTAATTCCGTCCAATTTGAGTAACCGACGTTAACAAATCAGCTTAGATTGCTTACGTGATTTTTTGAAAAAAAATAAAAAAATTACGTGGTAATTACGTGGCAACAGATACGTATCATGTTCCTGTTTGCTCCTTTTATTTTTTAATAGATTTTCTTTATAATTTTTTCTTTTCAAACAAAAAAATAAAATAATAAAATCATTATGTGGTAAAAAAAAATTAAAATAAATATTTTAATTCATTTTATATAATTTTTCTTTTCTTTTCCTTTTATCTTTTCCTTTCTTTTAATAATTTAAAATTAACATGATTCATTTAAATCTATGTTAAATTAAATCATGTTAAATTAATTCCAAATAATACAAATAATATACCAAAATTTTTGTATCAATGAGATCTATTACAACATTATATTCATTTTTATAAAAATAAAAATCATTAATTACGTGGCAAAAAATAATTAAAATAATAAAATTAAAATAAATTTTTAATTTATAAAATTAAAATAAATGCTTTAAACAAATGACATAAAAATTAAAATTAATTATACAATCAAAACCTCATTATTATTTTTATAATTTTTTCTTTTTCTTTATCTCTTTTCCTTTCTTTTAGTTATTTTAATTCTAAATAATACAAATAATCAAAATATTCATCTCGATTCAATCATCCCCCATTTTAATTTACAGAAAGCTCTCCTTCATCCAGCCTCTTCCTCCACCTCTGAACAATTTCAAGATCTAAACTTCCCACCATGGATATCATATCCAAATCTCTCTCAATAAGAGGATCACTAGCATCATCGATTTATAGTCCACTTTCCTCAATAATCACATCTTGGGTTCCTTCTCTCTCTCTCTCTCTCTCTTCCACTTTTCTTGCCACGGACGATAACGTCAAAGTCGTCGCCGGGGAGGGAGTGGTTAATGTCGGCGTCCCGCTCAGCTTTGGAGAAGGGGGTAGAGGAGATGAAGATGGAGGCGTCGCAGCTGTCGATGAGGCAGTCATGGAAGAAGAGGCGGAGGGCGGCAGTGGCAGGGGAGTTGATCTGTTTGTAGGTGGTGGTGTCTTGCACGATTTGGTTAAATCTGGGGTAAATTTTTTGGTAGAAGTTGGGGGGTGAGGTATTTGTTGGAGGAGGGTTGAAATATTAGTGAATCGAATAACAGAGAGCTTCAAAATCATGGTGATCCCCCTTTCAGAAACCAAAGCCAAACAAAGAAAAAAGTGTGGAAAAATAAAAAAGGCAACCATTTTTATTTTTATTTTTAAAATAAAACATACATATTATAAATATTATAATATTAATTTTTATTAATATTATACATATTATAAATATTTAGGTAATGAAAAAGAAAGAAAATAAAACATAAAAGTATTTTTATTTTTAAAAATTTTATACATATTTTAAAACATAAAAGTATTTTTATTTTTTTTTTGTTGAAATTAATTTAATGTTGTAATAGATCTCACCGATATAAAATTTTGATATATTATTTGTATTATTTGAAATTAATTTTAAAATAAAAATAATTATTAAAAGAAAGGAGAAGATAAAAGAAAAAGAAAAAATATAAAAAATAAATTAAAATATTTATTTTAATTTTATTATTATTTAATTATTATTTTTTACCACATAATGATTTTATTATTTTATTTTTTTGTTTGAGAAGAAAAAATTATAAAGAAAATCCATTAAAACATAAAAGAAAGGAGCAGACAGGAACATGATACTTATCTGTTGCCACGTAATTTTTTATTTTTTTTCAAAAAGCCACGTAAGCAATCTAAGCTGATTTGTTAACGTCGGTTACTCAAATTGGACGAAAATGGTTAATTGAACATTTTTAAAAAGTATAGTGGGCTAATTGAATATTTTAAAAGCACAGTGACTAATTGCTTAAAACACTACAACCACAGTGGGAAAAAAGTGCTTTTTGCCTTTTCCTTTTCCCTTGTCTCTACTAGACCCTTCCACTTGAGTCTGCTCAGTTAAAAATATTTATAACAAAACAATGTCTCTTCATATTTGGCTTTATTGCCCCAATTACCTCATAGCAGTCCCTAGCATACAATGCCTCTTCATATAACTTCTTTCTTTTACATTACAAACTAATTAAGTTTTCGTTATATGCATGTGTGTATTTAGGAAGTTCTAAATCCAACTTCATGAATATATCTTCAAGTTACAATCTAGGATTAATAGGATATTTCCAAAACTATTATGACAGTTGCTACTGTCAGTTGCTACTACCAAAAGGCAGCAGCTCTTACTTCTTAGCTTTGTTCTTATTTAACCACAATAGCTATTCAAAACTGCTTTAGCAGTCAACTTCTTGACAACTGCTGATGCCCAAAGGCAGCAACCTTGTGACGCCCCCAAAATAGGTATACATCACCCATCTTGAGTCGCCAAAAATATGGTACAAAATTTAAATACAACTTAATTATACAACAGTCGTGTAAAATACGACAAAACATAATCTAAGAGTTTTAATAAGAATATTGTCATCTAGAAAATATCCACACTCAATGGAGTCCTCATTACATTTATTGTCACACTATTTAATGTAGAATAGTGAGGACTACTAATGCTATCATCCGGACCATCACTCCGCTTCCGATTTAGTCCCGCTTACGCTTTTCATTTCCTCAAGGAACAAAGGAAAGAAAGAGTGAGCTCAACTAGCCCAATAAAAAATATTATGACTAAGATAATGTAGAATAAATTATTATTAGTCTTCAAAAATGTTAAACCGATAAAATACAATAGACATCAAGTTTAACTCTGCATGAATATCTGAATCCATTAGAAGAGTCAGTAGAGCATGATATCTACTATCTTCTATGATTTAAAATATTTTCATCAATTTTATCGCTAAGACTCAGCTTAATAAATAAACCACATCATCGAGTCATCCCTGCACTACGGGCCAAGGATATTCATTAAATCATCAATGGTCATGACTATACCGAATAATCTCTAGTCATAATCATATCAAAAACTCTCCATCAATGCACTACGCTATCGAGGACTTTGACCACATCATTTATAACATTACAAATTATGATTATACCGAATAATCCCAATTCATAATCATACCAAGTCCATCTACGCACGTAAGCTAAAGATGACTTTCATAACAATATAAGCATGAGGATGATGACAATGACATAATAATTCAATAAAACAAGTTCAAGAATAAATTTTAAAGATTTATAAGTTAATTTATCTTGAAATCAATTACATCTAAATTGTCAACATGATACTTCTTTGTGGAGTAAAATTCAAGAATGCTCAGAAGAATATTTCCATGAAAAGATACTGGATAAAGCGCAAATATCCAGGATATTCTACTAATTTCATGGAGTATAGAAGCCAAAACTTTAACCAAATGAGTATCATAGAATATATGAAACTGCAAATGGATTTTCACCCGCCATGGTGTAATCCACGTAGACAGATCATTTCCACAATTTAATAAGGAATGAATACGAAGGATCATTCACCATGCATGTGATAATCCACATAGACAAGTTTTTCCAACAGAATAATAAAGAATGGAACCAAGTCATGCGTAATCCGCACATGCAGGATATTCCAACCGAATAATAAAGAATGGAATAATAGAAGAATTCACCATGCATGCGATAGACCGTACAGACAGGTTATTCCAACAGAATAATAAAGAATGGAACCAGGTCTAGCGTAATTCGCATGCAGATTTGGATATTCCAATGTAATAATAAATAATGGAATAACAAAGAATTCACCACGCATGCGATAGATCGATGTAGATGTGTTATTCTAACGTAATAATAAAAATGGAATAATGTAAGAATTTCACCACGATGTATGCGGTACTTGGCATAGACGAGTTATTCCAACATAATAATAAAGAATGGAATAACGTAAGAATTTTACCATGTATGCGGTAGATTGGCATGATGCAGTTATTCCAACATAATAATAAAGAATAGAATAACATAAGCTCTCTTCATGAATACGAAAGAAATAATACCCTTTACCTTAGAAAGAAATTGGATACTGGAGTAGAGAGGTAACATACTTCTCTTCTTCTTTCTCTCTATAATTTCTCTCTATAATAATTGCTCTATAGCTTTAGTGAATTGGTGAGAAATGAAGGAAGAATGAGCTTCTATTTATAAAAAATATAGTATCGATAATTTACGTTTTGGGGCTCAAAATATTACAATCTGAATACCTTCAACTTTTCTTTTTTATTTTTAATTTAGTCCCGCAAGTATTATCAAACTTGCACCACCTCCCCTAATAGTAAATAATGTGAATCAATAGTTCAATCATGTGAATCAATAGTTATAATCATGTGAAAATACGAATTACAGTATAGTACCTCCATCTATCCTCCATTTTTAACTTAGTCATGCAAGTATTATCAATCTTGCACCAACTCCCCTAATAGTACAAGAATATGAATCAATAGTACACACATGTGAACAAATAGTTATAATCATGTGAATTAATAGCAATTAATTGCTCATTTATCCGGTTAATTACCCGACTGGTCAGTATAACTTCTAGACATCAATTAATATCGAAATAAATGTCGATATCCACTAACACTAATAATTTCAACACAATTGAACTATCAATTTCATCTTTAATCAACACGAACTTATTCATCATTAATATTATAACTCACAATATTTAACAACCAGGTCGTTCCCAGGAAAGAGGGGGCTTTCAGATAAGGATTTCTTCTTATTGAAAGCGCAATTATTAGATGACCAAATCTCTCTCGATGTAACTTCTGACATTGTAAATATTGCAATTTAATAATATGAATAACTTTGTCGTCTCAATTATTGATTTAATAATATATCATATAATGCGTAGATGATAATCGTGACAATAATCGAATCAATAATATGAGAGATATGATACAAAGAATTATCGTAGTAATAATTGAGTATAACCGAGTGACTTCTTACGTAAGCATCAATAATTAATACCACTTACTACTACGCAACCACGCCAGACATCAGTATTTTTTACTACCGGGTAGTTCAACGGTTTAACGGTAAAACTTCCGCCGTTATTTTTATAAAAAGATAATTATGTCGTTTTCTAATTATGACAATACTTTCGTTGTGGGGTCCACTAATGATTGTGTTAGTCGTATTTAATATTCCCCGTTAAAACGAATATTCCCACCAATCGAATATTATATAACCACTTGCTTACTTTGCAAAATTTATAAATATTACCCACAACTATAACATTATATCAAATCCACACCATAATATTCAAAAATATATTTCGAGAAAATTATTCTTTATTCATAAAAGTTGGGGTCTTACAAACCCCCCTTAGCTCATGCTCCTTAATATATTCCTTGTCAATAATATTTGTATAATGCATTTGTTTTGTTAGGAATCATGGGTAAGTTTTTGGGATTATGCTCAAGAAGCCAAAATGGTTGGTTCGTAGCTACTACATCAGCTATTTGCTGCAGTTATCTGCCACACGTTGCTGCCATTAGGCAGCAGCTCCTTCTCTTTATCTCATGTCATAAGCTTCATTTATAATGACCCCTTTTTAACAAAACAAAAATGATGCATTATTTAAACTGGAATGTCAATTGTTGGAACTCCTAGAACAACACAAGTACACTGACTGAGAGCCTAAGAAGAGCTCCCAGCCAACGCTTTGTATGCTTACTGCTGTTGCTAAGGCAGCAACCCTACATCATGCCTTGCTAAGTTTTTATTTCCTAGTTTATCATGAAATTTTGGCATGCTATAAGTGGCATAACCATTATTAAGCTAACCTACCAGCTGAGCTAAGACATAATCTCAAACAATTCTAACTCAATAACTTGACTCTGCAGCGCAGCACAACCCAGAGCTAGGCACTGGCTGCTGCTGCCTGCAGCAGTCTTACAGTTCCTGCCCAAGCCCAACTTTTCCTTTTCTTCCCTTAGAAACATTTGATGCACTAATTTGCTCCTAATTTTTAGAGGTATTGAAGGTACCATATTAGACTATCTTAAAAACATATTAGACTTGTACTTCAAGTTCATTTAACTGTCCAAAATAGTTTGTCAAAATGGCTTGACATAACATAATTTAACTTTTTACTTTAGCTTAATATTGTATTTTGTTTCATTCTAATAGTTTTAAACTTATTAACTACTTTCTCATGTGTTGTCTAAACCAAGCCTAAGTTTCAATTCTTCCTAGAATTCTATTTTTAGTCATAACATGTCCAATTGGGACTTTACACAAACATGTGGTGTGCACAATGCTAAGTTATTAATTTTTGCAGCTATTCATTTATATCATAACCCGTAATAACATCTTTATTACTCCACAACCCAACCTATCTCCTCTAGCTATATATCAAAAAATAGCAGTCCAAAACATTAACGAAACATGAATAATTAAGCAATTCTTTTGATTATCTCATAACTTAATAACATGGAAATCTCTACTATTGAGCATACTTGACATGCAATGTAACACTATTCTATACAAACCACTTTATACCCAAACCCAGCCAATACATCCACTTTATACCCAAACCATAGCAGACCCATAAAAGTAGAAAAGTAGGATAACATTAACACAAAGTTTACCAAAAAAATCCCAAATAGATCTAAATTGGGGCAACAAAAACCCTTCCAACAAAACAAGATCCAAAAAACTCCCCATAAGACCCCACTTCCATATCCCAAAACAAGATATATTCAATTAAAGGTTATATATTAGAATGAAAGTAGTACAAAAGTACAAATTTAGAACACTTACAATCTCGTGTCGATGAACAATAAATGGCTTTCTGTCTGAAATATGTGGAGCTCTCACCTGTCTTCTATTCCCACCATTCGCAAAACTTGTGGGCTATAAAAACAAGAACAATGACATTCTAAACAATGTTACAAACCTATAGCTATAACCTAAACATTGAACCTTAACATTTAAACATGTTAAGTTTTTGTATTATTACCTTAAATTTAGGTGTTGCAAAATAGTCGCACAATGCTTCCAAATTTTTTTTACAAGGACAAAAAGAAGGCTTGTTATTCTTAGCATCTACCAAAGTTGCAAACTTCTTGCAATGCATATGTAACTTATAACACTTTTGTCGACTACTAGATTTCAGCCTATCAATCAAACATTGTTTCACTCCTGGAACATCAACATTAACATCCATGTGGATCTACATATCATGTTAGCATATTTTAGATGACAAGAAAAATAAATTGATATAATAAAAAAGTTATTAGTTTTGATAGATACATTTATATGATTAAAGCCTAGTTCCAAACTCTTTTCCCCATCTACGTCTTTCCACCTTTTGGGTACTCGAAGGACATCTCGAGTTACTATGCCAATTTAACTTGCAAGCTTTGCAGATTCATCTCCATTTATAGGTCTTCCTATGAATGGATCCACATTGATCTTCATTTTGCTCCCTGAAGCAAAAAATGCCTTCATAATTCCCTTGCCCATTGTTGGACCACGACCCCTTTTCTTAGAGCTAGCTGTATGAACATTACATGTTTGTTATAGTATTTATTTTGCATACATAATAAATAAGATTATTAGTTACTTCATAACTTGGTATAATTTTTTAAAAAAAAAGAATTCATACCTATTTCAGACTTATTTCAGTTGATGGGGGCTTGAATGATCTCATTTGATGGAATTTCAGGACTTTCTGTTGTTTGAGTTTTATGACTTTCAATTGTTGGAATTCCTGGACTCTAAGTTAATGAAATTTCAAGACTTTGAATTGTCGGAACTGTAGAGATTTTTGGCGTGGGATTAATTTCACAGGTCTGATTTTTAGTAAAATGTTCACTACCTTTGGATGAACTATTCTGGGCTTTAAGTATTACAAATAGTTCATTTTCTGTATTAGATTTCCCACCATCAAAAGCCACATTTTCTTTGTCAAAACGTCCTTTAATACCTCTGAGAGTTATCGAATCAGCTGGCTTAGAATTACGATCAATGAGAATTTGTTTAGTCTTGTTTGCATTGCTTTTCACTTTCAGTCTGTGTCTACCTCGAGGAGCCATTTATAAAACCTATAAGAAATAAAAAGTTAAATTAAATCTATTAGAATTGAATTAATTAATAATAAAGATAAACTGCTTGTATAATTATACATAACATTCTAGTGAGCATTAAGATGAAAAAATATCATAACAATCAGTACTACGTTAAAAAAATGCAATTAAAAGACTAATAAAAATTTATTATGATTAAGTTACAACTTGAATTGAAATTGCATAAAATTAAGATATGTTTAAATTGCAGACTGAATCATAAAATATTTCTTCAACTATTTGATCACACTATAGTAACAAAAAATGAATTGCATCAATTGTATCAGCAAACCGCTGCCCCAGCCTGCAGAAAACTGTGTGCTAGGAAACTAGCCCAGATCGTGGGTCTCGATGCAACAACCCAAGACCAAACTGAGACGGACAACCATGCAGCACCCCTGCAACCCAGCAGGTACTGGTGAATTATCGTAGCTAATCTAGAACGGAAATGATCATAAAGTAAGGAATTATTGGGCGTGAAGCAAAAGTTCAAACCAAACCCAGAAAGACAAACAAAAGATCATGAAAAGGAAACAAAAAATCCTAATGAAATAGAGCAGCAGCCATGTAAATCAATCCTAAAGCTAAAACCAGCCCCGAT
Organism: Panax quinquefolius; assembly: GCA_020205615.1. Taxonomy (NCBI): domain Eukaryota; kingdom Viridiplantae; phylum Streptophyta; class Magnoliopsida; order Apiales; family Araliaceae; genus Panax; species Panax quinquefolius. The sequence goes on from CM035153.1 coordinate 25,851,915, forward strand.
GAAGAGCCTCTAGGATTCCCTCACTAGAATAAGATAACCAGCAGATTGTTAGTAAGGAGATGAAGATGAAGATAATAGCCGACCAACACTCGGAGAATAAGAACCCATAAAATCTGAGTATGAAGCAGAGTAATTTGCACTAAATGAAGAAACGACATAACACCAACATGAAGATAAAAAAACCCAGATAAAAGAAATTAGATAAGAAATCTAATTAAAACATATCAACTGGTCTCACAGAAATCACGAAAACCAAATTAAATCAAGAGACTCAAGTCGCCAAAGAGAAATTGCAACACAAATCACAACACAGCTAGTTGAGGCATGAAACAAAGGAACATCCCCAAAGCAGGGAACCGACACACTCAAAAGGAAGGAACTACAAAACCACTAACTACAAAATATCACAATAGGGTAAAGCTCTCTGTTGGCTCTTCAATTTTTAGTTTTATTTTAATGATAATAATAATTAGTAAATAAATTAATTAAAAGGGTAGAGTCCTCTCCATAGAATTTATATTATAATTGTTTTATTTATCTTATTAACTTTGACCAAAAATATTTTCTAAAACTTATTTAATTGATTATCTTGATCTTGATGTTTAAAATGTTAAATCAATTGGGTCATGCATTGTGGGACAAAAGTTATATGTTGATTATCAAATGTTTGTTTGACCGAATTTAGAAAAAAGATGAAAATATTGATTAAATCATTTTTAATTGTGGGCATCTTTTATTTAGTTTCAATTAATTTTATTATTTAAATATCTTAAAAATTATTTTATTGTTTATATATATATATATTATACAAATTCTTTTATATATATAAACCGTATATATATAAATTATATATTATAATATATAAACATATACTAAGTATGCTTTTGCTGATTTTTTTAAACCAAATGGAATATTTTTTAAAACCGTGTAATGTGTTTATATATTAGTATATATAATGCATGTGCAGAATTTATTATAAGTTATATATATATATATATATATATATATATATATATATATGTGTGTGTGTGTGTGTGTGTTCTAACCATGCATGCATTATACATTATAATATATATATTAATATCCAATGTGTGCATATATAATAAATGATCTAGTATGTGTATGATTTAAGTGTGCTGGCAAAACAAGAGTGACTTCCATTTTGGGACATGATTTTTGGAAGCATGCTTGTTCATTTTTTTGTCCACACGTTTTTGTATTGCTTTGACCAAATTAAGTGTTCATTTATTACATGAAGAATACTCCATATTATAAACATATATAATATAATATATATAATACTATCAGTATAATTTATTTAAATATATATAAAATGTTTGCATGTATAAGTTATTTACTAGTACTATAGATAAATTAACATGCATGCATTACATGATATAAATACTATATATATTATAATATAATTCATACATTATATATATATATATATATAATACCGTATATATCATATAATATATATATATATATTATATTATTATGTTGCATTATAATATATATTATATTATTATATATTATATATTATATATATACGTTGTATATAAAAAAAAAAAAACCGTGGGGGTGTGTGTTAGAAGTGTAACAATATTGTATGTTTATTTAATATGCATTATATATATATAGTCTTATGCATAACATGTGTATAGTATTATATTATATTTTATATATATATACATATATAAACAACATGCATGCATTCCACAAACGTGTGTCAGTTTTTTTTTCTCTTGACCGAATTGATGAGTTGAACAATTAATGCATGTACTTAAGGATGTATATAATATATAACATACATACATGCATATAACATACTAAGTGTACTGCTTCCTTTGAAAAACTGAGCCTATATGCATGCATCATTTAGTGCTGCCAATTTTTTAACCGCGTGAAGCATGTGCTGGCATTAAGGCATGTATTGGTCAAATTTAGCAATAAATGCTATGTTGACAAAATTTGGCCCAGGCGGAATTTCTACTTCTTCCGCGTCAAATCCTTTCTCATCTGGTCCGTTAATTTCAAAATCTTTTCAGTTAAACCGTGTATTTAAAATCAGATTTCAAAAATTACTTTTTTACCTCTGATTTTAAAAATTTATAAATAGGAGGCTTTTATTTCATTTTCAATTTGTCAATTCACTTTCAAGAAAAGCTTATTTCTCTCCCACAACTCTTTCTCTAAAAAGCTTTCTCTATCTCTTCTTATAAAAGTTCTGATTATTTGAGAAGAGGAAATTGGTCTAAGCAAATTGAGATAAGTTGTTTAATTTATTTATTTGAATTATCTCTTGCTTATTTATATTTATAGATATAAGAATATAAATTGTTCTACACAATTCTATATATCTATATTTCATCTATTTATCAAATAAAAAGATACTTGGGCGCCGCAAGGCTACGGAGATAAACCTCTACGGAGAGGAATCCGACCGTACGATTCCTTATTGTAAAACCCCAAATTTTACGAATAAAGATTTAATTTTTTCGATTTTTTTTTGAATATTATGGTGTGGATTTGAGATAATTTTATAGTTGTGGGTAGTATTTATAAATTTTACAAAGTATGCAAGTTGTTGTATTATATTCAATTGGTCGGAGAATATTCGTTTTAACAGGAAATATTCGTACAATGACACAATCATTGGTAGAACCTACAACAAAATTATTGTCGGATTGAAAAAACGACAAAAATATTTTATGAAAATAACGGCGGAAGTTTTACCGTTAACTATTGAAACACCCTTGTTAAAAATACGATGAATACACGTAGGTTGCGTAGTAGCACACTACAGTATTGATTATTGATGCTTACGTGAGAAGTCACTCGCTTTTGTTCAATTATTGTTACGATGGTAATTGCGCATAGTATCTCACGTTATTTGATTCAATTATTGTCAATATTTTATATATTATTAAATCAATAATTGAGATAACAAAGTTATTAATATTATTCTTTGCAATATTAACGATGTATAGAAGTTACATCGAGGAGAGGTTTGGTCACTTAATTGCTTGCGCCAATAGGGAGAAATCCTTATCGAAAAGCCCCTCTTTCACAGGGAACGACACGATCGATTAATAGTGTGAATTATAATAATGATGATGAATTTTGTTTTATTATTATTATAAATGTAATAAAATGTAAAACTTTTATATAAAAATGTAATACTTTTATAAAAGTTATTTGTTTTATTAGATTATAAATAGAATATATTATATTTTATTATGCATATTGTTTGCATAATATAATTTGCATAGTAGTTTTGCATAGTAAAATCTTTTTATATAAAAAAAATAATTTTATAAAGTTATTTATTTTATTAGATTATAAATAGAATATATTATATTTTATTATGCATAAGTGTTTTGCATAGTAGTGCGCATAGTGTTTTTGTAAAATCTTTTTATATAAAAAGAGAATACTTTTATAAAGTTATTTGTTTTATTAGATTTTAAATAAATATATATATATATATTTTATAAATAGAATATATTATATTTTATTATAGTATTCTTTCCATTCTCCTATAAAATAGGATGCTTGGTTAGAATTGAAAACACACCGTAAATTCGAGAATTCTTCTTCTATAATCTTGGCGTATTTCTTTAGAGTTTAAGAAAGCTTTGAGTTGTTGAAAATAGTCTTGAGTTTTCTTCAAGTATATCCCCGCCTCTACCCGTCCGAATAATACTCTTCTTTTTAAAGGTAAGGGGTATTATTCTTTCGTATTCATGAAGAGAGTTATTTTCCTTCAATACTGTAAGGGTTGTTATTCTATTTTTTATTATTATGTTGGAATAACTTTGTATGCCTGTCTTAGTACCGCATACATGGTGAAATTCTTCATTATTCCATTCTTTATTATTACTCATTGGAATAACTTTATCTGTGCGGTCTATCGCATGCCTGGTGAATTTTGTTGTTATTCCATTCTTTATTATTCTTTTGGAACATCCTATCTGTGCGGATTACACATGACCTGGTTCTATTCTTTATTATTCTGTTAGAATATCATGTCGGTGCGGATTACACATGACCTGGTTCTATTCTTTATTATTATTTGGAATATTGGAAATAACATATATCATTCTTTATTATTGCATCGCATGCATGGTGAATTCCTCATTATTCCATTCTTTATTATTCTCGTTAGAATAACTTTTGTACATGTGGATTACCACGTGCGTGGTGAATGATCCTTTGTATTCATTCCTTATTAAATTGTGGAAATGATTTGTCTACGTGGATTATCGCATGGCGGGCGAAAATCCATTTGTAGTTTCATAAGTTCTATTATACTCAGTTGGTTAAAGTTTTGGCTTCTATACTCCATGAAATTAGTAGAATATCCTGGATATTTGCGCTTCATCCAGTATCGTTTCATGAAAATATTCTTCTGAGCATTCTTGAATTTTACTCCACAAAGCAGTATCATGTTGACAATTTAGACGTTATTGAGTTTAGGATAAATTAACTTATAAATCTTTAAAATTTATTCTTGAACTTGTTTTATTAAATTGTCATCATCCTCATGCTTATATTATGTTGAAAGTCATCTGTGGCCTGTAGTACATTGATGGACTTGGTATGATTATGACCAGGGATTACTCGGTATAATCATGACCGTAATGTTATAAATGATGTGAAAAAAGTCCTCATTGGCCCGTAGTGCATTGATGGACAATTTTTGGTACGATTATGACTATGGATTCTCTTCGGCTAAGGGTGCAAAGATGAATTGTTTTATGGCATGATCAAGACCGTTGATGAAAACACAATTATCTTTGTCCCGTAGTGCATGGATAATTCGTGGTCGTGATACTAAATAATATCCTTGACCTATAGTGCAGGGATGATTTGATGATGTGGATTATTTATTAAGTTGAGTCTCAGCGATAAAAGTGATGAAAAACCTTTTAAATCATAGAAGATAGTAGATTTTATTCTCTACTTGACTCTTCTAATGGATTGCTTGTTCCGCTGCAATTAAACTTGATGTTTGTTATATTGTATCAGTTTAACACTGTTGAAGGCTAACGATAATTTATTCTGCATTATCTTAGTCATTATATTTCTTACTGGGCTAGTTGAGCTCACCCTTTCTTTCACTGTTCTCTTCAGGAAATGAGAATATAGCTGGGACTAGTTGGAGAATGGATTGATGGTCCAGATGGTTGCATTAGTAGTCCTCACTATTCTGTGAAATAGTGTGAAAATAAATGTATTGAGGACTTATTTTGAGTTTGAATACTGTCTAGAAGACAATATTTGTATTAAAACTCACAGTTCATGTTGTATATTTAAGTTTGTATTTGTATTCTGTACCATGTAAGTGGTGACCCAAGATGGGTGATGTATACCAATTTTGGGTGCGTCACAGTTGGTATCAAAGCTTAGGGATATGATCCCTGGCTGAGATGTGAGACAAGAACTAGGAGGGGAGAGACGGGGAATTCCTTCGCTAGTATGACCTACCTAGGTTTATTGGTATTTAATTGGTCGGTCAGAGTATAGGGATAATATGTGATATGTTAATTAACCCTTGTTTTGTGGCAGTATTTAAAAATGACATCCGAGAATGTTGAGAATAACAATGGAGCACAGGAGACCGTTGAGTCTCCACAGATCAATAATCAGGATAATGTGCATCAGGAAGGCGACAATCCTCATGCAAACAACAACACTGACCAAATGATGAACGATGGAATGTTCAGAGGCTTTATGCAATTCATGCAACATCAGGCAAGAGTGGCTCCTATCCAAAATATAGGTAGAAATAATGGCAACCCACGGTCAGTCACCGCTAAGAAGTTCAAGGAGCTGGGACCACCGGAGTTTTTGGGAAAGCTAAAAGCACTTAAGGCAGAGACGTGGATAAAGCAGATCAGCAAAATATTTGATGTCTTGGAATGCTCAGAGGAGCAAAAGGTTCCATTCGCCACCTTTATGTTGCGTGAGGAAGCGAGATCATTGGTGGAAATCAGAAAAAGCATTACCCGACTCTGACGACTCAAGATGTCTTGGGAGAAGTTTCAAGAATTGTTCAACGACAAGTACTTTCTTGAAAGTATTCGTCACATGAAGGAGGTGGAATTCATCAAGCTGGAACAAAACAATATGACCGCAGTCGCAAAGACGAGGCTAAGTTTGCGAGTTATCCCGGTTTGATCCCATTTGGTAGATAATGAGGAGAGAATGACGAATGTTTCTGCGAGGTTTGAAACCCAAAATACGTCAATACCTCATTTCTCATAAACTTTGTTTATATTCGGATGTTGTGAATAGGGCTCGCTTATTGGAGCGCGATAATGAGTCAAAGACAACCAAAAGGCAACGACCAACAACACGATAATAATCGTCATCAAAGTGGCAAACGACCATCAGAACAATGATAACCATCGTGGGGGAAATTATCATGCCAAGAATGGTAACCACTTCGGTGGTAATCATGGCCAAGATAATAGAAGTGAAAATTTTAAGAAGAGAAGGTTCAATAATGATGGAAAGACAAAGACACACCAAAGAACCGTTTCAAAGGAAGAAGAACGACCACCGTCAGATATGTTTCAAATGCGACAGAGGGACACATCCGTCAAAACCCATGCAAAGAATCCAAAGCGTGTTTCAATTGTAGAAGAGAAGGTCACCTAACTCGATTTTATCGTGTAGTGAAGTCAAGTCCAGTTGGGATAATGATGCCGAAGGATGTCTCAGACAAGTCAAAGCCGGTAGTTTAAATGAGAGCGTTTGTCGAGGAACACGAACGAAGTTATCACGGGTAAGTTAATCATAAAAGCTTAAGAAGTCTATACCTTATTTGATACTGGTTCTATCTATTCTTTTATCTCTCTTGCTTGCGCTCAACATTTAAATTTAACTCCGGAGAGTTTAGACTTTGACTTATCGGTTGAAACTTCGTTAGTAGAAACCTTCGTTACCTCCACTGTTTATAAATCTTGTTTAATTCAAATCGACACTTTCACGTTACCTGTCGATCTTATCTCTTTGAAAATACTTGCCTTTAATGTGATTTTAGGAATCGATTGGTTAACTACTCATCATGCTTTTCGTAAGGTTATTAGCTTTCATATTCCTAACCAACCTGTTATGAGAATTCAAGCAATTGAACCACTAAAGTCAATCACTGTTATATCAAGCCATAGGTAAAGAGCCCCGAGCCTTTATCTGGTGACTTCCTTGTGTGGAATGCACCGAAGCCAGACTTTCCGTAGGGGACGTCGTGAATAACGGTGGCAAGTTGATAGGTATCAATGTGACGTGCTATCCAACTCTTGGATGAGGGTCACAATTTTGAATGATATTTCTATCGTTAATAAATTTCTTGACGTATTTCTGAAGACTTCTTGGCCTACCCAGAGCGTGAAATCAAATTTTGTATTGACCCCAGTACAAAACCCATTTCTAAAACCCTCAAGTATTTCTTCACCCAAAACGAACGTATAACGTGCCAAAGATATTGGCTCGAGCTGTTGAAGATTATGATAATACCATTCAGTACCATCGTGGAAAAAGCGAACGTGGTAGCTGACACGTTGAGTAGAAGATCATATGCGATTACGAGTGCGAATATATGAACCTACATGAAGATATCGAATATACGATTAGAACCGACTTTAATCAATAAAGTTAAAGCCGCACAAGCTACAGACTCAGAGCTTATGAAGGTGAAGAAGAAGGTTCAAGAGGGCGTTATTCTAGAATTAAGAATCGAAGAAGAGAGGAAATCTCAACCCTCGACTTTATTGGTCTATTTGAAATCATCAAACGAGTAGGAATTGTGGCCTATAGACTCGCTTTACCGCTAAGTATGTCTCGTGTTCATAACGTTTTTCACCTATCGATGTTACGTAAATATATGGACGACCCAAACCACATTATTGATTTAGAATCGGACGAGATAGCAGATAATTTAACGTATGAAGATGTATCTGTTAAAATCTTGGAATATATTCTACGCTCAAAGGTTATACCTCAAGAGTTAGAATCTGACGAGGTATCCTCATCTGTTCGGCATACCAGGCACGTACATAAATTTCGAGGGTGAAATTTCATAAGGAGGGGAGATTGTAAAACCCCATATTTTAAGAATAAAGATTTAATTTTCTCAATTTTTTTTTTGAATATTATGGTGTGGATTTGAGATAATGTTATAGTTGTGGGTAGTATTTATAAATTTTGCAAAGTATGCAAGTTGTTGTATTATATTCGATTGGTTGGGGAATATTCATTTTAACAGGGAATATTCGTACAATGACACAATCATTGGTGGACCCCACAACGGAATTATTGTCGGATTGAGAAAATGACAAAAATATTTTATAAAAATAACGGTGGAAGTTTTACCGTTAACTGTTGAAACACACTAGTGTTAAAAATACGATGAATACGCGTAGTGTTGCATAAGAGCACACCGTATTGATTATTGATGCTTACGTGAGAAGTCATTCAGTTTTGTTCAATTATTATTCTGAAGAATTCTTTGCGTAGTATTTTACGCTATTTGATTCAATTATTGTCAATATTTTATATATTATTAAATTAATAATTGAGATGACAAAGTTATTAAAATTATTATTTGCAATATTAACGATGTCTAGAAGTTCTGTCAAGGAGAGGTTTGGTCACCTAATTGCTCGCCAATAGGGATAAATTCTTATTGGAAAGCCCCCCTTTCCTGGGAACGAACTGGTCGATTAATAGTATGAATTATAATAATGATGATGAATTTTGTTTTATTATTATTATAAATGTAATAAAACAAAAAACTTTTTATATAAAACAGAATACTTTTATAAAGTTATTTGTTTTATTAGATTATAAATAGAATATATTATATTTTATTATGCATATTGTTTTGCAGAGTGCTGCGTATATGTTTTCAGATAGTAAAATCTTTTTATATAAAATGTAATACTTTTATAAAGTTATTTGTTTTATTAGATTATAAATATAATATATTATATTTTATTATGCATAGTGTTTTGATAGTGTTCACGATAGTTTTTCATCATAGTAAAATCTTTTTATATAAAATGTATACTTTTATAAAGTTATTTGTTTTATAAGATTTTAAATAAAATATATATATATATATATATATATATATATATTTTATAAATAGAATATATTATATTTTATTGCATAGTATCCTTTCCATTCTCCCATAAATAGGATGCTCAGTTAGAATTGAAAACACACCAGAAATTCAGAGAATTCTTCTTCTATAATCTTGAGCGTATTTCTTTAGAGTTTAAGAAAGCTTTGAGCGTAGAAAATAGTGCAAGTTTCTTCAAGTATATCCCCGCCCTACCCGTCGGAATACTCTTCTTTTTAAGGTAAGGGGTATTATTCTTTCGTATTCATGAAGAGAGTTATTTTCTTTCAATACTCGTAAGGGTTGTTATTCCATTCTTTATTATTATGTTGAATAACTCATTTGTCTGCTCTGTAATCGCATACATGGTGAAATTTTTCTGTTATTCCATTCTTTATTATTCTGTTGGAATAACCTGTCTGTGCGGTCTATCACATGCTTGGTGAATTCTGTTGTTATTTCATTATTTATTATTCTGTTGGAAAATCCTGTCTGTGCAGATTACGCATGACTTGGTTCTATTCTTTATTATTCTGTTGGAATATCCTGTGGGTGCGGATTACGCATGACCTGGTTCCATTCTTTATTATTCTGTTGGGAATAACCTGTCTGTGCGGTTTATCGCTTGCATGGTGAATTCTTATGTTATTCCATTCTTTATTATTCTGTTGGATAACCTGTCTATGTGGATTATCACATGCATGGTGGATGATCCTTTGTATTCATTCCTTATTAAATTGTGGAAATGATCCGTCTATGTGGATTACCGCTTGGCGGGCGAAAATCCATTTGCAGTTTCATACATTTTATTATACTTAGTTAGTTAAAGTTTTGGCTTCTATACTCCACGAAATTTGTAGAATATCCTGGATATTTGCGCTTCATCCAGTATCTTTTCATGAAAATATTCTTCTGAGCATTCTTGAATTTTACTCCACAAAGCGAAGATCATGTTGACAATTTGGACGTTATTGAGTTCAGGATAAATTAACTTATAAATCTTTAAAATTTATTCTTGAACTTGTTTTATTGAATTGTCATCATCCTCATGCTTATATTATGTTGAAAGTCATCTCGTGGCACATGTAGTGCATAGATGGACTTGGTATGATTATGACCGAGGATTATTCGGTATAATCATGGCCGTAATGTTATAAATGATGTGGAAAAAAGTCCTCATTGGCCCGTAGTGCATTGATGGACGCTTTTGGTATGATTATGGCTATGGATTCTCTTGACAAGGTGCAAAGATGAATTGTTTTATGGCATGATTAGGGCCAGATTGATGAAAATACTATTATCTTTGGCCCGTAGTGCATGGATAATTCGTGGTCGTGATACTAAATAATATCCTTGGCTTATAGTGCAAGGATGTTTTGATGATGTGGATTATTTATTAAGCTGAGTATCAGCGATAAAAGTGATTAAAAACCTTTTAAATCATAGAAGATAGTAGATTTTATTCTCTACTTGACTCTTCTAATGGATTGCTTGTTCCGCTGCAGTTAAACTTGATGTTTGTTGTAAAATCCCAAATTTTACGAATAAAGATTTAATTTTCTCGAAATATTTTTTTCAAAATTATGGTGTGGATTTGAGATAATGTTATAGTTATGGGTAATATTTAGAAATTTTGAAAAGTATGCAAGTTGTTATATAATATTTGATTGGTTGGGGAATATTCTTTTTGTCGGGGAATATCCGTACGATGGTACAATCATTGGTGGACCCCACAACGAAATTATTGTTGGATTAAGAAAGCGACAAAAATATTTTTATGAAAATAACGGCGAAAGTTTTACCGTTAAAACTGTTGAACTATTCGGTAGTAAAAGTACAGTTATACATGTGGTTGCATAGTAGCACACGGTATTGATTATTGATGCTTACGTAAGAAGTCACTCAGTTTTTGTTCAATTATTGCTACAGTAATTGATGCATAGTATCTCACGTTATTTGATTCAATTATTTTCAATATTTTATATATTATTAAATCAATAATTGAGACGACGAAGTTATTAATATTATTATTTGCAATATTAACGATGTTCAGAAGTTACATCGAGGAGAGGTTTGGTCACCTAATTGCGGCGCCAATAGGGAGAAAAATCCTTATTGAAAGCCCTCTTTCTGAGAACGACACAATCGATTAATATTGTGAATTATAATAAAGGTTATAAGTTTTATTTTATTATTATTATAAATGTAATAAAATAGAAAACTTTTTATATAAAAATGTAAAACTTTTTATAAAGTTTTGTTTTATTTGATTATAAATAGAATATATTATATTTTATTATGCATAGTGTTTTTCATAGTAAAATTTTTTTTATATAAAACAAAATACTTTTATAAAGTTATTTGTTTTATTAGACTATAAATAGAATATATTATATTTTATTATGCATAGTGTTTTGCATAGTGCCCTGCGTAATAAAATCTTTTTATATAAAAAATGTAATACTTTTATAAAGTTATTTATTTTATTAGACTATAAATAGAATATATAATATATTATTATGCATAGTATTTGCATAATGCTGCGATAGTTAAATTTTTTAATATAAAAATGAACACTTTTATAATGTTATTCGTTTTATTAGATTTTAAATAGAATATATTATATTTTATTTAAAAGATGTTGTTTTATTAGAATATTTTATTAATAATTGCGTAGTAAATCAATATAGGACCGCCCATTTAAAAGTAAATCAATCTGGACCGTTCATGAATTAATTAGTTACTATTCACCCATTTTCCTATTAATGAAGCTCATTCCTTCATTATTTCTTACGAATTCATTGAAACTCTAGAGAGAGAAACTATAGAGAGAAAGAAGAAAAGTATTTTGCTACTTCACTACTCCTATATCCAGTTTCTTCTAAGGTAAGGGGTATTATTTCTTTCGTATTCATGAAGAGAGCTTCATTATTCCATTCTTTATTATTATGTTGAATAACTCTGCCTATGCCAAGCAAATCTGCATACATGGTGAAATTCTTCATTATTCCATTCTTTAATATTATGTTGGAATAACTCGCTCTACATGCGCAAGTACCGCATATCGTGGTGAAATTCTTCCATTATTCCATTCTTTATGATTCGTTGGAATAACTCATGCTCTCTTGTCTATCGCATGCCTCGATGAAGTCTTTTTATTCCATTCTTTATTATTCTGCTTAATATCCTCGTGCAAGCGCGTAACGTATGACTGGTTCCATTCTTTATTATTCAGCGTCGAATATCATATCATGCGTTCTGGCATGACCGGGTTTTGTTATTTATTATTATTATTGTTGAAATATCTTGTCTTTGCGGTTACGATAACCCAGTTCCATTATTTATTATTACAGAATATCCGTCATCGTCGTTCTTACGCACGACCCGGTTCCGTTATTTATTCTTCCATTTGAACATCCCGTGCATGCGATTACTATCGCATGCCTGGTGATTTCTTTTGTTATTCTATTCTTTATTATACTTAGTTGGTTAAAGTTTTGGCTTTTATACTCCATGAAATTAGTGGAATATCTTTGATATTTGCGCTTCATCCAGTATCTTTTCATGAAAATATTCTTCTGAGCATTCTTGAATTTTACTCCACAAAGAAGTATCATGTTGACAATTTGGACGTTATTGGTTCCTGGATAAATTAATTCTTGAACTTGTTTTTATTGAATTCTTATATCATTGTCATCATTCTCATGTTTATATTATGTTGAAAGTCATCTGTGGCTTGTAGTGCATAGATGGACTTGTTATGATTATGACCAGGGATTATTCAATATAATCATGACCGTAATCTTACAAATGATGTGGTAAAAGTCCTCATTGGCCCGTATTCATTGATGGACCAGTTGTTGGCATGATCATGACCATTGATGAATACACGAATATCCTTGGCCCGTAATGCATGGATAATTTGTGGTCGTGATACTAATGAATATCCTTGGCCGTAGTGCAGGGATGATATGGATTATTTATTAAGCTGAGTCTCAGCGATAAAAGTGATGAAAAACCTTTTGAATCATAGAAGATAGTAGATTTTATTCTCTACTTGACTCTTTTAATGGATTACTTATTCCGCTGCAGTTAAATTTGATGTTTGTTATATTGTATCAGTTTAACACTGTTGAAGGATAACGATAATTTATTCTGCATTATCTTAGTCATAATATTTTTTACTGGGCTAGTTGAGCTCACCCTTTTACTTTCATTATTCTCTTTAGGAAATGAGAACGTAGCAGGGACTAGTCGGGGAACGGAGTGACGGTCCAGATGATAGCATTAGTAGTCCTCACTATTCTATGAAATAGTGTGTTAATAAATGTAATGAGGACTTATTCTGAGTTTGAATATTGTCTAGAAGACAATATTTATATTAAAACTCACAGCTCATGTTGTATATTTAAGATTGTATTTGTATTCTATACCATGTATTTGGCGACTCAGAATAGGTGATGTATACCTATTTTGGGGCGGCACCATTGGTATCAAAGCTTAGTGATATGATCCTCGGCCGAGATGTTGAGACAAGAACTAGGAGGGAGAGATTTTGGAATTCCTTCGCTAGTATAACCTACCTAAGTTTATTTGGTATTTAATTGGTCGGTCAGAGTACATGGATAATATGTGATATGCTAATTAACCCTTGTTTTGTGGCATTATTTGAAAATGACATCCGACAATGTTGAGAATAGCAATGGAGCACAGGAGACCGTTGAGTCTCTACAGATTAATAATCAGGATAATGTGTATCAGGAAGGCGACAATCCTCATGCAAACAACAACACTGACCAAATAATGAACGATGGAATGTTCAGAGGCTTTATGCAATTCATGCAACATCAGGTAAGAGAGACTCTTGTTCAAAATGCAAATGGAATCACTGGTAACTCTCGGATGGTCACCGCTAAATAGTTCAAGGAGCTGGGACCGCCAGAGTTTTTGGGAAAGTCAGAACCACTTAAGGCGGAGGTGTGGTTAAAGCAGATCACCAAGATATTTGATGTCTTGGGATACTCTGAGGAGCAAAAAGTTTCCTTTGCCACCTTTATGTTGCGTGAAGAGGCGACATCGGTGGAATCTATAAAACGCACTCCAACCCGACGACTCAAGATGTCTTGGGAGAAGTTCTAAGAGCTGTTCAACGACAAGTACTTTCCCAAAAGTATTCGTCACATGAAGGAGGTGGAGTTTATCAAGTTGGAGCAAAATAATATGACCGTGTCGCAATACGAGGCTAAATTTGTGGAGTTATCCCGGTTTGCATCCCATTTGGTCGATAATGAGGAGCGAATGACGCGAATGTTTCTAAGAGGTTTGAAACCCGATATACGTCAATACCTTTTCTCTCAAAAACTTTGTTTATATTCAGATGTTGTGAATATGGCTCAGTTATTGGAGCGCGATAATGAGTCAGCACAACCAAAAGGCAACGACCAACAACAAGATAATAATCGTACCAGTGGCAACGACCATCGAAACAATGATAACCATCGTGGGGGAAATTATCATGCCAAGAATGGTAACCACTTTGGTGGTAATCATGGCCAAGATAATAGAAGTGGAAATTTCAAGAAGAGAAGGTTCAATAATGATGGAAAGACAAACATTTTTAGACCCGTTTCAAAGGAAGAAGAAAGACCACCGGTCGTATGTTTCAAATGCGGACAGGAGGGAAACATCCGTCCAAACAGTACGCAGCAATCCAAAGCGTGTTTCAATTGCGGAAGAGAAGGTCACCTAGATCAATTTTGTCGTGTAGTGAAGTCAAGTCCAGCTGGGATAATGATGCCAAAGGATGTCTCAGACAAGTCAAAGTCGGTAGTTTAAGTGAGAGCGTTTTTTGAGGAACTCGAACGAAGTTGTTACGGGTAAGTTAATACCGGTTCTACCAATTCTTTTATCTCTCTTGCTTGCGCTTAACGTTTAAATTTGACTCCGGAGAGATTAGACTTTGATTTATTGATTAAAACTCGGTTAGGAGAAACCTTCATTACCTCCACTATTTATAAATCTTGCTGATTCAAATTGACACTTTCATGTTACCTGTCGATCTTATCTCTTTGAAAATACTTGCCTTTGATGCAATTTTAGGAATTGATTGGTTAACTACTCATCATGCTTTTCGTAAGGTTTTTAGCTTTCATATTCCTAACCAACTTGTTATGCGAATTCAAGCAACCAAACCACTAAATTTAATCATTATTATATCAAGCCATAAGTAAAGAGCCCCGATCCTTTCGTTGTTGAGATCCTTGTGTGTAATGCACCGAAGCCAGACTATTTATAGGTGACGTCGTGAATGACGATGGCAAGTTGATAGGTATCGATGTGACGTACTATCCAAGTCTTTGGATGAGAGTCACAGTTTTAAATGATATTTCTATTGTTAATAAATTTCCTAACGTATTCTTGAAGACTTCTTAGCCTACCCCTAGAGCGTGAAATCGAATTTTGTATTGACCCTAGTACAAAACCTATTTCTTCAACCCTTAAATATTTCTTCAACCAAAACGAACGTATAATGCGCCAAAGATGTTGGCTCGAGCTGTTGAAGATTATGACTATACCATTCAGTATCATTATAGAAGAGCGAACGTGGTAGCTGACGCGTTGAGTAGAAGATCGTATGCGTTTATGAGTGCGATGTTGTTAACACAAAAACCCATTTCGTATAACTTACAAATGATGAAGATAGAGTTAAAGACTCTAGGGACCCACGTGAAGATAACGAATATACGAGTAGAATCGACTTTAATCGATAAAGTTAAAAGTTGCTCAAGCTACACACCTGAAGCTGATGAATGTGAAGAAGAAGGTTCAAGAAGACGTTATCTCAACCCTCGATTTAATTGTTCCATTTGAAATCCTCGATTAAGTAGGAATTATGGCTTATAGACTCGTTTTACCGCCAAGTATGTCACGTGTTCATAACGTTTTTCATGTATCGATGTTACGTAAATATGTGGACGACCCGAACCACATTATTGAATTAAAACTAGATGAGATAGCAGAAGATTTAACGTATGAGGAGATACGTGTTAAAATCTTGGATAAGAAGGATCGTATTCAACACTCAGAGGTTATACCTTAAGAGTTAGAATCTGAAATGAAGTCAAGGTATCCTCACCTCTTCAAATAAGATCAGTACGTACGACGTAAATTTCGAAAGAAAATTTCATAAGGAGGGGAGATTGTAAAATCCCAAATTTTACGAATAAAGATTTAATTTTCTCGAAATAGTTTTTTCAAAATTATGGTGTGGATTTGAGATAATGTTATAGTTATGGGTAATATTTAAAAATTTTGAAAAGTATGCAAGTTGTTATATAATATTCTATTGGTCGGGGAATATTCTTTTTGTCGGGGAATATTCGTACGACGGTACAATCATTGGTGGACCCCACAACGGAATTTTTGTTGGATTAAGAAAGAGACAAAAAATGATATTAATTCTTTCAATATCATTATGTCGGATTATTGGTAAGATTTTTCTTGTGAAATTCTTGTCTTTTAGTGTCGGGGTTACTATTCACGTATACGACACTATTCACGTATACGACACTATTCACGAATACGACACTATTCACAGAAAAATTAAATTTTTATTTTTGTCCAAAATATCTATTGTGGATACTAGCTTTGATTGTATCCATGTTTTGATCATTCTTGAATTTTACTTCACTATGATTATTTATGAAGTATTTTTGAACTCAGATTGTTTAAAGTACGAATCCATAATACTTATTCTTTTGTTTCACTGGATTCATTTAAAATTATTTTTATCATCCTCAGTCCTAAATGATGATATTACTGAATATCTTTGGCCTGTAGTGTAAAGATGGTTGATTTTATTATGAATATCTTTGGCCCGTAGTGCAAAGATGTACAGGTGTTGAGATGAACATGATCGATCGATGAATATCTTTGGCAGTAGTGTGCAAGATGAATATTTGATTCAAGATGAATATTGATTGATGTTACTGGATAAAATATTGATGATGGATCGTTAAATTCATAGATTATAGTAGATTTCATTCTCTACGTAACTCTTCTATGAATTATTATTTCATTGCGAATATTGATCTCGAAACTTGTTGTCTATTGTATTTTATCGATTTTTTCTCGTTGAAGACTAACGATAATTTGTTCTATATTATCTTAGTCATAATATTCTTCTATCGGGCTAGTTGAGCTCACCCTTTTCCTTTTTGTTCTATTTTTCTTCTCGGGGAGGCGAGAATGTAAGAGTACTACTAGTCGGGGTATGAAATGATGATTCTAGAAGTTGTTTTAGTAGTCCTCACCATTTTTATAAAATAATGTACCAATAATTGTAATGAGGACTTAGTTGGGTATGGCTATTGTCTAGATGACAATATTTGTATTTAAACTCACAGTTTATATGTTGTATTAATAAGATTGTAGTTGTTTCTGTACCATGTATTTTGGCGACTCAGAATGGGTGTTGTATACCTATTTTGGGGGCGTCACAACAATATTAATCGACCAGGTCGTTCCCAGGAAAGAGGGGGCTTTCCAATAAGGATATCTCCCTATTGGCGCGCAATTAGGTGACCAAACCTCTCATTGGCAGAACTTCTAGACATCGTTAATATTGGGAATAATAATATTAATAACTCTGTCATCTCAATTATTGATTTAATAATATGTAAAATATCGACAATAATTGAATCAAATAACGCGAGATACTATGGAACAATTACTGTAGCAATAATTAAACAAAACTGAGTGACTTCTCACGTAAGCATCAATAATCAATACCGTGTGCTACTATGTAACCACGCCAGATTCATCGCACTTTTACCGTGTTTCAACGATTAATCGATACAACCGCCACTACAAGTTATTTTCATAAAATATTTTTGTCGTTTTCTCAATCGACAATAATTCCTTTGTGGGGTCCACTAATGATTGTCTTGTCATTTGGGATATTCCCGACACAAAAGAATATTCCCCAACCAATCGAATATAATACAACAACTTGCATACTTTGCAAAATTTATAAATATTACCTGAACTATAACATTATATCAAATCCACACCATAGTATTAAAAAAATATTTAGAAATTTAAATCTTTATTCATAAAATTTGGGTTCTCACAAAATATATTTGTTATATCAAGTATTATTAACCGATTTATTTATTATACTTGATATTCGTCATCACAAGTATTTGTTCATAAATTCATTTATTCATAAAATACTTGTTGCATAATATAAAAGTTATTTAAACTTTTATTTCACAAACTTAAGTGAATATATTTGCTTAATTAGAAGCATATTTGATTTAAAGCTTAAAATAACTTATTTGCTTACTCAGAAGCATTTTCACTCTAAAAAGTTATTTAAACTTAAAGTGACTTTTCTTTACTCCATACTAAAATTGATCTATTTGCTTATTCAAGAAGCACTTTTCACACAAAAAATATAAAAGTTATTTAAACTTTTATAACAGTGCATAATTTACATATTTGCTTACGCAGAAGCATTATTTGATCTAAGCACAAATTTCTATCTGCTTACAAAGAAGCATAATTTCTCAAGTATAAAAGTCTTTGAACTTTTATAAATATATTTGCTCTTTAATTGATATCTGCTTATTTGAGAAGCATCAATCTGTACTAAATTATATCTGCTTATTTGAGAAGCATCAATCTGTATTAAATTCTTATTTGCTTATTTGAGAAGCACATTCTTGTAAAATCATTTGAAAAAGAGAAAAGATCAGAGTTAGTTTATTTTATGTACCTGTGAGAAAGACGAGTAATTCTTCGACCAAGACCAGAGTCTTAGTGAGGTCAGCGGGAAGTTGGGTCTCTAGTGTACTTGTGACATGAGGAAGAGGCTGTTGTTTCAAGACCAGATCATAGAATAGAACTGAACTCAAAAGAAGTACAACTAAGCTTGAAGAGGGAGCAGGGAGCTTGTTGTCCAAGATAGATTAGTTGGGAACAATTGGAAGTTTGACTATAAAACTTTGTAAAGGCTTCTCCGCCTGTTGAAGGAGTATTTATTACTGATAGTAATAGGATCTCAAGTCCTGGAGAGGAGCTTGAGACTAGACGTAGCAAAGATACCCGGTTGTATGTTGTGAACTGAGATAAATCTCTCGCATCATTGTGATTGATTTTTCTTGTATTGCATATTAATTTCTAACACTGCAAATTAATTTTATAAAAAATCAAAAAGGCCTAAGATAATTTTTAATCTGTAATAATCTATTCAACCACACCTTCTAGATTATTATTGGACTTTCACTCTCCTTTTGAACACAATTTATAGACTTAACATATTTTCTGAGAATCTTATAGAAACATTGAAAACTTCATGCCTAATCACAGAGAAAACACATATTTGTGTGTGAACAACTACATAATAGGTATATATCAATAAATTGCCAGAAAATTGAATTTCCCATTTATGAGAATATGCATAGTGACAAAATAAGACATCAAAAAGTATAAGAATAGGGTCTCTTACACAAACAAATACACATATACATACATGTGTTTATATATATGAATCATTACAGCAACTAATGGAATACAGATGAACAAAGTTGTTAGAAAAAATACCTTCAAAAAAATTAACGGGTCTTTGGGTCTTCGAATTTAGGGCTTCTACAATTGGGACAGAAGGAGCAAATTTGAAAATGCAAAGATGAAGTTTGTGGTAAAATTTTGGGATTAATAATAATCCCTTCGCCCGTAAGAAACATTATCCACACAATTAAATCTCGATCTCGCTAATTGCGGCAAAATTTGGCGATACTTTTTTATTTCTCCCGCCTAAACTATGGTTAAGGAAGAGAGAGGAAACCAAATTGGTAGAGAGCTAGCATCTATCTAGTTGAAACTTCAATGTTGACTAAGGATTGAGCGAAACCCTTGATCTCTATTGCTTCCCTTTCGCACACACATACTGTACTTGAAATAAAGTTTAGTTTTTTGGAGATTATTTTAATTTTTAATTTTTTATTATGGTTTAAACTTTCTTAAAGTACTGAACTAAAAAATAAAGTTAAATAATCCAAGTGACTTTCTTAAAGCCCTCCCTAATTGTTATTTAACTGAATGTTAAATATAATACCAAAAAATAAAGTTACTTTAAATTAATCTCTAAAAGACTTTTAGATTAATATTATGTACTTGAAATAAAATTTAAATTTTTTGGATTATTTAATTTTATTTTTATTTAACTTTAACTTTATTTATGATCATAAAAATAAAGTTTTATGGAGAAATTTAAAGTTTAACGTAGTTTAAGTTATTTACTTTATACTTTATTAAAATAAATAGTTGATATTGTAAGTTACTTAAAAGTGTTATTAAAAGTAATTTTACTATTGTAAAAAATTTAAGGTATTTATATTCACCACAATTAATTTTTTAAAAATTATTTAAAATAAAATAGCGACCAATCTTATCTCTCGTAAAAAATCTTTGAACAATAATATATAACTATATTGTCACTATATTTTGTTCCTTTGTTGTTCCTTCGCTATATATTAAACTCCTCATGTGAAGGAAAAAACTCTTTCACAAAATTTCCCTTATTGCTTGTAGTGAAATTATAGTAATGAAGTTTGTCTAACAAATAAACTAAGCTCATGTTAGACAAAACTTAACTCATTGGACTCATTAATTGGCCCAATCCTAAAAAATCGAGAGTTAACTCTTAAGTTATATATTAATAGTTTAAAATTTAATTTTACATATAGCATTAATAGAAATACTTAGTTAAATATATTTATAAAACGGTCCTTAGTAAAATAGTAAATTTTATTATTATCTGTTCTTTTTTTTTTTTAAGTGAAATTTGGACGTTTAGTGGCTTTAAAAATGGTTTTTTAAAAAATTTAGGCGTTTAGTTAAATGCAATTTGGACGATTTGAACAACATACCTTATTGTATAGATGATAGAACATGAACTGAAAACAAAGATAAAAAGCATATTTTGTGTACTTAAAGATGTTGAAGAATATATATATATATATATATATATATATATATATATATATATCATGAATCCAATACAAGGTTTTTTTTTCCAAAATGTAAACTGAAAATGTATTCAATTCTAACAAAAATTTGAAACCAAGAACTGAAAACAAAGATAGAAAGTTAAATATCAAGGCTAATTACTAATGGTTCTTGTAATTGTAAATTTCCTCCCAAATATCAATAGAATTCTCAGCTTCTTTAACTCTGTGGTCCCATCACCTGCTAGAGTGTAGAGTGTGCTACAATCACAAGTATTGATCTTTGAAAATGGTAGTTACTGTCATCAAATTGATTGCCCAGTTTAATAGTGCAACTTCAGATGGAGGATGTAGTTTGACAAGTTGTGTGCACTCCTCTTTCGTGTTGCAATTCATCACCTGTTTTGCAGTCGGAGAATCAAGTACTCCAGTAGGAAGTTCTCTGAACCATGCCTGCGCGCATATATATTATCATAATATTGTGGGTGGGTTTAATTAGAACATGAAATGATAACACAAAATTGGCCGATCACATCATGCATGCATGTTTATGTATAATTAGTAATTAACATGGTTGGTTAATGGTACAAATAGAGTACTGAAATAAATCCCTGAATATATATACCTTTATCAACCCTGCTAAACAATGAACATCGATTCCACGTGGCACAAGACCTTTGTTCAGTTGGTTCTGAACTTGTTCTTCTCTACTATTCTTAGCATTTACCCGGAATATTCCTTCCGCCTTCATTCAAGCACACACATGAAATGAATGAATGAATGCCAAAAAATGTGCTTCAACTTCCATGTCAGCTGGAATGGTGGCCAAACAAGTCACATCTCCTAAATTTATAACCACAAAATGTTGCTCGATTTAGCATCTAGAATCACATATGCCCTATGATAATTTTTAAAATATGTTTCAAGTGTTCTGTTGAAAAACCATTCATATCCATAACTTCCATAGTGGCCAAACACACTAGTAGAAAAATGTTGGGATGTCATTATTACATCAGCTAAAGGTTTCTATCAACCATCATTACATCAGCTAATTACTTTATCAGCTACCCTGCTTCAAATTAGTTGTTAATGTTGCTTTCCTAGCTTCAAACAAGACACAACGAGATAAATCGAGCAGCTTTAGGAGCAAGCTCAAGGTACCACTGTCTTCTCTAGCTTTCCCAATTGGAACCTTGAAACTTGAAGTAAAAAGAACTTAAGCTACATAAGAGATAAATACTCAAATAATACGAGCCATTTCATGTATAAGAAGCACCATATATTTCTTATAGCATGTCTAAAGAATACACTCGTAGAATAAACACCGAACTTAAGGTGATTTAAAAGTAACAAGGTCTTCATGATGATTTCAGGAGCAATATACTTGAGTAAGAGTGACACCAGCTTCAAAGTCAGCACATGAGGATACAGCTAAAAACTTACTTTCTGTAGTAGTTTTCAGTCTGTATAGGATGAAGTAGCAATATTCAGCTTGCAATGGTCATGTTAGAGTTATTAGACAAGAATAGATTATTCAACCTACAAAATCTTAGTGGATTAGAACCATATTCATGCCCGTTTCACATCTGAAACGCACGTAGATTGTGCACATGTCTGTTGACCGGCGTCTACGGCGCATACATAGGAACCACACCATACTAAACTATGTCTTTGCATGGGTAACCTAAATTCTATAAAGTTGAGGTCATATAAGGTCTCTTCTGCAGATTTCCGTGGAAAGATAAATTATTATATAATAATTCACAGCATTACATGAACATTTAGCATTTAAAGTACTTGAAAAATTGTTAAATGTACAACCAATGTTTTGTACAACAATAGAGTATGTGTATAATGTTTCATAGAAATCAATTGCTGTGCATTTTGTTCCCCATGGCTTTTAAAGGCACAAATACATTCTCCAAAAAACATATAATAGTGAGTGTAACCATCATTGTCCACGATATTCAGGAGACAAAGAAAAGATGCTTGATGAAAATGCAGAATGACATGTTTAGAAAATGAAAGAAAAATTGGATATTGCCTCGATATCATATACTACATAGATATGCCTATCCCTCGTATTCTAAAAGGTGTCAAGAGGTATACTAATCACAATCTCTCGTCCATTACCAGTTCCTGGCTCTGCATTTAGAGAATTCATAATATACATGATCATAATAATGGTTAAGAAAAATGGTACAAAAAGTTAAAAAAGAACTACTGAAGAAGTGAAACTTGAAGATGCAGATATGCACCTAATTTTGTTTGTTCTGGAGTCGAGTCCTCTGCCAATGAATGGTCTTTCGTTGAAGAGCAAGCTCTAAATCCTTCCGCTTCTTCTCAATAATTTCTTTCTCAATCACATGCTCAATAAGTGTGTCCCCTTCCTTTGTTTTTTCTTGAGCAATGGACCATACTTTACTAGGGTTCGGTAAGTTCAAAGATTTAAATTTAGATGTTAAGGCTTCAGAAATGTCAACTTTTCTAGGTGGAAACTTGGGAAAAATGGAGCGAATCCTTCGTGCCATCCAGTCAGGTATTTCTCTGTGAGGACCATCACTGAGTAGTTTCCACTTTTGTGAATCATCATCCATTAAAAGGTCTATCCATCCACCATTAACAACAAACATTGCATCTTCTTCCCTTTCCCCTAGTGGGCCTTCTAATAGCACATATACAACATCATCAGCTGCACATGTTGTATCAGTAGCTTTCCAAGATGGCTTATCTGCAGCACACCATGATGGGTCAAAGAATCATAAAGAAGTAGTTCCAGTTATGCAAACTAAAATTAGCAATGCCTTAGCTATGACAGCTGGACCAAGTATTATATGATGGAGTGTCAACGCATGAGATCATTTCAGATGTAACAACCTTTTAACCATAGTTAAAAGCCAGTTGTAACTCTAGTTAGTTCGGTACAGATAGTATAAGTAGTAGAGTTGGTTCACAACTAAATAAGAGAAAAATATGCAGATTAATAAGAAGAGTTTTTATCTTGTTCCATTATCTTCTTTTCAAATTCAGTAAGCTTATCACCTTCCTTTAACAACAGAGATTCTGCCATCTCTGCTCTTTGTCTCCACATTTTTAAAGCAGCTTCAGATGCTTTTAGAGATCTTTGCAGAGCTTCACTCCCTCTCAGGTATGCCTCATCTTTGGATTGTGCTATTTCTTTAGCAGATTCAACTGCAGCCTTGATTGCATTCAACTCAGCCTTAATAGCCTTAGAAGCAACTTTCTATTTATCTGCCGCATCCTTCTTCATTTTCTCCATCAATGATTTAACTTCCTCCTCCTGCTGAAGAGATTTTTTTCTGCTTGACTCCTGATATTTGAGCAGTGCTTTTAGTGCATCACTTGCACGGAGTTCAATTGCATTTGCCTGTTCACGAGCCTGTTTTAACTCCAACTTCAACTTATCAGCCTCACTCCTTGAAAGTGATAATTGAGATTTTAGATCATCAATGGTATTTTGTAACTTGAGATTATGTGATT